>OY970827.1:43996882-44596882 GCA_963853835.1 Calendula officinalis
CCACCACAGAGACAAGTTGAATTTCGTATTGATTTAATGCGCGTTCTCCTTATCGTCTTCCACCGTCCGAAATGCAAGAACTCTCATCGCAATTGCAAGAACTTCTTGATCTTGGTTTCATTCGACCGAGTTTCTCGCCCTGGGGAGCTCCGGTCCTCTTCGTTAAAAAGAAAGATGGTTCAATGAGAATGTGCATTGACTATCGTGAATTGAACAAAGTAACCATTAAAAATCGATATCCTCTTCCCCGTATTGATGATCTATTCGATCAACTTCAAGGATCGAGTTTCTATTCAAAGATTGATCTTCGTTCAGGCTACCATCAGTTAAAAGTTCGTGATGAAGATGTGGCCAAGACTGCTTTCAGAACTCGCTATGGCCATTAGGAATTCCTGGTAATGCCATTTAGTTTAACCAATGCACATGCTGTGTTTATGGATCTCATGAACAGAGTGTGCAAGCAGTATCTCGACAAATTCATTATCATCTTCATAGATGATATTCTCATCTATTCGCAAACAAGAGAAGAACACGAAGAGCACTTAAGAGTTATTCTTGAGTTGTTGGAGAAGGAGAAGTTGTACGCCAAGTTGTCCAAGTGTGAATTCTGGTTGCGTGAAGTCCAATTTCTGGGTCATGTTATCAACGAGGAAGGTATCCACGTTGATCCTGCGAAGATAGAAGCAATAAAGAATTGGGGAGCTCCAAAGACCCCAACTGAAGTGAGACAATTCCTTGGTCTTGCTGGTTACTACAGAAGGTTCATAGAATATTTCTCAAAGAGTGCAAAGGATTTAACGATGTTAACACAAAAGGATGAGAAATGTGTCTGGGGTGAAAAACATGAATCAGCCTTCCAATCTCTCAAGTCAAAATTATGTTCTTCTCCTATCCTATCTCTTCCTGAAGGAATCGACAATTTCGTGGTGTACTATGATGCTTCGCACCAAGGGCTAGGTTGTGTATTGATGCAGCATGACAAAGTGATCGCCTATGCCTCCCGACAACTTAAGAACCACGAGAAGAATTATACAACTCATGATCTCGAGCTGGGAGCCGTGGTATTCGCATTAAAGATTTGGAGACATTACCTCTACGGTACCAAGTGCACAATATTCACCGATCACAAGAGCTTGCAACATATCTTCAATCAGAAAGAGCTCAACATGAGACAACGCAGATGGGTAGAATTGATGAATGATTACGACTGTGAGATCAAGTATCATCATGGTAAAGCTAATGTGGTAGCTGATGCCTTAAGTCGAAAAGAGCAGCCTAAACCTCATCGTGTTCGAGCCCTTCCAATTTCTGTTCGTTCTACTCTATCTTCCCAAGTTCATGAATTCCAAACTGAAGCCTGGAAGGTAGAGAACATCAAGAGTTAAGCTTTGTGTGGTATGGAAAAGCAATTAGAAGCAAAGGTGGATGGGACCCTTTATTTCATGGATCGTTTATGGGTCCCTAATCATGGAAGTGTTCGTGACGTCATCTTGAATGAAGCTCATAGATCCAACTATTCTATTCATCCTGGTGCTGACAAGATGTATAAAGATGTCAAAGAATTATATTGGTGGCCAAATATGAAGAAAGAAATCGCGGTGTATGTCAGCAAATGTTTAACTTGTGCCAAAGTGAAAGCAGAGAATCAGAAGCCGTCCGGTCTTCTACAACAGCCAAAAATCCCTGAATGGAAATGGGAAGAAATCTCTATGGATTTCATAACCAAATTGCCTCGAACGTCTAGTGGTCATGATACAATTTGGGTAATGGTTGATCGATTGACCAAATCAGCTCATTTCATTCCTATTAAAGAAACTGATCAAATGGAGAAGTTAACGAGAATCTACCTAAAAGAAGTCGTATCTCGGCATGGTGTGCCAGTCGCAATCATATCTGATCATGATAGTCGTTTTACCTCTCGTTTTTGGCAATCATTGCAAAAATCTCTCGGTACTCGCCTCGATATGAGTACTGCTTATCATCCCCAAACCGACGTTCAGACTGAAAGAACAATTCAAACCCTGGAAGACATGCTGAGAGCTTGCGTTATTGATTTTGGTGGAAGTTGGGATTCTCATCTCCCTCTAGCTGAATTCTCGTACAACAACAGCTATCATACAACTATTAAAGTCGCACCATTCGAAGCCCTGTATGGAAGAAAGTGTCGTTCGCCACTTTGTTGGATGAAGTTGGTGATCGTTAGATTACTGGTCCTGAGATTCTACAAGAAACGACTGACAAGATCTTCAAGATCAAAGATCGTATTAAAGCTGCTAGAGATCGACAAAAGAGTTATGCTGATAATCGTCGAAAGCCTCTAGAGTTCGTTGTTGGCGACCATGTATTGCTAAAGGTAGCGCCTTGGAAAGGGGTTGTACGCTTTGGCAAGAAGGGAAAGCTTAGTCCTCGTTACGTCGGACCATTTGAAATCATTGAAAGAATCGGTACTGTTGCCTATCGTCTTCGCCTTCCTAAAGAACTCAGTAATGTGCACAACACATTTCATGTGTCGAATTTGAAAAAGTTTATTCATGACCCATCGCTCATTGTTCCTGCTGAAGAAATTATTATCGACGACAAACTCCATTTCACTGAGGAACCTATTGAAATCTCTGACTGGAAAGAGCAAAAGCTAAGAAGAAGCAAGATCAAACTCGTTAAAGTCAGATGGAACTCCAAAAGAGGTCCTGAATTCACGTGGGAACGTGAAGATCAAATGCGGAGGAAATATCCTCATCTTTTTCTCGTTGTCTCTCCTGTTCGTCTTTCGTCTTAAATTTCGGGACAAATTTCTTCAACCAGGGGAGAATGTGACAACTCAATATTTCCGGTATGTAATCTCATTTCATTTTTAGAACTTTCTTTTGGGTAAAGGGTTCACCCTGGCTAAAATATACTAATCACAAAAATCGGTACATAGGAATGTGACAGGCGGCCACATTGACTTCAAGCAAAGGCTTGAAACGACAAAGACTAAGTTTATGATATGCCATAAACAGATCTAAGACCAACTAGCTCTAGCAACAACCACACAAAACAAAACCTACACGTTTCAAGTAAACAACTAAAGCAAAGGCACAAAAACCACACTCAAACGAACAAGTCTGGGAGGTTCCATTTAACTAGCATCTGCTGTATCCAGACCGTCTTCTTTTTGAACTTCAATGTCATTAACTTTAGACGGACAGTAGAAATAATCTCCTCACATAATTGGCTATGCGGCTTGGACTTCTTCTTGAATAATCGTGCATTTCGCTCTAGCCAAATATAGTACATAGAGGCCCCAAACAGGATACGTGAAATGATGCTCTTGGCTGATCTACCTCTAGAGATTAAAGTTAAGTAAGCCACAATATCAGCAAGCCTCGGAGCAATGGAATCCATATCAACAAGCAAACTGACCTTGATCTAAACCTGCGAAGAATATATACATTCAAAAAATAAGTGAGTATGAGAATCAGGAACAAGCCCACAAAGGGAGCGTCGGATAGCAGCCATATCATTGTCATGATGCACATCCCATGGTTTCAGCATATCTTGGGTTTTTAGGCGGTTGTTTAAGAGAAGCCACATGTGAAATGCATGTCTAGGAATACAGTGAGAAAACCACACAACATTCTGCCAAGGAACTTCAACACCCCTTGATCTAATAGAATTCCAAGCTAGGTTGACCGAGAATGGTCTAAAAGAACCACTGCAATCAATCCATTCTACAACATCCTTGTGATCCGTAATAAACTGAGGCACCGGGATGCTAGTAACTTCAGGAAATCTATTATACCAATCCGTAGGCCAAATCCACGCATTATCAGCAATAAGATTAGAAACAGTATCATGAGTGGAAAAACCGGCACGAGATATATCTCTATGAGTAAGGAACTGAAAAATTAGGCTATTGACACTCCAATTATCAAACCAAATGGAAGTAGTATTTCCGTCTCGAATAGCATGCCAGATAAAAGGTCGAATCTTGTTTCTCAACTGAAACAATTTCCGCCAAGACCATGTCATAGAACCCATGCAAGGAATATCCCAGAAGCTCCGACCCCGAAGTTTATAAGTATGAATCCATTTTACCCATAACGACTCCTTATTGGAGACTATGCCCCAGATATGGTAAGACATGAGAGCAGAATTGAAATCACTAATTTTGCGGATACCAAGGCCTCCCTCAGACTTCAGCTTACAAACAATCTCCCAAGATACTTTGGCCTTACCCTTCTTCATATCACCCTGGCACCACAAAAACCCCCGCATTAGCTGTTCTAGCTGATGGACAATACGTGTCGGTAAAGTAAACACCGAAGCCCAGTAGATATGCATATTAGAGAGAACTGAAATAATAAGTTGTAAACGACCCGCAAATGAGAGGAATTTATTTTTCCAATCATTTATTCGTTTTTGTAACTTTTCTATCAGGATTTTACAGTCTCTGTATAACAGCCTGGAAGAGATAAGCGGAACTCCTAAGTATTTTACCGGGAGAGAGCCTTCTTCAAACGGCATCAACATAAGGATAGCATCTCGAACTGAAGAGGGAACGTTACAGAAAAATACAGTACTCTTTGGGATACTTGGGACAAGACCCGAAACATCTTTAAATTCATTCAATGCATCCATGATTAAAGTTGCTGAAATCACATTCCCTCGAGTAAACAAGAAAAGGTCATCAGCGAAACACAAATTGACAATCTTTTGCTTTTCGCAACCTTTGTGGAATCTAAATTCTGGATTCGAGCGTACTCTTTTGTTAATAATAAGGGATAGAACTTCCATAACAAGAGTAAGCAGGTAAGGGGAGACAGGGTCCCCTTGTCTCAGACCTCTCTTACCTTGAAACCAGCCATGGACCTCTCCATTTATACAAATGGAATACGAAGGGGAAGTAACACATTCCATAATCCACATTATCATTTTTTGCGGAAATCCAAACCCTACTAAAATAGATCGAAGAAAGCTCCAATTAACAGTATCATATGCTTTTTGGATATCAACTTTAAAAGCACATCTAGGAGGACCAGATTGCATATGATAATTATGCATCAATTCCTGCGTTAGAAGGATGTTATCTGATATTCGTCTTCCTGGAATAAACGCAGATTGATTGATGCCAACAATATCACTAAGCACATCAGTAATACGATTTGTAATTATTTTACTAATACACTTATATAACACATTACAGCAAGAGATGGGTCTGTAATCGGTGGTTTTAAAAGGAGTTGTGATTTTCGGAATCATAGCCAACACCGTATGATTAATTTCTTTAAGGAGCTTACCGTTGGTGAAAAAATCACGGACAGCCATACAAATCTCTCCTCCTACAATGTCCCAAGCCTTTTTGAAAAACAATGATGTGTAGCCATCCGGGCCTGGAGCTTTGTCATTCCCAATCGAAAATATAGCCTTTTTAATTTCGGAGTCACTTACAGCACGAACCATGAACTCAGACTTCTGGGGAGCAATTGTGTTCACAAAAAGGTCATGAATATCTATCGGGTTCACATGACCAGCCACTCCAAGAAAATTTTCATAATGTTTAACGAAAATCGGGGCCAGATCTTTACCTTCATGCAAAGTAGAACCCTGAAAAATGGCATCTATACGATTCCTGTGATGTTTACTCTTGACTACATTGTGAAAGTAGGCTGAATTGGAGTCCCCAACCCTTAACCATTCAATTCTAGATTTTTGTTTGAGGAAGCGTTCCTCATCTAAAAGAGCAGCCTTATAAGAGAGCAGATAATGAGCTTCCTCATCACGCAAATTAGGGCAGTTCGGGTTTTTATCGATAGCACTCTGAATTTCATCTAGTTCAACCCGTAGAAATATTACTTTTGAGTGCAAGTTACCTTGGTCCTTTAACAGCTTGCGTAAATGAGGCTTTATAGCTTTCAAGTGTTTTACCACTCGGTACATAGCGCAACCCGAAATATTCTCATTCCAAACCGTAGCAACAATATCACGAAACTCATCTTTGTCAGCTAAAAAATTGAAGAACTTAAAAGGCTTAGGTCTGAACTTCGAGATATTTGGGATTCGCAAGATACACGGGGTGTGGTCAGAAATACGATATGGGTGGAAAATCCCAAAAGAACCCGAGAACATATCAATGAAAGTTTGATTCCCCATGATACGGTCTATTTTCTTTAAAACACCATTTGTACCTTTCGGTTTCTGGTTCCATGTAAAATGAAGACCTGTACTATTAATATCCATAATAGGCATCTCATTGACACACTCCTGAAATTCCCGCATAGCAATATTCGGTTGATACCCACCATAAGAGTGATCTTCTAGGTTTAAAGAAACGTTAAAATCCCCAAGAATAGCCCATGGGTTGTTCACCATGAGTTGGCTATGCACGACTAAATTTTGCCATGGAACCCTCCTATCAATATAATAGTTAGCTGCATAAACAAAAGAGCAAAAGAAAGACTTCCGGTCGACTTTAGTAACAACTTGAACATGGATGACCTGGTTAGTTTGAAACAGAACTAAAACATCTAAAATCTTCTCATCCCATCCTAAAATGATACGAGAGCCTTTGTCACACAAATGCCCATTAGACGTCCACTTCCATGTATTACACACCTTCTGACAAACATCATACACTTCCGCAACATTTACATGTGAATCCAAAATCGCGCAAATACTCAGATGATTCTCTATAACCACCTGACGAACCTCTTGCTGTTTAGGGGAACGGTTCAAGCCCCTAATATTCCATGATGCAAGACTAAACATTAAAAACATGTGTAGAGGGAGTGCTTGCCCCCTTGTTATTAACATTAGATGCCAGGAATCTGTCCGTTTCATTGGTCTGGTGGACCACTTCATCATCATCGTCCTCTTGATCACTAAGAGTATCAAATCCATTAGAGGTAGGGATGTTTGCATAATTAGAAGACGATGCCTTGTGGACAACAGTAGGTTTAGCCTTATTTAGAAAGTTTCTACTTTTAGACATTTCTACTTTTGGCATCCATACACACAACAAAACATCTATTTTTACACCATGCATCAGTGTTTGACTATTTTAGTCAACACAAAATTTATCATTTCTTATGGTGACACTTTGAGCTAAAACATTTCTAAAATGATAATTTTATCGGTAAAACAATAAACGTAACGAACTTGATTTAAACGTGACTCGAATGAACGAACCATCTAAACCGACACCAAGGCTTGACCGACCACATGTGTGGTCGCCCTTCCCTCCTTGCCCGTGACCACATGCTCGGCCAAAACACCACTTGGGGTGTTGGCCTTAACTCTTCCATTCGATTGTTATCCATTCGTTTTAAACCAGTCCTTGTGCTACTAGGACTCTACTTCTAAACCCTAATTTCTCCCTATATAAATACAACATAACCGAAATCAAAACCCTTTTTGTTCTCTACAAAATTCGGCCAAGCATCACCAAACCCTACCGAGTTCCGATCGAAGCACGCAATCCCGAGCCCTTTTGCTCGTCCCCTTCGTTTTCGTTTAAGGTATGATGCTATAACCTTCGTTTTTCCTTGATACCTCCTTGCTTGAACCCTGTCTTGATCCCGAGACCATGGCCCTAGGCCATATGGTCTCGGTTAGCCGTGAAAGACCGTGCATGCGTGCATGTATGCATGCGATCGGATACATGTATATATGAGCGTGATTAAACCTTGCTTGGTCCATTTCTCGAACCCTAGATCTGTCCTAGATGTGACCAAATATCTAGACCTAGCCAAGCCATGTTTGAAAACCGAAAACTAGTCGGTCTAAACCTCAAACCCGAAGGGTTTTGGCCTTCGGCCAACCCTAGACCAAACCCTAGACCAAACCCTAGCCGAAACTCTAACCCTAGCCGTACCCTAATAGTTTTGGTTGACTTTCATTGACCTTTGTTGACTAGATTTGACCAACTTGACCTGTGCCTACTCCAACAACCTAACCCTAGTTCGAAACCCTAATCTAGCCGAAATCTAGTTGACCCAAGGTTGACTTTCGTGGACTTTTGTTGACCCTAGTTTATCCCACAAGCTAAAACGGGTCAAGGCCGAATCTTGACCCAAACCATGACCCAAACCCGAGCATATAATCGGGCCAAGGCCCGTACTTAGCCCAATTCGATCTATCTCAGTCCATCGGGCCCAAACCGTAGTTGGCCCATTAGTATCTAAGCCCAATTGGACCAAAGCCCAAACCTTTGGCCCACTCATACGAAAACCGAACCCGTTGGGCCAAGCTCAATCCATGGCCCACCTCTATTGGACCTAAGCCCAATATGAGGCCCAAGTGGCCCATTAAGCCCATCTAGGCCCAATAAGCCCATTTAGGCCCAATCTAGGCCCACTAAGCCAAACCCATTTCATTTCAAGGCCCATTTCATTTCATGTCATTTCATTTTGGAACCCATTTCATTTCATTTTATAAAACCCAATGCGTTTCATTTCATTTCATTTTATTAATCCAAGTTTATTCGATGTCACAAAACATATAAAATAACATTTAACGTATATCATATATCTTATATCATAACTAGAATCGCATGTGTTAGCTTAGTCTAATTAGAAAGTCATATTGTTTAGCAAGCTAGGAGCCTTTGAGGGATCCTCTCTCCTAACCGTTGCTAAGCTTAGCCCAGGTGAGTCCACAGACCCCTTTTACTCTTTTTACTGCTTTTATAAACTATTGGGGTGGAAAACATAAGCAAACGCTACTATTTTACTCTGACTGTACAACAAAATCTATACATTTTTGATTCATCGCTTTGGTATGACAAACGATTATTATGCCGGACTAAGGTGCCAGCAATCATTAACTAGTGGATCTAGACCATGGATATGCAGATAGTACTATTGGCTGACACTCATCCTCCCAACGATATTTGATCATTGCTGGTTTATCCAGTGCTACCGGGAGTGTATATCCATAAAAGAACATAACATACTGGAGTTGAAGTGTTGATTGTGGACTTAGGGGTTGGTATATTAACTCAATCGACTAGCTACCTGTTGGGGATACGGTCATGCGATGTCAAACTTAACAACTTGTTCAACACGTTTTCATAAACAAACTAGTAATTGTAGATTCTTCTACAATTACACTTTACTTTTCCTACTTACTTCTCATATTATATGAGTGTTGAACCTTATACTTTTCAGTCATAAAACTATTTTCATCACAACCATCACAACCATTTGGAGTAGCAAAACACTTTACTTTTATATTTATGTTATCCCAGGTGATTAGGTGCAGTGGAACTGGAGGATATGAGCAGTGGTGAAGGATTTATGTGCACAGTTAGTCAACCTATGATGATACATCCATGCCTACGAAACACTTAAGGGTCACACCGGTGAGTGCATGTAATACGAGCAAGATAAGCAATGATACTACGAAGAGGAATGATTCATAATAGTCATTATGAATCAATTAAGTATTAAGTTAAGTTTAACTTATTACTAGATTAGTTTAACTAACTAATTAATATAAGTATTTGTACATTTACTAGTTGAGTAAATATACAATGTGTTAATTATAGATTATCCATGATATGATTTAAAGCTATTAAATCATATAGTAAATTGGATAATATTGTTGTATAAATTATATAAAGGTCATTATATAATTAATTATTAAAAGTATAAATACAAGTATATAATTCGTGTATATGGGTACCGAATTATTAGTGTATTAATACTAGACATTTAATAGTTAAGTGCAACAATAATAAACTAGTTAAACTATAAGGGGTGGAAGTGTTAAAAGGAAGTTTAATTAAAGATCTAATATTAATTAAACTAGAGGGTCCTAAGCGCAACTTATTTATCTATAAATAAGAGGCTTAGGGTCACCCTAAAACCCCTTACAACCCTACACGAAATCTGTAACACCTCAAATTTTATAACAAAAACATTTGGCCAAAATATATCATTTTCAATAAATAGAAGAATTATTCCCAAAATATGGATTTACAAAAACCTTTGGTATGAAAATCAGAGTATAAAGTTGGTGTTACAAAATAGATCAAAACCAAAGCCAAGTCTAAATCCAATCTAGTGTTCTTCTACTCTAGGCCCCGCATCTCTATCCATGCGCACCTATACCTTCGATCCCGAACCTGAGTACATAGCAAAACAAACAAGGAGTACGTGAGACAATAAAGTCTCGTGAGCTACATGGGTTTAGACCCAACAATAATGGTAAGTATCATATAACATGTAAACATAGTACAAGTAACTCATCCATCTATCTAGTCACCTTATTGTGACTCTATCAACCTTGCTTCCTAGCAATCACATCTAGTTATCGGGTTGCCCCCGAACTAACTAGAACCACATTAGCTTATTAACCGAAATCCATCGCCATTAATAAACTTCAAGATACCGGCAAGAGGGATTCGCCAAATCTACCGATACCTGCCTTACTCGCCGGACTACCTCCAGTTAGCAAGACTACTACCGTGGTTGAGTCGATGGGAATCCACCCAACTGCCCCTCACACCACACCTCATGACCGGGGGTCCCCCGTGCCATCACATCATCACTATCATATCATAACTCATTAGTTATGCCTATCTAGTTCTCGGCTATCACATCGTCATCAAACAAGTTAGTCCAATATTATCAATAATATCTATCACTAACTCAACATACCATAAGTCTACACAAATAAACAAATAGACCATAACACAAGTAATAAAATAATTCAAGGCTATGTACTCAGTAAAGTCCACACGTACTCACCTTAGCAATAAGATGCTCAAACCGTGTTCTTGACACCCAATCTCTTGCTTCTCAATCCAATCGACTTTCCAAGACTTCACCAAAAGCCTAATACAATTATCACAATATGATCAACATCAATCACTACTACTAATGTGTTCATCCATCTCTAGATAACACTTACTAACAACTTTCCCCCAATTATGGTGATTTACCAAACCATAGGTTTAACCAACCCTTAAGATTCTTACAAATCTTAACCATACACTTGATTTCCTTGTTAATATACCATCTATTAAGTGTATACAACATTTATTTCACCATAAATCACCAACCCAAGAACTAGGGTTTCAAACCCTAGCTTCAAAATCCATAGATCTTGAGCTACAAAGATGAAAGAGTGAAGATACACCTTTAATCTTCCACTAGGAGTGAAATCTACCAAGGATTTGTGAAGAAATCAACCCAAACCAGATGCTATGCTCGAAAATCGCCAAAGAGAGAAACTAGGGTTTTGATATGCAATAAATGAGCAAAATCCCGTCTTTAATGCCTGGTCGGACAAGTTCGCGCCGCGAACTGGGGTTCGCGCCGCGAACTACCCTGGTCGTGAACTTCTTCCCGATCGTGTGCCAGTCGTGAACTCGATCACCAAAAACCCCAAACTCTCTGTTCCAAGTTCGCGACCGCGAACTATAGTTCGCGCCGCGAACTCCCAGGTCAGCTAGGCTGCACTTTTCGACCCTTGTCTCGACCCGGTTTCGCCCATAACTTTCTCATACGGTGTCCAAAAGACACGAAGCCAATTTCTACGTGTTTTATATGATGTATCCATAATTATCATATTTTTACATATTTTATTTATTTACAAATTTCGAGTCGTTACAACTATCTACCCCTTAAGAAGATTCCGTCCTCGGAATCTCATCATAGTTCACGAAATCCGGGCACCTCTTCCGAATCTCGTCTTTGACTTCCCAAGTCAAATTCGGTCCAAGGGAATGCTTCCACTTGACCAATACCAATTCGATCTCTTTATTCCGAAGCTTCTTTGTCTTTGACTCTAATATAGCATCGGGCTCCTCAATCAACCGGTTCGGGGCATCAACCCGCAACTCTTGCAATGGAATAATATTCTCAACCTCACCAATGAACTTCTTCAAATAACTCACATGGAAGGTGTCGTGCACACCTTGAAGCTCGGGTGGAAGTTCCAACTTAAATGCTTGAAGCCCGATCCGTTTCAATATCTTAAACGGTCCAACATACCTTGGACTTAACTTTCCTTTCTTCCCAAACCGCATCACACCTTTCCAAGGTGACACCTTCAACATTACCATATCACCGACATCCAAGTCGTATGGTCTTTTCTTCAAACCCGAATAACTTCTTTGCCTATCTTGGGCGGCTTTCATGTTGGCCTGTATTACACCAATCTTTTCATTTGTTACTCTTACAATCTCGGGACCCGTGAGCTTTGACTCTCCCACTTCTAGCCAACAAGATGGAGTTCTACACTTTCTCCCATACAACGCCTTGTAAGGTGGCATCTGGATGCTCGAATGATAACTATTATTATATGAGAATTCGACCAATGGTAAATGCTCATCCCATTTACCCCCAAAAGCTAACACACACGATCTCAACATGTCTTCAACCGTTTGAATCGTTCTTTCACTTTGACCGTCGGTTTGCAGATGATAAGCCGTGCTCAACCGCAACTTTGTACCCAATTCATCTTGTAATGACCTCCAAAATCTCGAGGTAAACCTTGCGTCTCTATCGGACACAATCGATAATGGAACCCCGTGGAGTCGAACCACCTCATCAACATACAACTTAGCCAACTTCTCAAGTGGCAAAGTTTCCCGAATGGCTAAAAATAATGCACTCTTGGTCAACCGGTCAACTATGACCCAAATGGCATCGTGACCCCTACTCGTGTTTGGCAAACCAACTATGAAATCCATAGCTAAGTCTTCCCACTTTCCGGCCGGTACTTGCAATGATTGAGCTACCCCATACGGTACTTGATGTTCGGCTTTCACTTGTGCACATGTGGCACACTTCGAGATGTACTTGGCTACTCTTGTCTTCATTCCGGGCCACCAATAAACCCCTTTCAAATCTTGATATGCTTTGTACTTCCCGGGTGAATAGAATATTTTGACTTGTGCACATCATGCAACAACTCCTTTCAGGTACCCCCGAACTTGGGAACCCAAATTCGACCGCCTACGGTTTTCAACCCTTGCACGTTTTCCACAAAATGTTGGTTCTTACCCAACCGTTCTTGTCTTAATTCTTCTTTTTCCATAACCTCCCGTTGAGTATTCTTGATTCTCTCGATGATACTCGAGACGACTTCGATACGCATTGACCTTCCCTTGATTGGCTTCTCATAGACTTTTCGGCTCAAGGCATCGGCTACCACATTCGCCTTCCCCGCATGGTACACAATCTCACAATCATAGTCGTTGATCAACTCGATCCACCTTCTTTGTCGCATATTAAGGTCTTTTTGAGTAAACACATATTGCAAACTCTTATGATCCGTATATAATGTGTTGGAATATGCTTCACGCGTATAACATATAGTTATATGGCTAGTAGTTTGTGAGCCTAAAGGGTCACACACTTAAACACTTAACACCATAAGATATATAGTGTAATTAGGGTAATTACATTATATATTAATATAAGCTACATGCTTGTATATAATATATAAGTTTAATATTAATCGTTAATATTGAAACTTTATTGTGAGCAAACTAGAAGAAACAAATAACAAGGGACTAGAGTGCAAAATATGATTTATGGAAATCATTAAAGGGTTTTAAAGGCACCACTAATGAG
This sequence comes from Calendula officinalis, assembly GCA_963853835.1. NCBI lineage: Eukaryota > Viridiplantae > Streptophyta > Magnoliopsida > Asterales > Asteraceae > Calendula > Calendula officinalis. Next base: position 44,010,448 of record OY970827.1, read on the forward strand.
AAAAAGAATGGTCCATAATGGAAATCATTAAAGGGTTTTAAAGGCACCACTAATGAGAAAAAGAATGGTCCATAAAACTCTCCTTTTTGGTCCTTGTTTTAAACGTCCCCAACACACACTTGTATGTGTGTTTTTTTGTTTTCTTTTTGCTCTCAAGAATCAAGGACTAGCATTCCTCCATTGGTGTTCTTGATTGTGTTGTGTGGACTTTCTTTTAGAGGTATTCTAATTGAATACTTGGTTTCAATCCATCATCAAATCCATCTGAATCCACAACAAGATCAAAGGCTTCAAGGGTATGAATTCTTATACCATTCTCTTTGATTTTCTTATAGTTTAATTGTATGATTGATATCAAGATCCGTTCATGGTGATTAAATCTTTCCGCTGCGTTTTGGTTCTTGTTTTAACCGAAAATCTCCATTAGTGGTATCAGATAAAGCGTCAGCTAGTTAGTTTTCTGTTTGAACATTAAGTGTACGAAGTTCACATATCTCGATAAATCATTCGAATGTAGTGAACCTTCGTAAATAGGATCTAGCGTTATCACGACCTATTTCAAAACCAACACAAGTATATCAAGTATACTTAGTTTCAGTTCAGTATCTCCACCATGACCAAGAAACATATCTCCAGTACTTTAAAATACTTCAATGTGTTCTTAACAGCAATCCAGTGACCTCTCATGAATTCTGTTGGTATTTTCTAGTAAGGTCCCCTAAGGACGTTACATTTGGCCTAGTGCTCCTTACAGCGTACATGATGAATGCAATAGCCGATTCATAGGGGATTACATTCATCCGCTTCACCACATCAGGTGTGGAAGTTCCTTGAGTCTCACTCATGGCATACGAGGACTTCCTCGTTTGGGAGTACCACTCTAAACCATTTAGAATTTTGTCAATAAGCACTTTGACTTAAACCAATTGACCGCTTTGATCTATCATTATAGATGTTTACTTCAAGTATGTATGTCGTGTCCCTACAATCCATCATGTCGAAACATTTTCCAAGCCAAGATTTTCATCTTGTAGCATGGTATATTGTTTCACATGAGTGACATGTCATCAACATGTATGACTTGAGAAATGACAACGCTCCCACTAGCTTTCATATATACACATACTCAGTTTGGGTTTTAGGTGAAACAAACGTTTTGATTTCATCATCAACCAAATTTCATAGTCATAGTACACTACTTTGGCTATAAGAATCCTAATGTCTTTAGTAACAGGCGAGAAGGTTTCATCATTGTCAATCCAGTAGGATTGAGTGTAACCTTTTGCTACTATGAGAGATTTATAGGTGTGTATATTTTCATCCATGTCAACAGTCTTACTGTTTTGAGAAAGATCAACTAAGTTCAAAAATTGATTGTCTCTCATGGATTTTATTTTCGCATTCATAGCTTCAAGTCATTTTTCGAATTCAAAATTAGATAATGCAACTTGATAGTTAGGGGTTCATAATGATCCTCGAAACTTGCTCCTCAGCATCGACATAAATCTATATCGTTCAGGTGCATGAAGTGTCCTTGCGGATCTATGAATGGGAACAACATCATCCTGTGGTCCAACATCTATATGTCCAGCCTCAGAATGATATTTGCTAGTGTTACCAGAAGGTTGTGTATCTTCACTTTGAATCTTGTCAAAGTCTATAGTGCTCCCACTTGCTTTGTGAAATGAGACTGTTCTCAAGAAACTCAGCTTACCGAGTAACAACCATTTGTTCTCAGTTGGGAAGTAAAATAGTAATCGAAGATATACTTGATAGATATGGGCTCAAGTTTGTTCGGCATGTCTCGTTCCACGAGATCCTCACAACCCCAGATCCTCAAGTAAGACAAATTAGGGACTTTCCCACGCCATATCTCATATGGCATCTTTTTAACCTTTTGGTCGGAACCATATCAAGTATTCGAGCAGCAGACTTCAGTGCATGCCCCTCAAAAGGATAGTGTAAGAGTAGTAGGACTCATCATAGATCGCACCATGTCATACAGGGTCCGATATCTCCTTCCAGACGCACCATTATCTTGTGGAGTGTATGAAAGAGTGAATTGTGAGACAATCTCACGATGTGAGGGATGATCCAGAAACTCTTGGCTCATGTACTTTCATCCTTAATCAGGACTGAAAGCCTTTGTTGTCTTGCTAAGTTGATTTTCTACTTTTACTTTAGAAAGCTTTGAACGATTCAAAGATTTCATGTTTATGTCTAATCAAGTAAACATAACCATAGCGACTGATATAATTAAAGATTCCATGTTGATGTTTAATCAAGTAAACATAACCACATCGAATGATATCATCAGTGAAAGTAGGTGGCACCTTCCCTAGTCTTAGTTCTAAAAGGGCCACATACATCAGTATGTATGAGTCCAAGTAGATTTTTAGCTCTTTCGCCAACATGGGAGAAAAGCTTTCTTGTTATCTTTCCATAATATACAAGAGAGGCATTTTAAATGATTCATAATCATTTGTAAAGAAGCCCGTCGAGTTTTAGTATCAAAATGCGTTTCTTGTTTATGTGGAAAAGATGACGATGCTCTAGGTAAGTAGAATCCAAACCAATTTGGATCTTGAGTGCTACATTTCTTGCCATCATTGCGATGATACTGGCCATTGAAGGAGGAATTGTCCTGCCTACTTGGCAGAGTTGATGAAGGACAAATGTGCTCTAGTTAGCACATTAGGTATCTTCATTATAGAACTCTATACTTTTCGTAATAAATCTTGAGTGTATGACACTAGTTGTGGAACTCACATTTACACAAATGTGCAAGATTGAATGTGAAGTAGAAAGCTGAATGAATGGAAGTTGTGATCTTATCCTTCCTAATGCGTTAATTATTGTTTTGAACAATTGTCAATTATGCATTGTTTAGCTTTATCGTTTGTTGAGTAATGGATTATGATATTTTGTTTTATGAAAAATAACATTTTTTTTATAACTATTCCTTGTAATAGTATGTTTGAAATTAATATACATGATCCTAATTCAAACGATAGTTCTATATACAAATGTAGCACTCAAGATCCAAATTGGTTTGGATTCTACTTACCTAGAGCATCGTCATCTTTTCCACATAAACAAGAAACGCATTTTGATACTAAAACTCGACGGGCTTCTTTACAAATGATTATTAATCATTTAAAATGCCTCTCTTGTATATTATGGAAAGATAACAAGAAAGCTTTTCTCCCATGTTGGCGAAAGAGCTAAAAATATACTTGGACTCATACATACTGATGTATGTGGCCCTTTTAGAACTAAGACTAGGGAAGGTGCCACCTACTTTCACTGATGATATCATTCGATGTGGTTATGTTTACTTGATTAAACATCAACATGGAATCTTTAATGATATCAGTCGCTATGGTTATGTTTACTTGATTAGACATAAACATGAAATCTTTGAATCGTTCAAAGCTTTCTAAAGTAAAAGTAGAAAATCAACTTAGCAAGACAACAAAGGCTTTCAGTCCTGATTAAGGATGAAAGTACATGAGTCAAGAGTTTCTGGATCATCCCTCACATCGTCAGATTGTCTCACAATTCACTCTTTCATACACTCCACAAGATAATGGTGCGTCTGGAAGGAGATATCGGACCATGTATGACATGGTGCGATCTATGATGAGTCCTACTACTCTTACACTATCCTTTTGAGGGGCATGCACTGAAGTCTGCTGCTCGAATACTTGATATGGTTCCGACCAAAAGGTTAAAAAGACGCCATATGAGATATGGCGTGGGAAAGTCCCTAATTTGTCTTACTTGAGGATCTGGGGTTGTGAGGATCTCGTGGAACGAGACATGCCGAACAAACTTGAGCCCATATCTATCAAGTATATCTTCGATTACTATTTTACTTCCCAACTGAGAACAAATGGTTGTTACTCGGTATGCTGAGTTTCTTGAGAACAGTCTCATTTCACAAAGCAAGTGGGAGCACTATAGACTTTGACAAGATTCAAAGTGAAGATACACAACCTTCTGGTAACACTAGCAAATATCATTCTGAGGCTGGACATATAGATGTTGGACCACAGGATGATGTTGTTCCCATTCATAGATCCGCAAGGACACTTCATGCACCTGAACGATATAGATTTATGTCGATGCTGAGGAGCAAGTTTCGAGGATCATTATGAACCCCTAACTATCAAGTTGCATTATCTAATTTTGAATTCGAAAAATGACTTGAAGCTATGAATGCGAAAATAAAATCCATGAGAGACAATCAATTTTTGAACTTAGTTGATCTTTCTCAAAACAGTAAGACTGTTGACATGGATGAAAATATACACACCTATAAATCTCTCATAGTAGCAAAAGGTTACACTCAATCCTACTGGATTGACAATGATGAAACCTTCTCGCCTGTTACTAAAGACATTAGGATTCTTATAGCCAAAGTAGTGTACTATGACTATGAAATTTGGTTGATGATGAAATCAAAACGTTTGTTTCACCTAAAACCCAAACTGAGTATGTGTATATATGAAAGCTAGTGGGAGCGTTGTCATTTCTCAAGTCATACATGTTGATGACATGTCACTCATGTGAAACAATATACCATGCTACAAGATGAAAATCTTGGCTTGGAAAATGTTTCGACATGATGGATTTAGGGACACGACATACATACTTGAAGTAAAGATCTATAATGATAGATCAAAGCGGTCAATTGGTTTAAGTCAAAGTGCTTATTGACAAAATTCTAAATGGTTTAGAGTGGTACTCCCAAACGAGGAAGTCCTCGTATGCCATGAGTGAGACTCAAGGACCTTCCACACCTGTTGTGGTGAAGCGGATGAATGTAATCCCCTATGAATCGGCTATTGCATTCATCATGTACGATGTAAGGAGCACTAGGCCAAATGTAACGTCCTTAGGGGACCTTACTATAAAATACCAACAGAATTCATGAGAGGTCACTGGATTGCTGTTAAGAACACATTGAAGTATTTTAAAGTACTGGAGATATGTTTCTTGGTCATGGTGGAGATACTGAACTGAAACTAAGTATACTTGATATACTTGTGTTGGTTTTGAAATAGGTCGTGATAACGCTAGATCCTATTTACGAAGGTTCACTACATTCGAATGATTTATCGAGATATGTGAAATTCGTACACTTAATGTTCAAACAGATAACTAACTAGCTGACGCTTTATCAAACTCAATGTCTTGTACCAAACATCTTGAATATGTATGGAACATTGGAGTTCGACAAGCTAGTAGTTTCATGTAAATCTGTTTTAGTATTTGGATAATGGAACTGTGAGCAGTTTATATTGGAATAAATTGATATATTTGATATGATCATTTTTATATGAATATCTACTGTGTTCTATATTTGCATGTTTATATCCTTAAATATTTACTGTGTTTTATATTCTAAATTGTCCATTGTCATATTAATAATATGGGAATATTATCAAGACAAATCTGAGGGCATTGATGACATTATCTTAGTATGACTAAGGATAATGAAATCAAACTCACATATTGTTCATAATGATGCACAACTGGACTGACCAAACCTATGAGAAATCACTTACTGGATTTATGTCACAAGTGAATCTCACAAAGGCTTTGTCACTTATCCTCTGACTTGAGATGCAAGTTGGTTTGTGTATGTAGAGGGGCAAACTTTGATATGGTTAAACGCTGACCTGAATAAGGCTGCTATAACAACAATTATCGGGTTTGTCATTAAACATATGACAAACACGTGTAGTCAATAAAGAATTTGTTCCTCCACGTATGTGGATTAGATACTACTGGGCCCCTCGATGATTTGAATAGATGTATGTGTGGCCACACCCAAAAGGTAATCAAGATGAATCTTGATTGGTTTTGGTAATCTACTTCAATATATAGATCGAGAAACAGAATCGTTGAAATTTTAGATTGACATTAATCCTTGTCTAAAATTCAACATAGTATCAGTAACAAAAGGATAACTGCTCGAAAAACTTTGAACAAAGATTTTATGAAACTCCTCATGTACTTCTAGGGGCATTGGCGGGTTGCTAGACTCTAACCTTTGCTTGTATAACTACTTGATGTTATCACGTGCGCAAGTGGGAGCTGTTGGAATATGCTTCACGCGTATAACATATAGTTATATGGCTAGTAGTTTGTGAGCCTAAAGGGTCACACACTTAAACACTGAACACCATAAGATATATAGTGTAATTAGGGTAATTACATTATATATTAATATAAGCTACATGCTTGTATATAATATATAAGTTTAATATTAATCGTTAATATTGAAACTTTATTGTGAGCAAACTAGAAGAGACAAATAACAAGGGAATAGAGTGCAAAATATGATTTATGGAAATCATTAAAGGGTTTTAAAGGCACCACTAATGAGAAAAAGAATGGTCCATAATGGAAATCATTAAAGGGTTTTAAAGGCACCACTAATGAGAAAAAGAATGGTCCATAAAACTCTCCTTTTTGGTCCCTTGTTTTAAACGTCCCCAACACACACTTGTATGTGTGTTTTTTTGTTTTCTTTTTGCTCTCAAGAATCAAGGACTAGCATTCCTCCATTGGTGTTCTTGATTGTGTTGTGTGGACTTTCTTTTAGAGGTATTCTAATTGAATACTTGGTTTCAATCCATCATCAAATCCATCTGAATCCACAACAAGATCAAAGGCTTCAAGGGTATGAATTCTTATACCATTCTCTTTGATTTTCTTATAGTTTAATTGTATGATTGATATCAAGATCCGTTCATGGTGATTAAATCTTTCCGCTGCGTTTTGGTTCTTGTTTTAACCGAAAATCTCCATTATAATGTACACCGAGTACCATACAAATAATGCCTCCATAATTTCAAGGCAAACACGATCGCCGCCAACTCCAAGTCGTGTGTCGTGTACCTTGTTTCCGCATCCTTTAATTGTCGTCAAACATACGCGATCACTTTACCCCTTTGCATCAATACACAACCGAGCCCTTGATTTGAAGCATCACTATATACTACAAAATCTTCCATACCATCCGGTAACATGAGAATCGGCGCGTTACACAACTTTTCCTTCAATAAGCCAAACGCCTCCTCTTGCTTCTTATCCCACACGAACTTCTCACTTTTTCTAGTCAACTTTGTGAGTGGGACCGCAATTCTCGAGAAATCTTGTATAAACCTCTGGTAATACCCGGCCAATCCAAGAAAACTTCTAACCTCGGTAGGAGTTCTCGGTGCTTCCCAATTAGATACCGCCTCAATCTTCGAAGGATCAACTTTAATACCATCACGTGATACCACGTGACTTAAAAATTGTACTTCCCGTAACCAAAACTCACACTTCGAAAATTTGGCATACAACTTATCCCGTTTCAACACATCCAACACAAGTCTCAAATGATTCTCGTGTTCTTCCTCGGTCTTTGAGTAAATCAAGATATCATCAATAAACACGATCAAAAACTTATCAAGAAACGGTTTACAAATCCGATTCATCAAATCCATAAAAATAGCCGGCGCATTCGTAAGCCCAAACGGCATCACTAGAAACTCATAATGACCATACCGTGTACGAAAGGCCGTCTTCTCGGTGTCGCCTTCCTTCACCCGAACTTGGTGATAACCCGACCTCAAATCAACCTTTGAGAAATAACTAGCACCTTGCAATTGATCGAACAAATCATCGATTCTCGGCAACGGGTAACGGTTCTTTATAGTTACCTTATTCAACTCACGGTAGTCGATACACATTCTCATCGACCCTTCTTTCTTCTTGACAAATAACACCCGGGCACCCCACGGTGACGAACTCGGATGGATAAAACCTTTATCTAACAACTCTTGCAATTGAGTCATCAATTCCCGCATCTCGGTGGGAGCTAATCGATATGGAGCACGAGCAATCGGCGTCGCCCCCGGCACCAAATCAATCTTGAACTCAACTTGTCTCTCCGGTGGCAAACCGGGTAAATCATCGGGGAACACCTCGGGAAAATCCCGAATAATTTTAACATCACCAACCGCCTTCTTTTCCTTTCGGCCGTCTAACACATATGCAATAAAGGATGCACAACCCTTCGATAGACATTTCCTCGCCTTGATGGCGGTAATCACATTAGGCATATGGTGTCGTTTTTCCCCATACACATATACCTTCTCGTTCTCGGGTGTCTTGACCGACACTAATTTCTTATCACATAATATCTTGGCTTGGTGCATCCCCAACCAATCCATACCGATAACTACATCAAAAGCTTTGATCCCAATGGGAAACAAATCGACCTTAAACTTTTTCCCATCTATTTCTAATTCACAATTTCTATAGATACATTCAACATTGAGGTTTTCTCATCGGCTACCTCTATTTCATAAACCTCATCTAATAATTCCGATACCACATTCAACTTTCTACCAAACTCATGAGACACAAATGAATAATTGGAACCCGAATCAAACAAGATATAAGTTGGCAAGAAGTTAAGAAATAGAGTACCTGACACCACATCATGTGCCTCCTTCGCCTCCTCCCAAGTAAGTTGGAAGGACCGCCCCTTCACCTTCGCCGGTTCCACCTTCTTTTGATCCGTGGACACCAACGACTCGTTCCCTTTCTTCGGGCACACATTGCTATAATGCCCTTTTTCATGGCAAGAATAGCACTCCACATCGGCCGACAACTTGGCCTTACAATCCCGGGCTAGGTGCCCCATCTTACCACAACTATAACAAGCTTTCGATTCTCCTCGGCACACGCCGGTATGATTCTTCCCGCATTTCTTGCAAGAACCAACACTTCCTTGTTTAGAGAAACTCGATGTGAACTTCCCCTTCTTATAAGTACCCGAGCCACTCTCGGCTTTTCTCTTCTCGCCCACATGGGCCCTCTCGGCAACCCGTGCCACATTCACCTCTTCAACACCCCGGGCGGCACTAATGGCCTCATCTAGTGAAACCGCCCTCTTCACCTCCAATTGGTAGTCCCACGGTAACCCACTAGCATACCGGACCACCCTCAACCTCTCAGCCGAGTAGGTTTTAGCAACAAACGGGAGCAATCCCGTGAACTCCCTCGAGTATTCTTCGATCGACATATCACCCTTCTTAAGGGTCACAAACTTTTCGTGCATCTTTTCCAAATCCCTCTCGGGACAAAACTTCTTTTTCAACCTCGTGGTGAACTCATCCCACGACATCATTTCGACCACCTCCCTTCCGAGGGTTTCATACACAATATCCCACCAAACCATGGCATCTTCTTTCAATAGTTGTGACGCATACGTCACCATATCGGCCTTCTTGCACTTACTACTCCCGATGACCAGCTCGGTCTCTCGGATCCACCTCATAGTCACTTTCGGGTCCGAACTACCCGTGTACACATTTGGCTTACAAGCCATGAAGGATTTAAACGAGCAACCTTCTTTCTCATCGGGCCTTGCCCTAGCATCACTTTGACCACCCGTAGATGATTTTCTTTCACCGGTGTCACTACCCCCGGTCCTCTCGTCCTCGGACTCACGGTCATCCTCCTTCTTTTCACGGTTTCCCATTATACGGTGCACTTCCTCGGCCACCGTCCCTTTGATTTGATTAATAATAGTTTGGAGATCCGCCATAGTTACTGGAGTCTTATTAGCCCCGACCTCCGATTCATCAACTCGATGCATCGACGGTTGGCTTTCTTGTTCAACCACAACCTCAACATGAGGTATTTCTTCCACCCGGTTCTCCGGGGCTTTCCCTCTACGCCGGGTATTCACCATTTCTTTCGATCAAGACTATACGAAAGACATTAAACATTTAGTACCTCATGTACAACCCATTAGTCCCATAAGACTCAATACTCAACAACACATCAACTTTCATAGGTCCCCTAGGTTCAACCCTAAACTTAACATAAAGTCTCATGGTCAATCTATCGATCTCAAGGAATCTTACATTCCTATAGCTACAGTCTAAGACTAGGATGGTCATCCAACCTAATTCACTTAAACTATAGCTCTGATACCAAGTTGTAACACCTCAAATTTTATAACAAAAACATTTGGCCAAAATATATCATTTTCAATAAATAGAAGAACTATCCCCAAAATATGGATTTACAAAAACCTTTGGTATGAAAATCAGAGTATAAAGTTGGTGTTACAAAATAGATCAAAACCAAAGCCAAGTCTAAATCCAATCTAGTGTTCTTCTACTCTAGGCCCCGCATCTCTATCCATGCGCACCTATACCTTCGATCCTGAGCCTGAGTACATAGCAAAACAAACAAGGAGTACGTGAGACAATAAAGTCTCGTGAGCTACATGGGTTTAGACCCAACAATAATGGTAAGTATCATATAACATGTAAACATAGTACAAGTAACTCATCCATCTATCTAGTCACCCTATTGTGACTCTATCAACCTTGCTTCCTAGCAATCACATCTAGTTATCGGGTTGCCCCCGAACTAACTAGAACCACATTAGCTTATTAACCGAAATCCATCGCCATTAATAAACTTCAAGATACCGGCAAGAGGGATTCGCCCAATCTACCGATACCTGCCTTACTCGCCGGACTACCTCCAGTTAGCAAGACTACTACTGTGGTTGAGTCGATGGGAATCCACCCAACTGCCCCTCACACCACACCTCATGACCGGGGGTCCCCCGTGCCATCACATCATCACTATCATATCATAACTCATTAGTTATGCGTATCTAGCTCTCGGCTATCACATCGTCATCAAACAAGTTAGTCCAATATTATCAATAATATCTATCACTAACTCAACATACCATAAGTCTACACAAATAAACAAATAGACCATAACACAAGTAATAAAATAATTCAAGGCTATGTACTTAGTAAAGTCCACACGTACTCACCTTAGCAATAAGATGCTCAAACCGTGTTCTTGTCACCCAATCTCTTGCTTCTCAATCCAATCGACTTTCCAAGACTTCACCAAAAGCCTAATACAATTATCACAATATGATCAACATCAATTACTACTACTAATGTGTTCATCCATCTCTAGATAACACTTACTAACAACTTCCCCCAATTATGGTGATTTACCAAACCCTAGGTTTAACCAACCCTTAAGATTCCTACAAATCTTAACCATACACTTGATTTCCTTGTTAATATACCATCTATTAAGTGTATACAACATTTATTTCACCATAAATCACAAACCCAAGAACTAGGGTTTCAAACCCTAGCTTCAAAATCCATAGGTCTTGAGCTACAAAGATGAAAGAGTGAAGATATACCTTTAATCTTCCACTAGGAGTGAAATCTACCAAGGATTTGTGAAGAAATCAACCCAAACCAGATGCTATGCTCGAAAATCGCCAAAGAGAGAAACTACGGTTTTTATATGCAATAAATGAGCGAAATCCCGTCTTTAATGCCTGGTCGGAAAAGTTCGCGCCGCGAACTGGGGTTCGCGCTGCGAACTACCCTGGTCGCGAACTTCTTCCCGATCGTGAGCCAGTCGTGAACTCGATCACCAAAAACCCCAAACTCTCTGTTCCAAGTTCGCGACCGCGAACTATAGTTCGCAACGCGAACTCCCCAGGTCAGCTAGGCTGCACTTTTCGACCCTTGTCTCGACCCAGTTTCGCCCATAACTTTCTCATACGGTGTCCAAAAGACACGAAGCCAATTTCTACGTGTTTTATATGATGTATCCATAATTATCATATTTTTACATATTTTATTTATTTACAAATTTTGAGTCGTTACAAAATCCCTTGCCCCCTCCTCCCCTTCGATCGGCCGAACCAAGAACACAACTCTTTGTGTTCTTCGTTCTTCGTGTTCTTCGTGTTCTTCAAGTCTTGAAGATCAAGTTCATTGCTTATATCAACTAGAAGATCGCTCGATTTGTTCATCATCAGTGATCTATCTTAAGCATTAACTAAGGTATGTTTTGGGAAACCCTTTTCCCTCTCCACTCTTGTTCGACCGAAACCAACCAAGAACCCTAGGGTTCTTGGTAGTTGTCGAATACACACAAGTGTGTGTGTGTGTGTTCGGGTTTTTCGTACAAGGTTTCTTTCATTGTTAATCTAATCTAGATCTCCAAGATCCCAATCCTTTAGGGTTTAAGGATTAGGTTTAATCTCAGTTCCGCCTTTAGGGATTAAATCAGCTAGTTGGTTTTAACCGGTCAAGAACAAGTTCATGTTCTTGGTCAGTGTGGTTCGAACCAAGTGACTAGGAGGTTGACCCATGTGGTCAATCAGTGTTAATGAAACCCTTCAGTGGGTATCAGAGCGTTGGTTTAGAGATCTAAACTAGATTAACATTGTTTGTTTAAGTTTTATTAAGTTTTTGTTTTGTTCCAATTTTTCTTCTTCTTCTTCTTAGATTTTGAAATAGGGTAAGAACCCTAGGACCAAGTATGTTAAACTAGTTAAGTTTAATTGGTCAAAAGGATTCTAGAAAACCCTAGAAATTTCGTGTAGTGCAAAAGAACCCTAGGATCAAGTATGTTAAACAAGATTTGTTTAATTGATCAAAAGACTTCTTTTCCCCTAACCCTTGTATTTTCGGAAATCATAGAACCCTAGGATCAAGATTGTCAAAAATTTTGATCAAGAGGATTCTTTCCTTAATTGTTTGATCTTCAAAATCTAGGATCAAGTATGTTAAACCAAGTTTTGGTTTAATTGATCAAAAAAAATTCTTTTCTTTTTCCTTAAGATTTCGAGATCTAGGAGGATTCTTGGACACCAAATTTTGTTAAACTAGCCTAGTTTAATTGGTGGAAAAATTTCCTAGGCTTTAAGGATTTTTTCCAAAAAAAACCCTAGATGTAATCTAGAACCCTAGAACATTAAACTAGTTTCAGTTTAATGATTTAAAAGAATTAATTTGGTTAATAATCTAAAACCTAGATAATTAAACAAGTTTATGTTTAATAGGTTAATTATTATTTTAATAGATTTATTGAAACTAGTTCTTTAAACCTAGAAATCTAGACAAAGTTTATTGTCTAAAAGGTTTGAATTAAAAAGTTTAAATAAATTTATTAGGTTTATAATCTATCCTAGGATTTGAACAAAGTTTATTATTTAAATAGGATTGATTAGAATTAATCTTTTAATAAATAATGTCTTTGATCAAGAAAGTCAAAACCCTAGTTTTGATTGATCAAAAACAAGATTAGGGTTTAATTAATGAGAATTAAAAGAAGTGTTAATTTTTAGTTCAAGAAATTAACAAGATGTATTTATTTATAATTATATATTATATTTCGTGTTTTTTTTTAAATATTTAAAAAGGATAAAATGAATTTTAATAAATAAAGTAGTTTATACGTATTTTAGATTAAGTTAAAATACATACGTATAAATTAGATGTAATATTCTTAATAGAATGTTGCAAGTTTATTTTAAAAGAGAAATATATATGTATATATTAAATACAAGATTAAATGGAACATTAAAAATAATGTTATTTTGATCTTAAAGGCTAAATAATATAACTAGATATTGTATAAGTTGATTATATAATTAAAACTAGAAAGTACAAAGTTATGATTTCATTATAACTAGAAATTGTACAAGTTGCGATTATATGATGAACTAGAAATATACAAAGTTATATATATTAGTATTATAAGGTGTATAAAGTTATAAAAAATTATAACTAGATAATTATACAAGTATAATATAAGTATTTTACAAGTCATGTAAGATACTAGATTAATGATCAAGAGTTAAATAACAAGATAACTTTAGAACCTATATTTAACTAGTCCAAGTTAAATGTAAGAAAATGTTTAAAAACAAACTAAGAATTATTATATATAGTCTTTATATAATAAGATTATTAGTTTCACCAAGTATAGACCGGTGATTGTGATTGCTTAAGTTCCATCATGGTTGTTGGAGCTACTGGGAGCTACACAAGAAAATCACAAAGTTTATAAATGTGTCGTCAAGAGTTTTGGTCGAATCTAATAAGTCAAAACAAATGTTTAGTTTTATTATTAGACATATGAAAAACTAGATGTGTTAAACTAGATTTATGATTCAAGTTTATGAATCATAAAAGAATTAAAAAGTTTAAACATAAGTGTTTAAGTTTTTCAAGAAAGACAAAACAAGTAAGTTTTATTCTAGATAAGGTTTTCCACAAAACCTAGTGATACGTTTTGTACACCTCGTTTTTAGGTATACATATAAAACGCGCAAATTCTTGAAACTATAAGTTTTAAAGAAAGTTCTTAACGTTTAAAAAGGATGTCTTGTTGAATTCTTGAATTCACAAGTCACATGTTTTAAACAAGGATTAAGATTGGAATAAGGTTTAAGTTTAGTTCAAGACTTAAACAAACCCAAGAAAATCTTAGATCTAAGTACTATCCACCTAATGGAACACCTCACTTGTTCAACGATATTCATATTGTAAGGATAAAGAACCTTAGATATGGATTCAAATCATTGCGAGTGTTAGGGTGCGTAAGGTTCTGTGATAATTGGGAGTCCTGGCACAGAACATCGCACTGTCTTAGAAGGTCTGATCTACTTTAGTGATAATCGGGAGTCCCGGCCCAAAAAGTACTTGAGTAGAATAAACATACTAGACTTTATTACTAACTTAGAAATGTACAATTAGATTGTACAAAGTTGTAATAAGCTATAAGTCTAAAGATTCTACGACCCCTAGGAATCGTGTCAAGCCTCTATGCGATCGGTAAGGATGTTACCTACCAGAAACAGTATATCTCGTCGGGAAGTGCCCAAACCTTGCGACGAGAATGTGAAATATGGATCCTAGGCCTAAAATATTAATTATGGGTTTATAATATATTTTAGAGAATGTTTATTGATGATTACTAATTAAACTAGGTTTGATTTGTAGATGGCAGCAACAACCACAACGATAAGTACCAACAATCTCTCACTTCGCTCAATCCTCGAAAAAGACAAGTTGACTGGGTCAAACTTTCTCAATTGGGAGCGCAATCTTCGCATTGTGCTCAGGCATGAGAGAAAGTGGCATGTCTTGGAAAGAGCAGTACCTAATGTCCCTGCCGCGAATGCTAGAGCAGAAACAAGGCAAGCTTATGATAAGCATGTCAGTGATGCGCTCGATGTGAGCTGTTTAATGCTCGTAACCATGAGTTCAGAATTACAAGCAGGACTTATGGATGTGCCTGCATTTGAGATGATCCAGCAACTTAGGGATTCATTTCAAGAGCAAGCTGGCACTGAGAGGTTCAACATCAATCGAGCCTTCAACTCTTGCAAGATGGTCAAAGGAACACCGGTGAGTGGCCACGTCATGAAAATGAAAGGGCACATGGATCATCTGGCTAGACTTGGTTACCCCATACCGTTGCAAATGGCAACAGACACTATACTCAATTCATTGTCTGATGACTTCAAGCCTTTTTTGGTCAACTACAATATGCATAATATGGAGAAATCCATTGCTGAGCTACATTCCATGCTCAAGACAGCTGAATTGAGTTTGGGGACCAAATCTAAGGATGTTCTAATGATCGATAATACAAGTGGCAGTGGCAAGAAGAGAAAAGGGCATGGTGGTAAAGGAAAGGGTAAAACCAATCCTAGCCAAGGAATGCCAAATGGTAAAGGTGTCAAACAAAAGGTCAAGAAGGTAAAGCCTAACACATCAAGGACCGAGAATCGGTGCTTCAAGTGTGGTGAGGCTGGGCACTGGAAAAGGAATTGTCCAAAGGGTGCAAGTGGTGGTGGAGGAAACGCAAGTTCCTCAGGTAACACGACCACACTTCTTAATCACTTTTAAGATACTTGTAAAGTACATTACGAGTAATATAACTTTTGCAATCGTTTATTGCAGGTTGAGATGGAAAGTGAAGGTGACCAGCATGAGATGGTGAGTCCATAAGCACCAAGTTTTTTATGATTCAGTAGTTTATGGATTCTGTAAAACAATTTTCATTTTGTTGGATAATTTTTATTTTATGTTAAAACAAGTTTTTATTTGGTTTTAATAAAGAATCCATGGTTGAATTATATTGTGTGCGTGTGTGATAATTACACTAGTCAAGGTTTATGACTAGATTGTAAGTCAAGGTTTTGATTTACTTTATATTTCATGTTTTATACTTGTTTGATTGTTGTATGAGTAATGTTTTAGATAGCTCAAATACTAAGATACTAGAAATTAGAAGTTCCTTCTAAAGTATTTAAGAGATTTTAAGAAATAGGCCAAAATGCATTTTAGTACCCTGAACTTGGCTAACTGGGTCTTCTACTACCCTGAACTATTAAATGTGTAGCATCGTACCCTGAACTTGACAAAATGGTCAATTTAGTACCCTGACTCACTAATTTGGTCTTGTTTTCTCACGTGATTTGCTTCTAATCTCAATATATCGAGATGAACGTACAACTTTTAGTCTGTCAAATGCTCCAACGGAAGTAAGTCAAGTGAGAAAACAAGATCAAATTAGTGAGTCAGGGTACTAAATCGACCATTTTGTCAAGTTTAGGGTACTAAATCGACCATTTTGTCAAGTTCAGGGTATCATGCTAAACCTTTAATAGTTCAGGGTAGTAGAAGACCCAGTCAGCCAAGTTCAGGGTACTAAAATGTATTTTAGCCTTTTTATGAAAAGCATAAGGTTCAAAAGTATTAAAGGAATTTAATGAGGTCATAGTTCCTTATGATAGTACGTTTTAAAGTGTTAGTATTAATATAGTATGATTATATTGGATATAATCAAGATAGACTTTAAAGAGTATTATTATAAGTCTTTTACACTTGTAATAAAGGAATTTAATGAGGTCATAGTTCCTTGATAGGAATAATTAGATATTCGGAAAATCCAAGTGAAATGACTTAGACATTAAATGAACTCTTAAAAGAGACAAACTATATTAAAGTGTTTAAGAATTAAAAGGTATTGTTACAAGTCTTTTATACTTGTAATAAATACAATATTTAATCAAGTCATAATTTCCTAATAGGAATAATGGATATTTGAGAAATCCAAGAAATGACTTTGGCATTAAATGAGATTCTTAAAAGATACTAATACACTTAAGAATTGAAAGTATCGTTTCAAGTGTTTCATACTTGCAAGATACAGTAATCAATGAAAGTCATAATTCCCTTAAAAGGAATGTTGGATATTCGCAAATCCAAAGGATGACTTTGATAATTGATTAATTCTTAAAGGGTTAAACTATAAGTTTTGACTAGGTCAAAAGTAGTAGTTTAAGTAATGTTTATTTCCATAAAATTTAGTGGGAGCTATGACTAACATATTCATTAGAGGTACTAGTGAATATAGTAAAGTTAGTTAGGACATTAACAACAAGGAATTACCAAGTCGTTAGCCAAAGAGTTAAGAGAAATAAATGATCATTAATTAGATTATTGCAAACCTAATAGCGTGATCACAAGTCTTGTGATTAATTATTGCATATCTAATGGGATGTTCACATTCCAGTGAACAAGTTAATCATTTAAGGAAATTTCTTTAACTAGTAAGAATTTCTACAAATCAAGTAGCTAAAAGAGATTTAGTTACAAGGCAAGTTTTGTAGATTCAAGAAACTGAAGGAGTAATTTTCCAATCCTCCTATGTTTACCGAATCATGTAAAAGAGCAAGACTAGAATATATTCTAAGTGTTTGTAACAACCCAAAAATATGGAAAATTTAAAAAATTTTAAATAAATAAAATAATCATTTTCCAAAAAGTACAAGTAAACAAACGATCCCATCTCATTAAAAATAAAAATAAACCGTCTCATGGTTTTTAAATGCGGAATAAATAATTGTTTTACAAACATTTGACTCAAAATAAAATAGTTGTTTTAAAAACATTTGACTCAAAATAAACGCTTGGAATCCAAATCCATAAAAGCTCATCGAGTAACAGCTCATCCAAAGCACTTGCTCTAGTACCTGCAAAATGGGGGGGGGGGGAGTGTTTGGGGTCAGCCACCGCTGAGTGAATAGTATCAAAATAAAAAAATAAATACAAACAACTCAAGTCACATAAGTGATCTCTAAAGACTCTACTCAATTCTCAATTACTCAAATTTATTTCTCAGATTTTAATTTATATAGCGCGCCGGTGTGACTTGGGCTGAGAGATCAACCTCGACCCGCCTCACACCATCTCAAGGCTCAACACCTGTACTCTTCGGTGTTGAGTCAAAACGTCTGGCACCAGTACTCTTCGGTGCCAAGACAAACATCTGACACCGATGCTCTTCGGTGTCAAGTCAAGTATATTATGTTTAATGTTTTAACTCAAGAACTCAGAACTCAGGTAACTCAGTAAACAGATAACTCAGATCAAAGATAACTCAGATAACAGATAACTCAGATACATCGCACAATCAATACTCAAGCTCAATCAACAAGACAATTCATAACATATAGCACAACATCATGAATCGAAAGTAAGTACAGGTTTATAGTGAGATTACCCACCTCGAATAAACGTAAGCTCCTAGAAGCATCCTCGGCACGTACAAGTCACAACTAAGTTCCTAGAAGGTCCTACATCACATAATAGGGCTAGGATTAAAACTTGGCTCAAAACTCAACTCATAGTAATCTGCCAGAACCCGACACCCCCGCGGGAACTGCTATAACTCCCAAACCGCTCACTAGATTTTATTCAAATTTTTACAGTAGTTAGAAACTCAAGTGGCTACAATTCATGAGAAGACCTCATAAACTGAATCCAAATAGAAGGGGCTCAAAACAGACTCCCAAAACATAAAAACGGAACCGAAAACTCTGATGCGACAGTTTACTAAAATGGAGATATCTTTTAAACCGTAACTCAGATTAATGAGCGAACAGCGGCATTGGAAAGAAGACTCAGAAAACTAGAGACTATCTCGGGCCAAAAATCCATAAACGTAATTTAAGTGTGACAAAAACAGGCCCGAACTCGACCGACCGAATTTGCCCAAAATTCAGCATGTAGTTTAAACCCGTTTTAAATCCCGACATCAACCCGTTTAATCCCTAGGCACCCGACTGCCCCGAAACTCATTTTATTTCAGAAGTTATAATTTGAAGTAATTAGTTCGGTTGTTTTGAAATCTTTCTCGGTTTAGGAAACCAAGAACCCTAAGGTTCGGTTTTCGGGTTTTTCGATTAAATAAACGACTCATCATCAACAAAAAGTTTTACCCAACCCAAAACCCGACAATTATAGAATTCAGTGGCTCGAGACCAACGACAACCCGTGATAAATAAGAATGGAAGCAAAACAGTTTACTATAGACTCGGTTTAATAATTTGGAAAACGGAACATTAAACTACTTTAACGACAATGAACAAGCCAACGATTTCCTCTCATGATAAACACAAACCCGAGCCCTCAATGGTTCGGGGCTCTCCTGCCAGATCCCTACATCAGTCACGGGAATTAACAAACCACAAGGAACCGAAAACAAAGAATTAAGGGAGCAAAATAGTTGGAAAAACTACCGATACAAACTGATCCAATGATCCTTCGCCAACAAACAAAACCCATCTATCACCAAAAGAACCACCATGTCACCACCGCCCTATGCTTGGTCTATCTCAGCGATTACCTGAGTGTTACCTCTGCTCAAGTCCACCCAACGCGTAATACAAGACTGGTCAGAATCGGAATTATGAAATCGATGAATAGGAGGGAAACTAAACAGAAAACAAAACTCTTACCGAATAAGATCGCCAACTCTGATCACAACCTCGATTTGATCTTGTGGCCGTGAAGACCTGCTCGGAATAATCCAGACTCTCCCTTCTCTATTCGGTGACCAGAACAACAGCCATGAAATCAGATTAGGATTTTGAAACAACCGAAGGAAGAACCAGGAAGAAAACGAGAGTAGGGACAAACCCACTACCGAATAATACTTACAATCGATTATTGCGTGCAACTTGGCCTTGGAGCTCTTCAATCACGACTTCTCTTGGACGGAAGATGAATGGCAGAAGCTGAAGATCGAGAATGCGCAGAAAGAGAGGAAGGAATGTCGGCTGGAAGTTTCTTGGGTTTAGGGTACGATCTATAACATTTGTGGGGTTTTAAGATATTACTCTTCAAAGAAAGAGGCCTGAGCCCGTCACCCCTGATTGGATCGGTCCATCAATAGAGAAAAGAAAGGAGTCAGACTTGGCCCTTACTAAAATTTACGAAGTTAATAGGGAAAGAAAAACCGGAACAAGATGCTAGGGGGGTGTCTTCGGTCTCAATACATAACCCATGTTTGCGGAAAGCTTAATAGCCCGGGCTCATCCTTGGCCAACGGCCGGCCTCACCCTGACACGAAAGCTAGAAAACTCTAAATTAACGAAGACTCGAATTTCCAACGACGTGCTAATAAAACGTCCCGATTAAAACGTCCCCAATATAAATAAACGAACCGTCACACTAATAACCGTCTCAACAAAACGTCACATGATTAATTAGTTTGACTAAATGAAACGTTGCACGCCATTAATAATTAATACACACATAATTGCATAAAGTAACACGTCACATATTTATTTCACCAAATAAATAATACAATATGGTTTAATAATAAATAAAAACGTAATTAAATTAAATTATAAATTTGGGGCGTTACAGTGTTGCATGAACAATATCTGGCAAAGACAAAAGTAATAGTATTCGTAAATACTCGTCTTATGTCTTTAGTTTAATAGAAATAGCTAATTGTAATTAGTGATAAAAGTTGCAATTAAGAGTCATTGAGCAATCAACACAAACGCAAAGAATAAGTAATGATCCAGTAATAATTCAGTGTCTGTGTCCAGTGAGGAATAATACAGGAGTTAGTATCATTGTTATTCAGACTTTGTATGTTTTACAAACATCCATGAATAAAAGTCTATTTATTCAAAAAGATATAAATCCGTGACTACTCGTCTTGGTGGGAACCTAGATGGGACGTTAACGTCATCGCGATGTTTGGTGGTAGATTCGAAGTTCTTCGAAGATAGCTACACAAGGTTTGTGTAAACCAAATATCGGTGATATTCTGTTGGAGCTCGACGAATATTGGATTGACCACCGTGATAATACTTCGTGGTTGAAAAATTCAAAAGTATTATTCACTAGGATTGTCCTTAAGCCTGAGGTATTTGGTTTGGGATACAATGACTGATGTGCTTTGGTTCGTCTTAGACAATTCTAAAATATGGTTGTCATACGAGGCTTTACTGGGTACAAAGGAATTTGTATTTTGAATCGAAATATAACAAGATGGTAATTGCACCTCCTTTTTAGGAGAGATATTTATGGGTCCTTTGACATGATGAGATAACTGGAAAGTGCAAGGCCATGCCCAAATGAACTGATTTGTTCTTTGTCGTTTATCACAACAGTTTGAATCAAGAAGTCATTAAATGATTTCGAATACAGGAGTTGATAATTTCTACCATGCTCGTATTCGTTATCACAAATATCGTGCTGCAAGGGATAAACCTAACATAGTTGCCCAAGAAGTAGAGACAGAGTGTTCTTTACTAGGAGACGCTATTAAAGAGTTTTTTTTAAAACTATACCTGGGTTACATAAGCTATTTTTATGGGGTTGGTTACCTACATGCCCATCTAGAAGGCCACTGTAGCTCGTATCATTAAGACAAATGTTACAAACTTGCACAAGTGGGAGTCTGAAGGATTTATGTGCACAGTTAGTCAACCTATGATGATACATCCATGCCTACGAAACACTTAAGGGTCACACCGGTGAGTGCATGTAATACGAGCAAGATAAGCAATGATACTACGAAGAGGAATGATTCATAATAGTCATTATGAATCAGTTAAGTATTAAGTTAAGTTTAACTTATTACTAGATTAGTTTAACTAACTAATTAATATAAGTATTTGTACATTTACTAGTTGAGTAAATATACAATGTGTTAATTATAGATTATCCATGATATGATTTAAAGCTATTAAATCATATAGTAAATTGGATAATATTGTTGTATAAATTATATAAAGGTCATTATATAATTAATTATTAAAAGTATAAATACAAGTATATAATTCGTGTATATGGGTACCAAATTATTAGTGTATTAATACTAGACATTTAATAGTTAGGTGCAATAATAATAAACTAGTTAAACTATAAGGGGTGGAAGTGTTAAAAGGAAGTTTAATTAAAGATCTAATATTAATTAAACTAGAGGGTCCTAAGTGCAACTTATTTATCTATAAATAAGAGGCTTAGGGTAACCCTAAAACCCCTAACAACCCTACACGAAATCCCTTGCCCCCTCCTCCCCTTCGATCGGCTGAACCAAGAACACAACTCTTTGTGTTCTTCGTTCTTCGTGTTCTTCGTGTTCTTCAAGTCTTGAAGATCAAGTTCATTGCTTAGATCAGCTAGAAGATCGCTCGATTTGTTCATCATCAGTGGATCTATCTTAAGCATTAACTAAGGTATGTTTTGGGAAACCCTTTTCCCTCTCCCCTCTTGTTCGATCGAAACCAACCGGGTTCTTGGTAGTTGTCGAATACACACAAGTGTGTGCGTGTGTGTGTGTGTTCGGGTTTTTCGTACAAGGTTTCTTTCATTGTTAATCTAATCTAGATCTCCAAGATCCCAATCCTTTAGGGTTTAAGGATTTGGTTTAATCTCCGTTCCGCTTTTAGGGATTAAATCAGCTAGTTGGTTTTAACCGGTCAAGAACAAGTTTATGTTCTTGGTTAGTGTGGTTCAAACCAAGTGACTAGGAGGTTGACGCATGTGGTCAATCAGTGTTAATGAAACCCTTTAAGTGGGATTGTCGTGAGCCATGAATCAAACATTAAATTTACGAACAATCATTTCATTTCAAACAATTTCTATTTTAGGAAAACTTACTATTTTTGGGAACTTTCTATTTTTGGAAAGTGAAACTACTTTTATGTTTCGTTATTGCGTGGTTGTTTGTTTACTTAATTTTTGCTATGTTGTCATGAACGTTACACCTCCGTTCTTCCGCAAAACATTTTAAATGAAGTAAAACTCATTTTTGGCGGGGTGTGACATATCTCCTCCGTGACGTTTGATGAAAAGTGTGGTATCAACCTTTCCTTTTGAGAAGCCAGTGTCTACCAAGAACTTGGAGAGAACATCATACCATGCCCGAGGGGCCTGTTTTAAACCATACAGAGCTTTGTCGAGAATATACACGTGATTTGGAAAATTGGGATCTACAAAGCCTTCTGGCTGGTTTACAAACACTTCTTCTGGCTGTTTTTGTGCGCTGCATATGCGAAGAAAATGCGAATGGCTTCAATCCTTGCAACAAGAGCAAATGTTTCTTCGTAATCAATGCCTTCTTGTTGAGCATAGCCCTTAGCAACCAACCGAGCTTTATTGCGAATGACAATGCCATTTTCATCTTTCTTGTTCTTGAAGATCCACTTAGTTCCAATTACAGATGATCCTGGTGGTTTTGGAACTAAGCGCCAGACTTTTAATCGCTCAAACTGATTAATTTCTTCTTGCATGACAATAATCCAGTCTGGATCAGAAAGAGCTTCACTGACTTTCTTAGGCTCAGTGGAGCTTAAGAATGAAGCGTATTGGCATTCATCCGCAGTGGCTCTACGTGTTTGGACCGAAGACTCTAGGTTCCCGATAATAAGATCCAAAGGGTGTTCCTTGGTCCATTTCGTTGAATGGGGAAGCGGAAGTTGACCAGGATTGATATTTGAATCATCTGTGAATGTTGAATGTGGGATGATAGCAATTTGAGGATTCTCGGTGGGGATGGGTGGAAGAGGTGCAGCTCGAGTAAGATTTGAAGGGTTTCATTGATACTGATTTACCACTTGGGTTAACCTCCTAGTCACTTGGTTCGAACCATACTGACCAAGAACATGAACTTGTTCTTGACCGGTTGAAACCAACTAGCTTAATTAATCCCTAAATACGGAACTGAGATTAAACCTAATCCTTAAACCCTAAAGGATTGGGATCTTGGAAATTTAGATTAGATTAACAATGAAAGAAACCTTGTACGAAAACCCGAACACACACAATGCTTGTGTGTTTCGGTCGACCATCACCAAAGAACCCTAGGGTTCTTTGGTTGAAATCGTCCAAGAGGGGAGAAGGGAGAAAAGGTTTTCTCAAAACATACCTTGTTGTTTGCTTAAGATAGATCCACTGATGATGAACAAATCAAGTGATCTTCTAGTTGATCCTTGTAATGATCTTCGAATCTTCAAGACTTGAAGAATACGAAGAACGAACGAAGAACACGAAGAACACGAAGAACACAAGGCTTGTGTTCTTGTGTGTGTGTGTTTCGGCCGAATACGGTACAAGGGGAGGGCTAGGGTTTCGTGTATGGTGATCAAGAAATAAGGGAACCCCATGCCTTCTATTTATAATAGAAGGACTTTCACTTAGGGCCCTTCTAGTTTAATTAAGATCAATCTCTTAATTAAACTTATCTTTTTCACATTAAACCCTTGTAGTTTTAACTAGTTATTATTATCCCACTTAATTATTAAACGTCTAGTATTATACATTTATACATATTTCGTGTATATTATATACTTGTATTTAATACTTTTAATAATTAATTAGACAATAATATTATCCAACACCATATGATTTAATTGCTTTAACTCATATTATGGATAATCTATAATTAACACAATGTATATTTACTCAACTAGTAAACGTACAAATACTTGTATTAATTAGTTAGTTAAACTAATCTAGTAATAAGTCAAACTTGACTTAATACTTAACTTGATTCATAAATGACGTATTATGAATCAATCCTCTTCCAAGTATCATTACATATTTTACTCGTATTACATGCACTCACCGGTGTGACCCTTAAGTATTTCGTAGGCATGGATGTATCATCATAGGTTGACTAATTGTGCACATAAATCCTTCAGACTCCCACTTGTGCAAGTTTGTAACCTTTGTCTTAATGATACGAGCTACAGTGGCCTTCTAGATGGGCATGTAGGTAACCAACCCCATAAAAACAGCTTACGTAACGTAGGTATAGTTTCTTGAAAAACTCTTTAATAGCGTCTCCTAGTAAAGAACACTCTTTCTCTACTTCTTGGGAAACTATGTTAGGTTTATCCCTTGCAGCACAATATTTGTGATAACGAATACGAGCATGGTAGAAAATATCAACTCCTGTATTCGAAATCATTTAATGACTTCTTGATTCAAACTGTTGTGATAAACGACAAAGAACAAATCAGTTCGTTTGGGCATGGCCATGCACTTTTCAGTTATCATCATGTCAAAGGACCTATAAATATCTCTCCTAGGAAGGAGGTGCAATTACCATCTTGTTATATTTCGATTCAACATACAAATTTCTTTGTACCCAGTAAAGCCTCGTATGACAACCATATTTCAGAATTGTCTAAGACGAACCAAAGCACATTAGTCAATGTATCCCAAACCAAATACCTTATGCTTAAGGACAATCCTAGTGAATAATACTTTTGAACTTTTCAACCACGAAGTATTATCACGGCGGTCAATCAAATATTCGTCGAGCTCCGACAGAATATCACCGATATTTGGTTTACACTGAACTTGTGTAGCTATCTTCGAAGAACTTCGAATCTACCACCAAATACCGCGATGACGTTAACGTCCCATCAAGGTTCCCACCAAGACGAGTAGTCTCGGATTTATACCTTTTTGAATAAAGAGACTTTTATTCATGGATGTTGCAAAACATACAAATTCTGAATAACAATGATACTAACTCATGTATTATTCCTCACTGGACATAGATATTGATTATTACTGGATCATTACTTATTCTATGCGTTTGTGTTGATTGCTCAATGACTCCTTAATTGCAACTTTTATCACTAATTATAATTAGTCATTTCTATTGAACTAAAGACATAAGACGAGTATTTTAAGAATACTATTACTTTTGTCTTTGCTAGATATTGTTCATGCAACACTTAGAACATATTCTAGTCTTGCCTTTTTATATGATTCGGTAAACATAGGAGGATTGGAAAAATTACTCCTTTAGTTTCTTGAATCTATAAAACTTGCCTTGTAACTAAATCTCTTTTAGCTACTTGATTTGTAGATATTCTTACTAGTTAAAGAAATTTCCTTAAATGATTAATCTTGTTCACTGGAGTGTGAACATCCTATTAGATATGCAATAATTAATCACGAGACTTGTGATCACGCTATTAGGTTTGCAATAATCTAATCAATAATCATTTATTTCTCTTAACTCTTTAGCTAACGACTTGGTAATTCCTTGTTGTTAATGTCCTAACTAACTTACTATATTCATTAGTACCTCTAGTAATATGTTAGTCATAGCTCCCACTAAATTTTATGGAAACTAAGCATTATTTAAACTACTACTTTTGACCTAGTCAAAACTTATAGTTTAACCCTTTAAGAATTAATCAGTTGTCAAAGTCATCCTTTGGATTTGCGAATATCCAACATTCCTTTGAAGGGAATCATGACTTTCATTGATTACTGTATCTAACAAGTATAAAGCACTTGAAACGATACTTCCAATTCTTAAGTGTATTAGTATCTTTTAAGAATTTTTATTTAATGCCAAAGTCATTTCTTGGATTTCTCAAATATCCATTATTCCTATTAGGGAAGTTTACACTGAATTTTACATATGGTCATTTACATTAAGAAATTATATTAGTAGTCCTTTTTGGAGACCTTTTACACCTACAGTTTTTTAGCCTAACGTCCATTAAATATTTTAACAAAAAAAAAAAGACTACTTGTGTAATTTTGACAGTAATTTTTAGAAGAGAAATTTAACAAATGTTAGGCTTAATGACTGTAGCTGCAAAAGGTTTCCATAAAAAGGACTACTAATTTTTTTAAGTAAAGGACCACAAAATGATATTGAGGAATATGGTGATAGTTGGTGTAAAATGGTTTTTTATGACATTTTGTTAAATAACATGGGTAAATTTGACATTTAGGTAACTTTCCATTTTTCTAATCATGAATATCAAATTAACTTTTAGATTAAACTACAAAGATGGTCCTTGAGTTTTACACCAAATTTCACTCATGATCCTTTACTTTAAAAAATTACACGGGTAGTCCTTTTTTTGGAACCCTTTTGCACATACACTCCTTTAGCAAACATGCGTTAAAAATTTCTTTTAAAATATTACATTGGCAATCCTTTTTCTGCACAATCGGTAGGATAAAGCCCCGTAAATGCATAAGGTCTCTAGAAAAGGACTAATAATGTATTTTTTTAAATTAAGGTACCATACGTGAAATTTAGGTGAAACCTCAGGGACCATGGGACCATCCTTGTAATGTCCCGAAAATTTGTTGTGGAACCCCAAATTGTCCGGCCCGTTTCAACCCAACCCAGTTTGACATTTTACCCAAGTAATAACCCGCTCATCTTGCAACCTCTATGAACTACAACTAACCAGAGTCAAATATTGATCAGAAACTTACAATTGGCGAAGAAGAATATGGTCGCAATGCCCAAGGAAGTTTGCTACTGGCAACGTTTTTAAATACCGGAATGTAATCGGACATTTTGTTTTTATAAGTGTTAATGATTTTGTCTGAAAACAAAGCCTCTTCAGCCAAACAAACAAAGTATATTTCTATTTGTTGAAGCAGCTACGAGTATTGTGTTTTCATTTCTTCCCTATGTTGCTCATTTAACCTTCCAAACAACAATTCGATCTGATCCTTTTTTGAATTAATAAGGTCTGCAAAATAATCCTTAATATCATCATCATCATCATCATCATCATCATCATCATAATCATCATCATTATTTTCTTCCTTAATAAGATCCTGCATCTCTCCCAAATGGGCCTTAAACTGGGCCTGCAGTCCAGCCAATACTTCTTCAGTTTGAGCCCTTTAAGGTTCAGTTTGCATAATTAATTTCTTTTCCCATACATGTAGTTCTGCCACAAGGTTCTCCAAGGCTATATTGGTCTTTTCTTTTGCTTGTTTTCTCTCCACAAGTCTGTTTACTTGATTTAGCAAAAATTCTTGCAATTTCGTCATTTGAATCGCAATGTCTGCAGACACTTTGGCCATTCTTTTTTCCCTAGCTTGTTCTGCAAGCATTTCTTTTGTAGGTGGTTCCTATAGAAATTGTTAATATGATAATTTCTTATTATTACAAAGTGAGGAATACAAGATTAATATATACAATACAATGAAAGGAAAGTGACTAATTCTATGGTAAGTTACAACTAAATGAAAGGAACACCATTATTAGAATTATACACATTCTAAATATATGCAGCTAAGAGTTAATGATGCAATATTCTTTGTGATTTGGTTATGATTATGTGATATTCCTTATACGCCCCTGCAAGATGGAGGATCCGTCGGATACTCCAATCTTGGATCGATTTCGAAGAAACGGTGCTTGAGCCAGCGGTTTGGTAAGCATGTTCGCAAGTTGATCTTGTGAACTGATGTGGAGGACCCTTAATTTGCCGGCGGAGACTTGTTCCCGAACAAAGTGATAGTCAAGAGCAACGTGCTTCATGCGGGAATGATACACTGGATTTGCACAAAGGTAGGTTGCTCCCGTGTTGTCGCAAAACAAAGTCGGCGGTTGATCTGTAGTGAGACCAAGTTCATGTAGTAAGTTCTTTGTCCATACGAGTTCAGCGGAAGCATTAGCTAGGGCCTTGTATTCGGCTTCTGTAGATGAGCGGGAAACGGATTTTTGGCGAGTGGACTTCCATGAAATGATGTTTGTACCAAGATAAAGAACATATGCAGTGGTTGATCTATCGGCATCATTTACACCCCCCCAGTCAGAGTCAGAAAAGGCCGAGAGAGTGAGATTGGAATGGCGTTTTAAGAAGAGGCCATGATGGACGGTTCCTTTGAGGTACCTAAGAACTCGTTTAAGAGCTTGCTAATGAGTTTGGCGCGGACTGTGCATGAATTGAGACAGCTTGTTAATAGCATATGAAATGTCTGGTCGAGTGAATGCTAGATATTGAAGGGACCCGACCAGTTTTCGGAATGGAGTGGCGTCAACAGATGTAGATGGGTCAGTGTGCGATAAGGGTTCAGTGGCAATGAGAGGTGTCATGACATCCTTTGCGCCATCCATGTGAAACTATTGGAGGATATCTTGAATATAACGATGTTGTGACAAAAAAAGACCCGTTGGTGTAGGAATAACCTCAACACCAAGAAACTGATGCAGCATGCCAAGATCTTTTAGAGAGAATTTTTGGTTCAAAGCTTGGATGAAGTGATCGATGAAACATGAATCATTCCCTGTAAGTACGATGTCATCTACATAGACCATGAAGTAACAAATGACGGTTTGATGTTGGTAGATAAAAAGAGAAGCATCAGCTAAAGACTTGTGAAATCCAAAACGAAGAAGGAATTGAGTGAGCTCAGTGTACCAAGCGCGTGGAGCTTGTTTTAAGCCGTATAGAGACTTTTTGAGCTTGCATATATGATTTGGATATTGAGAGTCTATATAACCTGGTGGTTGAGTCATGAAGACATCCTCATGAAGAGTGCCATTAAGGAAGGCATTGTTTACATCTAGTTGTCGCAGCGACCAATTTTTAGATAGTGCGATGGAGAGAATGGTGCGAATGGTGATGGGTTTGGTGACAGGACTGAACGTATCGAAGTAGTCCTTCCCATGTTGTTGGAGAAACCCCTTCGCCACAAGTCGAGCTTTGTATTTGGCAATGGAACCGTCAGAATTACGTTTGATTCGGAAAACCCATTTACAACCAATAGGTTTGTGGGAGGTCGCTGGTACAAGTTCCCATGTTTGATTTTGAATAAGGGCGTTAAATTCTGCATCCATTGCATTGCGCCATTGTGGATCTTTAGAGGCTTGAATGTGAGTGTTAGGTTCAAGTGTGGGTGGAAGCGGGTGGAGAGTGGTGGTGTTTATGGTATTAGAGTTATAGTATTTGGGATTGGATTTACGAGCACGTTGAGGGCGGGTAGGTGGAGGTGGTTGAAAAGTAGGAGACTGGGTTGAAATGTTGGTATCGGGTATGGTTGTTTGGGAATGGATTGGAGAAGGTGTGATATTGGGTTGAGGAGATGGTTGTGCGGTATCAGGTGGAGGAGTGATGTTGGGGAGAGCATCTGAGGTTGAGGGAGATATGGAAATAGATGATTCTAAGGGTTCGCTATCGGGTGGAATAGTATTGTTGTGAGTAGGGAGGGAATGGGAGGTTGATTGTATAGGA
The DNA here is from genome assembly GCA_963853835.1 of Calendula officinalis. Taxonomy (NCBI): domain Eukaryota; kingdom Viridiplantae; phylum Streptophyta; class Magnoliopsida; order Asterales; family Asteraceae; genus Calendula; species Calendula officinalis. The sequence continues at coordinate 44,040,653 of OY970827.1, forward strand.
TGGTGTACGTGTGCATGGGTAGGCAAAAGGGATGGGTTAGGAGTGGATATAGTATGAGGTTGTGATGATTGTTTTTTGATAGTAGGTATAAATATTTCAGGTGTAGGAAGAGAATTCATGGGAGTGCCTTGTGTGGTAAATGTAAAGATGTGGTCAATGAATTCAACATGACGAGAGTGATAAAGGCCATGTGAGATGGGATCATAGCATTTATATGCCGATTTGGAGGATGAGTAACCAAGAAAAATGCACTTTGTGGAACGTGGATGGATTTTGGATGAAGCATAAGGTCGTAACCACGGGAAACATAGACAACCAAATGGTTTTAGTTTTGTGTATGTTGGTTGAAGTTTGTATAGCATTTCATAAGGTGTCTTGAAGTTTAGAATTTTTGTGGGTAGTCGGTTGATGAGATAGACCGCAATTTGAAAAGCGTGAGACCAAAAGTTTAGTGGCAAGTTTGCATGGTGAAGTAGTGATAAGCCTGTTTCAACAATATGTCTGTGGCGGCGTTCGGCGACACCGTTTTGTTCCGGAGTGTGTGGGGGAGTGGTAAAATGGGAAATCCCGTGCTTTTGAAGATAGGGAATCAAACCAATGTATTCGCCTCCATTGTCGGAAAAGAGGGAGACAAGCGCTGTGTTAAAGAATTTTTCAACCAGAGTTTTGAATTGTGGAAATAAGATTGCAACATCTGATTTTCGTTTAATGGGGTAAAGCCATGTGTATTTCGAGTAAAAGTCGACAAAAATGACGTAGTATGCATATCCATCATTAGAGATTTGAACTGGACCCCAAACATCCGAATAAATAAGCTCAAGTGGTTTTGAAGCCTTGAATGAATTGTCACCAAAAGGTTGTTTGTGACTTTTATTTAGAGAACAAGCATTACAGTGAAAAGAATCATTAGACATTTTATTATAACCAAGTCCTAAGTTATTGAGCAAAAGTTTTAGGATATGGATTGAAGGATGCCCAAACTTGTGGTGCCAAGAAAGAAGCGATCCAGTTGTCTTGATGCTTGAGTTGAGTTGATGCGATAAGGTAGAAGCATAATAAACGTCATTAATGTTCACTCCCCGCATGAGAGGCGCCCCCGTGCGAAGATCCTTAACAAGAAAATTAAAAGGAAAAAATTCAACGGAAACTTTATTAGTTTTGCAAAGCTTAGCGACTGAAACGAGATGATTACGTAAATGAGGAACAAGTAAAACATCGTTTAAAGATAGTGTGCGAGTAGAGGTGGGAATTGAAGTGTGGCCGGTGTGAGAAATAGAGAGAGTTTTACCATTCCCGAGCACAATCTCATCGGGCCTGCCATATTCTGAGAGGTTGTGTAAATAAGACCGGTCATGTGTAGCATGATGCGACACTCCAGTATCAAACATTAAGGGTGATGTGGGTAGCGAGGAGCTTGACATCGAAGAATTCACTATTGGGTTGTGACGTGATCCCGATCCAGGCGAGTGCACAACAACATTATAATCTTGTAGAAACTGTTGAAGGTTCCGACAATCTTTTGTATCATGACCTGGAATGTTACAAAAATGACAAAAAGAGTTATTTCGATTAGTTCGATAATTATTCATTTGTCCACTGTTGTGTTGTTGAGATGGGCCATTGTTGTAGTTTTGAGATGAGATGTTCCTTTGTCCAAATGAGGTGGACCTATTTGAGTGTCGGTTTGTAGATGAAGGCCGTGAAAAAGGCCTGGCTCCTTGTCATTGAGTGCTGTTGACTGTATCAATTAGGTTTGCTGTTCTAGAGGTTTGTAGCGATCTTTCATGATCTACAAGTTTCTCATAGAAATCAGAGAAGGTGATCGGTGTGTCTCGAATCTTCAAGGCGGCAGATATTTCTTTGTAATCGTCACCTAGATGGGTGAGTATGTGAACGATGAGATCATCATCATCAATCGGCTTGTGGGCCAAGGCTAATTCATTGGCTATAGCTTTCATCTCGTTGAGGTACTCTGCTACAGACTTGGTGCCTTTGCTAGTCGTAACAAGTTTGGATCGTAGGGAGATAATCCGGGACCGTGAGACACCGGCATAGCTCTCGGTGAGGCGTGTGAAAAGCTGGTTAGATGTCTCAGCAGATGAGACAATTGGTTGAATCGTATCCGAGCAGCTTCCAAGCAATTCCCCGAGAAGAATCTGGTCTTGGCGAAACCAGAGACGATAGTCGGGATTCGGTTTTCCGTCAAGTGTTTTTGGTGGTGGTTCGGTTCGACCGTCAACAAACTGTTTGGGTTCAAAACCCATGAGCATGGCTAGGACGTGTTTGCGCCATGACGGAAAGTTGGTTGTAGTTAGTTTGATTGGAAAATGGGTGTGGGTTGAAAGTTCAATAATGGTGGAGGAAGACATGATTTGTCTTTTGTATTGGAAAAAAAAAAAGACAGCAAGGTGGATCGGAAAGAATAAAAAACTCAGAGGAGTTGGAGGGCTCTGATTACCATATAGAAATTGTTAATATGATAATTTCTTATTATTACAAAGTGAGGAATACAAGATTAATATAGACAATACAATGAAAGGAAAGTGACTAATTCTATGGTACGTTACAATTAAATGAATGGAACACCATTATTAGAATTATACACATTCTAAATATATGCAGCTAAGAGTTAATGATGCAATATTCTATGTGATTTGGTTATGATTATGTGATATTCCTTATAGTTCCTGCAAAGTGACACAAAATTCTTTTAAATTTGTATTATTATATGTACTTTTCCACAGAACCACACAAACAACAATAAAAAGTGAAAGAAGATTTCTTGTTGCCTTTTCTCATTACAATCTTCTCATATAAATATACACTATTGCCATGAAGTGTGACTACTATCATGGGCATGATTTACGCATACCATTACTAGAATTATATGGTTTCCTAATCTATACATTGACCATATCTCTAATATTAAATAGTACATAAAGAATATATTGTCATATATTCTAACACTCCCCCGCAGTCGTAGCGGGAGAAGGTCGAACGCTGAGACTGTTACGAAAGTCTTGAAACAAAATTAGTGGTAAGCTTTTAGTAAAGATGTCTGCAATCTGATATCGAGAGGGTACATGCAAGACTTTGACCAGGCCACGTGCTACTTTTTCACGAACAAAGTGAATATCCATCTCAACATGCTTTGTACGTTGGTTTTGGACTGGATTGCCTGATAAATAAATGGCACTGACATTATCACAATATACAAGTGTAGCTTTTTGAACTGGGCAATGGAGTTCGAGTAGCAAGTTCCGCAACCAACATGTTTCTGCCACAACATTGGTGACGCCCCGATATTCTGCTTCAGCACTTGATCTAGAAACTGTGGGTTGGCGTTTAGCAGACCAAGATATTAAATTATCACCAAGATACGTACAATACCCAGATGTTGAGCACCTAGTATCCGGACAACCTCCCCAATCAGCATCAGTATAGGAGAGGATGGAAGTTGTAGGCGATTTATACATGTATAACCCATGCTTCAGCGTCCCTTGAATATACCTAAGGATACGCTTCAGAGCTGCCATATGTATTTCCCTTGGATCATGCATAAATAAGCAGACTTGTTGTACCGCTTAAGAAATGTCAGGCCGGGTGAATGTGAGATACTGAAGAGCACCCGCCAGACTGCGATATAACGATGGATCCAAAAACTGTGGGCTCTCAGTGGCACTAAGCTTAGGTTTAGTGTCAAAAGGTGTTGCAGACGATTTGCAGGTGGCCATCCCGGCACGTGCGATGATATCGCCGGCATAGTGAGACTGGGATAAAAAGAGCCCCTGCGAATGATGTGTAACAGAAACGCCCAAAAATGAGCTCAAGGTGCCGAGGTCCTTCATGGCAAATTCTGTACCGAGAAGAGAGATAATTTTATTTAGAAGCTCAGTGGAAGAGGCAGTAAGGATAATATCATCCACATACAAGAGTAAATACGCCATCTGTTCTCACTGCTTAAAAATAAACAAAGAATTATCTGATATACTATGAGTAAAACCAAAATGGGAAACGTAATCAGCAAATCGTTTGTACCAAGCCCGGGGAGCTTGTTTTAAGCCATATAATGACTTCTTTAGTAAACATACGTAATCGGGATGTGTCTTGTCCCGAAAACTCATTGGTTGATGCATGTATACAGTTTCATTTAGTGTGCCATGAAGGAAAGCATTTTTGACATCAAGTTGTCGTATTGGCCAGATTTTGAAATGGAAAGACTTAGAACCGTACGAATCGTCGCCGGTTTTAACAACCGGACTAAAGGTTTCCCCACAATCAATGCCGACCTTTTGACTTTTTGCCATCACCGACAAGACGTGCTTTATGTCGTTCAATTGAGCCATCAGCATGAACCTTATGAGTCAATATCCACATACTCCGCATAACATTCACATTTGGTGGACGTGGGACGAGTACCCAAGTGTTATTTTGAACAAGGGCTTGATATTCATCATCCATAGCCATCTTCCAATTCGGATTCCGTAGAGCTTCAACCGGTGATTTTGGAATGGGGGAGGGTGTATGTTGGGTATTTAAGTTGAATTTGGTGTTTGGTTTAAAGATACCATTTTCGCTTCTTGTAACGGGTTTGGATTGTTCGGTAGGGGGTGCCTGGGCTGTTGGGGACGGAGGTGGAGGGGGTTCCGTCGCTGGTGGGCTCACGGCAGAAGGCCCGGATGGTGATGGGTTGAGCTCAAAAGGAGGTGGACTATTTGGGGCGGACTGCAGTGGGGATGTAAGGGGCGGTGAATGTGGGTGAGGAGGTATTGTATTTTTATTTTGTTGGTGTATATGTTGCTTAAGATACGAAGGTGTCACCATCCAAAAATTGGTATTGTGATGGTGGCGTGGAACATGCAAACGGGAACTTTGTTTCATCAAAAATTACATGTCGGCATATAATGATCTTCTTGGTAAGCGTGTCATAGAAACGATACCCACGATGATTATCCGGAAAACCCAAAAATACACACGGTTTGGACCGTGATTGAAGTTTGTGAATGGTTGTGGACGGTAAAAGTGGGTAACATAAAGCCCCAAATACCCGTAAATGAGCAAGATCCGGCTTCTTGTTATATAAAATAGATAATGGAGATTGAAACTAAAAAACTTGACTTGGTAAAACATTTTGTAAATAAGTCGCCATGCTTAGTGCATACGGCCAAAAAAAACCGGAGGGACCAATGCATGAGATAAAAGGGTTCGAATAACGTTATTTAAAGAAAGTATTTTTCGTTCGGGTTTAGCATTTTGAGATGAGATATAAGGACAAGAAAAACGAGTACCAATCCCATGTCTGACAAAAATTCTGAACATTTTTGTTATCAAACTCCTTGCCATTGTCACATTGAAAAATTTTAATTTTCGTTCAAATTGGGTGCTAATAAAAAGCATGAAATTTTTGAAAAATCGAAAAAACATCCGATTTCCTAGCCAAGGGAAAAGTCCAAACAAAGTTAGTATAATCATCCAATAACACAATATAATATCTAAAACCCGCATTGCTCAAAACCGGAGAAGTCCACAAATCACAATGGATAATATCAAACGGAAATAATGTATTAGTTTTAGACATATGAAATGGTAACTTAACATGTTTACCGATAACACATGAACGACAAATGGATGAGTTTTTATTTGGACCACACTCAATACTTTTATTTTGTGTTAATGACTCAAAAACGGGGAGGCCCGGATGACCTAGCCGATCGTGCCATAAAGTTGAATTTAAAACTGCAAAACAACATTGTTGTACCGGTTTGTTGAAGGTAACCGGATAAAGATCCCCATGGCTATCACATCTCATGATACGTTTCCCCGTCTGATACTCCTTCACAGAAAATCCAAAAGGGTCAAATTCCACAGAAACAAAATTGTCAGTTGTGAATTTGCGTACCGATATCAAATTCTTAATAATATGTGGAGCATATAATACGTTTTTCAATGCTAAATGTGATTTCGGATTTTTTATTTTAGTGTGACCATACCTAAGGATTGGAATAGAGTGACCGTCAACCAAAATGCCATTAGTTTTGCGAGAATTAAAAAAAGATGAGAGTGTACCCTTATCGGCGGTAACATGAGACGACGCACCGGTATCCATCACCCAAGGAGACGATGGTGGATTGAGACCCATCGTATACATCGCGGATTCGATGTCGGTTGGTGTAAAATCTGTTCTGTTCCCTGTGGAGTAGGCCTGATGGGGTGTTTGAGGTGTGCGGCCCAAAATACCATCTTGGGTTGAGTTGTTGTTGGGCCCAGTAGTTTTTTTTATTCCATGATGATGTGGGATATGGACAAGGTGGGAAAGCCCATGGGGATGGCCCAAAATTCCCATGCGATGCAAACCAGGCCCACGGATTGGACTGTGGCAAACCTCCTGCACTGTTATTTCGACGCTGGCCTGAGGCGCCGGAGTTGTTGCTGCCTCCAGAGTTACTTCCGCCGCTGCTGCTGCTGCCTCGTCCACCAGAATGACCGCCACCATAATTCCGGCCACCCCTACCGCGTCGGCCACCTCTGGATGAGTGATTCCGGGAGTTCGAACCAGAGGCAGTGCCATCAATTCACGGAGCAATTAGTGCAGAATGAGAAGAAGTTGCTGCCTTTTTGGCAAGCCCGGATTCTTCGAGGGTTAGCATAGATCGAGCATGGTGGAATGATGGTAGGGGATTGCTTTGTCGTAACAACGTACCAACACCGTTATAGGCATCGGTAAGTCCCGAAACCATTTGAAGGACTAACCGGTCGTTAGATACCTCGGCTCCAACATTTCTTAACTGATCAGAAAGCTCTTTTAGGCGTTGGCAGTATGCCGAAACGCCATCAAAATCAGAAAGAATGGTATGCGAGAACTCTTGTTCGAGAGTGACGGCTCGAGCATGCTTATTGTCTTCGAACAAATCCCGAAGACGGTTCCAAGTGTCCATGGCGGTGGAACCGGGAACCATGATTGTATTTATCAAGTCTTTGGAAATGGTCCCGTAGATCCATCCCAAGACTGTTGCATCGAGTGTGGACCACTGTTCATCATCTTCACCATTGCGTGGACCAGTGTTTGTGGTCGATGGGATGATATGGTGTAACACCTTCATCGATCGAGCACATATTTTGAAGATTTCTGCCCAAGTGGAGTATTGGACATTGGTTAACTCTAGTTGGATAGGGATATGATTCCGGATGTTCGATACCCCAAGTGCCGAATGAAATTTGGTGTTACTGTTTGTGGTGGTTGTCATGGTGGTGTTTGTGTTGGTATCGGCAATTGTCATGGTAGGACAGTGAGAATGCTAGAGCAAACAGATTGAAAAGAGAAGAATATTGGCTAATTCAATGTTGCCGAGAAAAGGGTGTATGAGCGGTGTGTAGAGAGCAAAAGATAGAAAGAATAATGATGCTCTGATACCATGAAAGAAGATTTCTTGTTGCCTTTTCTCATTACAATCTTCTCATATAAATATACACTATTGCCATGAAGTTTGAATACTATCATGGGCATGATTTACGCCTACCATTACTAGCATTATATGGTTTCCTAATCTATACATTGACCATTTCTCTAATATTAAATAATACATAAAGAATATACTGTCATATATTCTAACAAAAAGTATTAAGAAATTATTATCTGGATACGAGGTTATAAAAAATGGTACACCGGTATCTAGTCGGTCGAACACCGTCAAGCGATTAATCGGTCTCAACGGTGATTAATTGGTTTTTAGGCGGGTACACTAAATTATAAAGGAAATTATTTTTTTCAGAAAATAATATTAGCAATGTTGACTAATCTTAAACGATGTTGACCGATATTCTCGAGTAGACTTTGACCGCTGGTTCACAAAACTTTACCAATTTTGACCAAGTCCAGTTTATTTCACCAATTATGTAATTTCTATGTCGGTCGGCTGCTGATAACCGCCTAGGTGGTGATAGAGTACGTACCTCGGGTAAGTGCGTGATGAATGTGGCGTTGAAGAGTTTTCAAGAAAGAAGTTTCTAGTTTCATTTGATATTTTTACTTTGTATGGTTTCTTCCAGCTCGAGTCTATATTTACAGAAATCAAGTTGCTAAAAGGTGAAGGCGTCTACGATACTAAATTCGGAAATGAAGAAAGACATTGCACAAATATGACAAGAAATATATAAACATGCATATAAATACATACATTAAACATGCATATAAATGCATAAATTGTCTATGCATTCTTTAATCAGCATACCTCAACAATGTCTAAGTTAAGGGTAAGAAATCTGGCACTGTGGAGCTTTTCAAGCATGTTAATAATCTCACGAGCAGCATACTCACCATAACCGATCTTTGTATCACAAATGTGAAAATGTAAAATCACATTGTACACAGAATGAAAACGATAATCAGGCATCTGTGGAGGTCCTTGACGCTTATAACCTTTGTAGCAAAAAGATAAAATTTCAGGCGGCACATTTAAGTGCTTAATTGAGCAACTGATTACAGTGAGATTCTCAAGTTTAGGTGCAATCACATTCACAGCAGTATAAGTGCAATCTCCATTTTCAGGAATTAGATTAGTAAGTTGAGGGGTAATTATGTCAAACACCACCTCAACAGGTTCGATAACGAAATCTTCCAAAGTAAGGTTCTTTAAACTCACACATTTGGAGAACATATCAAGGGGCCCCAATCTGTATTCATCACCCAATTTAATATTACTAAGATGCAAAGTAGTTAATGCTGGAAAATCCCAAGGTTTTACAGGTATTACACGAGTGGCCAAATAATGGCTACTAAGAGTGAGATGTTTAAGAGAATGAGAGCTAAAAAGGCAAGATGGGAATTCATGTCGGTTTCTTTTCCCACTACTGATAGTTAGGTTTTGGACATTGTGAGAAACCGCATAATTTGTTATACTTTTTATAAAATCTTGATTAGCTGATCCACGGAAATCTAGCTTAACTAAGGGCACTTCTATTTGATGGTTACGATTAGACAAAACATGTTTCACGAATCTGGAAAATTTAGGTAAAGAATCAAAATGTGTAGTTGAAAAGTTGAAACAAGGCACTGATTTCCAGAGAAACTTCCATCTTGATGACAACCAACATGTTTGAAGTGCAAATTTTATTTGATAAAAAAGCTCATCTGGTAACATGTTGAGTCTATCTTCAGTTAGAGCTAATCTAACATTATCATGATCAAAGTCCATTTTCACTACTAGACTATAACTGTCAAAGGTCTCCAGTCAATGATAATCTACACTTCATAAGGTAAATTCAAATTAATTAGTTGATAAAAAAAAAAAAATACTTATTTCGTACAAAATTATTCAAAATTGCAAATTAAGCCAATTAGATGAGGAATACAGGTCAGGGAACACACACAATCATACACCAGGTAATGAAATTAGGAATCCAAAGTTGACATAAATCTAGATCAGTAGATCCTATATCGAGTGTATAAAATCTCCTAAACAAGTTTATATCTAAACACCATACGAACAGTCGAACAGACACAAATTTGCATTCCATAATAACAAAACAACATAAAAAGAGTAATATATCAATTATTATTGCAAATTTTGATTTATTTAATCAAAACTTACAGAATTATATTATAGTGCATCGGAACCCTAATACGTTGATTTCTAATCGTAGAGTAAGCAAGTGAAGATTTGATAGATTAATGCATTGCTGATGGAAATCTAGGGTTTGAAATAGACGAGTGTACCTTTTGATATGCGAAGAAATTACGACACGGATGCCCTTTGACTGATTCAATTACCAGTCACACCTTGAACTAACACCAACAATGAAACACCACATTTGCTTTCTCCAAAAATGATTTTTTTACTCTATATTTTTTGCGCCTGAGAGCACAAACTTGGCGGGAGGATGGCTGTAAGAATTAGGACCAAAATTTCACAATTATGGGAGCCAAAAACCGGGTGATTCAGGCCCGCTTTGGAATGGGCTTCACAATAGATCATGAATCGGGCTTGGATTTTAAAATTTGAGAAAATGATAAGTATGCTTCTTTTAAACCTAAAAATTAATTTAGTCACAGATGATATTTACCAAAATTAATAGAAAAAAACGAGAATAGAGAAAAATAACAATGACAAATGTTCTCATCTTATTAGGTAGGTTGATTGATAGGTCTTGATTACGTTTGCTAAGGAGATATTCAGATATATGAAATAAAACAGATAACTAAAATATGTTGAGAAATGAAATGAATTCTAGTGTTCGATAATGTCAGAGAATTGACACGAGAAATTAACAGAGAAATTAATTTCATAGGAAAAATCAAAAGAAATTAATTTTATTTATAATAATGTCTACATTTGTTTCAAAAGTTTAATTTATAAAGCTTTTCTGTAGATAAAACATTGCAAAAAAGGCTGCGAAATGCATTTATACATAATAACATTATCACAATCTTCAGCTGAGTTTTTTCAAAAGTTCATTTATATCCCTCTTTGATATACTAAAAAGATTGAGAATTGCAATTCTCCATGTTCTTGATTTTGTAAGGAAAAATGAGGGATTGATTTCTTGGGTTATTTCCTGGTAGAGAAACCCTAATCAAGCTCAAAATTTAATTTAATTTTTTCTTCTTAAAATTGATTGAAGTCTAATTTAAATTTATAAGTCGTTCTATTATGATAAAATAAATAAATAAAGGAAACGTTAATATTGATTCAAGTCTAATTTATAACTTTGGAACCTTGCACAACAAACAAGTTGAACTTCATACCCAAAAAAACCCTAGAATTTTGACCATAAAACTTAAAAAACATTATCGAAGCAAATTTACATAATAAACATAAATTCTAGATTAACATTCTTGAGTTCAAACAAACATAACTTCTTTTTTCCCGATCATACCCTAAACGGGTGTAAGAAGCTGATATAGCTTGCGAGCTATTCGAAACCGAATCAAAAAAATATTTGGAATCAACTCGTCATACACGAAGGAGCTACTCGAGTAGGATTTTGAGCCGCGCTTGAGTTCCCTAATACTCAGTTCACGAGCCTAATCGAGGTTTCATCAAATTACCATGTTAACATTTTTATATGCATAATTACGTATGTATCTTTATATACAAAGCAAAAGAAAATAAACCTTACCACATTTATCAATTCTACTCTTTGAAATCAACTTATTAAAACATTTTTAAACAATTAAAATAATTTAAGCCGAATCGAGCTCGAAAGTATCGATACCTTCACCGAGCTCTAGATTAAATATGGAGGGGTGTCGAGTATCGAGTTTAATAATGAAGGATTTTCGAGTATCGAGCTCGAGTTAAGTCGTAGAGAAGAGTATTGAGCTCAAGTTTAATTGTGGAGTCGAGTATCGAGCTCGGGTTTAGTTGTGGAGTCGAGTATCGAGCTCGGGTTTAGTTGTCGAGTCGAGTATCAAGCTCGGTAGAACTCGACTCGGCTCACTTACACCCCTAATACCCAAGAAATATTTAAGAGATTTGCAACAAGCAATTACCTTCATACAAAAAAAAACACGTTTAACAAACATCAAAACCAACAAAACGTTTTTGTTGTCACATTAAGATAAAAACCTAGCTTGTGGATTTCCTTGCAACCATTTGTACCATTCGAACTTTGTTTTCCAAATCATAACCAAAAAACATTTCGGCATTCAATGGACACTTTCCTATGATATGTGTATCTTCAAAAGCTTCCTCAAAAGTGATCCCGGATAAAGTACTAATCTCTCGTTGAACCCTCCTCATAAGATCAACTTCATCGTGGACTTTTCTATCTTGATCATTAGCCATTTTGCTCAAGTTTTTGTTCATAGCAATGATATTGTTGTTAAGCATTTTGCATGATTTAGAATAAACACGAATTAAGTTATCAATACTCTTGTTTTTTTTTTCCGTTCGGCACTTGTACCACTTGTGCCTTGTAGAGGTGAATTAACGGGCATACCACCTTGAGTCTCATGTACAACCTCTTTCTCTCCATGATCAACAGCTCGAGGCCCCACGGCTTTGTATTTACCAAGATCAACGGCTCTAGGCCCCACATCTCTGTCTTCACCAAGATAAACGACTCTAGGCCCCATATCTATGTCTTTACCAAGATCAACAGCTTGACGCTGAATAGAGTTATAAACACAAATTATATAAAATAAATTAATTTCCATTTCTTTGGTTACATTTCTCTCTACCAAACACCCTCTTAGCTAAAAGGAGAACATATTAAATAGATTGAAAGTCACCCAAAGGCTACTTTTAATGCTTACTACCTCCTAAATTGTTTTTTCAAAGATTTAGATTATTATTGTAATAGTACTATTTTTTCTAATAATGAATAACAAATTAATATACTTTTAAATGGGTCAACCCAACTCGTTTCAACCATTCACCGAAGTCATCAACTGTATACGGAATAAAATATCTTAAAATTGCAGAGGAAGATGGTTGTGACGCTTGAGGAAGTTTGCTATTGGAAACGTTTTTCAATTCCGGGATGTTATTAAACATTACTTTTTTAAAAGCGTCAATAATTTTCTTTGAAGACAAAAACTCAGATTCATAACCAGAAAACAATGTTTCCACTTGTTGAAACCGGTGAGAGTAGTGTGCTTCCATCTATGCCCTCTGTTTCTTTCTCAAATTTCCCAACAATAATATGACCTGACTCTTTTTGGACAAAATTTCTAAACCACCATCATATCTGTCACACCCCGCCAAAAATGTTTGCGGAAGAACGGGGTGGACATCATGAGTAACAACAAGCATATGATTATTGTAAACATTTAATGATTTAAAACCTAAATAAATTATTGAAATAAAGTACGCCACAATAATTTAAATGTTAACAAAATAAATAAAACCTAAAGACAATGTTTTGAAATGAAAATAAGTTTGTGGCATCTTGACACATGCATGCTGAATGATCCAAAGCTAATGAGACTCAATGCTTCACCTAATTACCTGAAAAACATATATAAATGGTCAACAAAAATTGTTGAGTGAATCCACAGGTTTAATATGAGTTTTGAAAACAAAAGTTTTTATTTTATTTACAAGTTTAAAATACAGTCTTGATTTAGCAAATGTTAACATGCCAATATGGCAAAATATGTGTGATGATAAGATGTAAAAAAAAATAGTTTTATATGAAGAAATGTTATAATAAAATTTGATATGTAAACATAAGTATGTAACAAAATTGTAATGTTGTAAAAAGAGTAAATATCGAAAATTCATGACTGTTATCCCCAATAGTTTGCAAGGCTCTTGAGTTAATATGCCGACCCTAAGCCCATAACCAAACTACAACTCAAAGTGTGATGTTTCTGTTCTCTAAGATATGCACTCCCCTGACGGTGGGGTAGCACCGTTAAAACAAAATGTGGGAGGAAGAGTGTCAGCCAATAGTACTATCTGCATATCCAGGGTCTAGCCGCAACTAGCTAATGGTTACAGTATGTAGGCATCTACCTATACACTACATCTTGTCTTAGTCCGAGCATAAAGATTGATTGTCATGTTTTGAATAATGTATCATCACAATAAAATAAACAGTTATAAATAATGCGAGTATATGTAAAACAGTTTGATATGTTTTTCACCCCAAAATGGTTAAAAATGTAATAAAAAGAGGGGCTGTGGACTCACCTGATGCAAAGCTTCCAAAAATGCCAATAATCAAAAGCAAGATCCAACCAAAAGACTTCTAGTGACCTAAATGCATAGAAGACAACCTATAAGCGATACGTTGGTGAAGTTATTGAATTAGTATTATGTTTTGTTAGTTTTGATAAACTGACTTGGTTTGATAAAAAAATAATGATTAGTTTTATCATAGAAACTTATTTAAATATTAGTTTAAATAGTTATGATACTTATAAATAATTTGTTATTAACGTTGATTACTAATCCCAATTAAATGATTTTAACTAGTTAGTAAATAAATAAATATAAATATTGGTATGTAGTCATAATTAAATACATATTGAATAATAAGAGTAATCTGATTTCTTATTTAAATGTGACAAAAGAAACTAACAGTTGTTGGGCTAGCGTGAAGGAAGGAACAAGTAAGGGAAAAGAAAAGAAAGCAACACAAAAAGATGAATAAAAAGAAAAAAGAAAACTGTCGCAGAGATTCGAACAAGAGACCTGCGGCTCAAAGTTAAGTGTGTTAACCAGCTCGTCAGACTTGGATTCTGATTTTATAAATCATGCTAAACGTATCTAAATTAAGGGTCCCTGTGTCTGGTTTTTTTTACAGAACACAGCGACGAAACAGAGGGTGTTTTCTGACTGCTTTTAATTAACTTCAAGGGTTAAATTTAATGTATAAAATATTGTATATGATCATATTTTAAAAACTAAATCATGGAGAGTCAAACATAAATATTTTTTAAAGCTAGAATCAAAGAAAAGTTTAAAAGAGATGAAGAAATTTTACCAAAATTTGGTGGATGTTCTTGAGAGAGTTTCTTGGTAATCTGCCACTAATTTTCGTGATAATGAGGATGAATGACAATTACGGATTAATTAGGAGAGGTTTATAAGTTTTGGTAGGATAAGTCTCATGATTCAAAATTTTTCTAAAAAGATGGAGATGGTTAAATTTAAAATATTATAAGAAAAAATACAATGTAAGTTTTGATAGAATTTGTAGAGTTACCGGATTTGACGTAGGAAGCATATAGTTTGGTTTTCAAATTTTTGAAAAAGTTTATTTGACATTATCTAGATATAAATACTTATAGATTATTTTTATTTTTATTTTTTTTATTATTTTTATTTCAGATATAAATTTGGTTGCTTTCAATTGTCTCGTTATATAAAGAAGGTTACTTTTGTTTTGTATTTTATTTTATTTTATTTGTGTTGAATGTTTTGTTCCTTATTTTTCTTACCATTTATATTGTTTGATTTAGTGTTTTAATATGAACTATAAAATATATTTAGTTATGTTTAGTCACCAACGCGCTAACTACAAACCTAATGCTATAATGCAAACAAAAATGAAAATGCACAAGCGATAATATGCACTAATAAAAATCGATATGATGATTTTTGCTAGACTTAATGCAAAATGAATTATATCTAAATGCTAAAATTAAAACCAGGCTAACATGTATGTCGGGTCAAGTACCCGATTTCTAGGGTTGTCACATTCTCCCCTTGTTAAAAAAAATTTCGTCCCGAAATTTAAGACGATGTACTACTATGTTGAGGTCAAGAAAAATGTATGGATACTTGTGTTTCCTAAGGTTTCCAAAAATACTAGTTATATAAAAGAGACGTACCAATTTCCGTATCCTGATCTTGACCACCTTCTTGAGCTCCTATCACGTATGCCCTTCCACGAGCAGGCTGACGATCATTGTTGTTATTGTTCCGATTGTTGTTGTTGTTGTTGTTCTTATCGTTGTTGTTGTTTTGGAGTCTTGGACAACGGTTCCTGAGGTGATTTGGGTCTCCACATTCATAGCAAGCTCTTGGTTTTGGTGCATCATTTCCTTGGTTTGGTATGTTGGCTCTACAGTTCTGAAATTTATGACCCCATCGGTCACATCGACTACATTTCTCACATCTTCCTTCGTGATGCCAATTACAGTTGTTGCACTTAGGTTTCTTCCCGGTATAGGGTTTTGCTCCTTGATTCGTTTGGTTGGTTGCTCCATAGTTTTGATTGGTTTTCTGGTATTTGTTTGTAGACGCATGTTGGTTATTCTGATTGTTTTCCCCTGATCGCTTGCCATTTTTGTTAACTTGATTATCACATGGGTTGGTGTTGTTGGTTGGGTTTGTGGTAGTGGTGTCCTTTTTCAATGTACCATTACGAATGGCATCATCTGTTAATCTTTGAGCTCGGTTCACAGCATCCTCGAAAGTAGTAGGTTCAGCAGCAGTCACATAGCCTCGAATCACAGGAGATAGTCCATATGTATACCTTTCGATCCTCTTGTATTCAGGAGTAACCATATCAGGGACTAATCGCGCTAGTTCTTGGAATTTCGTAGTATACCCAGTAATATCTGAGCCTTCCATTGTGATGTTCCACAGATCTGTCTCAATTTTCTGCAGTTCTCTTCTTGGACAGAATTTATCAGTCAGTTGACGTTTGAAGTCAGCCCAGGTCATAGCATCAGCAGCGTCACGACCTAAAGTTTGGACTTTTGAATTCCACCATGATAACGCCTCTTTTGCCAGGGTGCTAGCGGCATACTTAACCCTATTATTAGGCGAGAAATTTATTATACTGAAGATGGACTCGATCTTTTCAGTCCAATGGATAATGGCAATGGCTCCTTCATTACCAGAGAATGTTGGAGGACGACAATTGGTGAACGTTTTGAATGTACAACCCTGACGGTTACTATTTGGCTCTTCATTGTTCTCGACTCTTCCATTGTTAGCATTATTCTGATTATTCGTCCTATTTGCTTCGTATTGTGCTAATGCTTCAGCAATTCGGCGCTCCACCATTTGCTCAACTGTTTCGGCCTCATTGGTTCTTCGGTTGTTTCGCGAAGCATTTCTTTCAGGCATTTTGGTTCTAACAATTACAACATGCGAATATAAGATGTAATGGTGGGAATAAGTCACCATACTAGGCATAAGAAAAGAAACATGAAGGAATGTGATAGATAAATAAATGAAACATTTAGGTTGCTAAATAAAACTAAGCATATGGAGATGAAAGTCTTCAAGTTCTTCTACTGGTTCAGGTTGGTGGGGGTCGAACATGCTTTCGTGGCGTTGTAATAATTATCAGTCCATTCTTAACTCGTCGAGTAACTATTGCGCGTTCGTCTATTGCTGGAATTGTAGGCCATTTGGGGGTTACAAGCGTAACACGTTCTCTAAAGCATTGTGGTGGAGGAGGAGGTGAGGTTGATCGAATAGACAAAACTTAGAATGAACTCATTGAAGACATGTAGTATCCAAGGTGTAATAAATATTCTAACTAAGGTCAATGTAAGGCAAGTGACATTCTTAGTGGTAAGTCAAATGAATGAAATGCGATGCAATCCTATATGAATGAGACTCTACATGAAAATGCAAATTTGAATATGAAATGAGACTCTAGATGCCACGAAAACGTTTTGACTCAAAATAGTTTTGCCCAAAAATCATTTTGAAGTTATAGACTAGACTGACTAGTTCACTATAACCAATGGCTCTGATACCAATCTGTCACACCCCGCCAAAAATGTTTGCGGAAGAACGGGGTGGACATCATGAGTAACAACAAGCATATGATTATTGTAAACATTTAATGATTTAAAACCTAAATAAATTATTGAAATAAAGTACGCCACAATAATTTAAATGTTAACAAAATAAATAAAACCTAAAGACAATGTTTTGAAATGAAAATAAGTTTGTGGCATCTTGACACATGCATGCTGAATGATCCAAAGCTAATGAGACTCAATGCTTCACCTAATTACCTGAAAAACATATATAAATGGTCAACAAAAATTGTTGAGTGAATCCACAGGTTTAATATGAGTTTTGAAAACAAAAGTTTTTATTTTATTTACAAGTTTAAAATACAGTCTTGATTTAGCAAATGTTAACATGCCAATATGGCAAAATATGTGTGATGATAAGATGTAAAAAAAAATAGTTTTATATGAAGAAATGTTATAATAAAATTTGATATGTAAACATAAGTATGTAACAAAATTGTAATGTTGTAAAAAGAGTAAATATCGAAAATTCATGACTGTTATCCCCAATAGTTTGCAAGGCTCTTGAGTTAATATGCCGACCCTAAGCCCATAACCAAACTACAACTCAAAGTGTGATGTTTCTGTTCTCTAAGATATGCACTCCCCTGACGGTGGGGTAGCACCGTTAAAACAAAATGTGGGAGGAAGAGTGTCAGCCAATAGTACTATCTGCATATCCAGGGTCTAGCCGCAACTAGCTAATGGTTACAGTATGTAGGCATCTACCTATACACTACATCTTGTCTTAGTCCGAGCATAAAGATTGATTGTCATGTTTTGAATAATGTATCATCACAATAAAATAAACAGTTATAAATAATGCGAGTATATGTAAAACAGTTTGATATGTTTTTCACCCCAAAATGGTTAAAAATGTAATAAAAAGAGGGGCTGTGGACTCACCTGATGCAAAGCTTCCAAAAATGCCAATAATCAAAAGCAAGATCCAACCAAAAGACTTCTAGTGACCTAAATGCATAGAAGACAACCTATAAGCGATACGTTGGTGAAGTTATTGAATTAGTATTATGTTTTGTTAGTTTTGATAAACTGACTTGGTTTGATAAAAAATAATGATTAGTTTTATCATAGAAACTTATTTAAATATTAGTTTAAATAGTTATGATACTTATAAATAATTTGTTATTAACGTTGATTACTAATCCCAATTAAATGATTTTAACTAGTTAGTAAATAAATAAATATAAATATTGGTATGTAGTCATAATTAAATACATATTGAATAATAAGAGTAATCTGATTTCTTATTTAAATGTGACAAAAGAAACTAACAGTTGTTGGGCTAGCGTGAAGGAAGGAACAAGTAAGGGAAAAGAAAAGAAAGCAACACAAAAAGATGAATAAAAAGAAAAAAGAAAACTGTCGCAGAGATTCGAACAAGAGACCTGCGGCTCAAAGTTAAGTGTGTTAACCAGCTCGTCAGACTTGGATTCTGATTTTATAAATCATGCTAAACGTATCTAAATTAAGGGTCCCTGTGTCTGGTTTTTTTTACAGAACACAGCGACGAAACAGAGGGTGTTTTCTGACTGCTTTTAATTAACTTCAAGGGTTAAATTTAATGTATAAAATATTGTATATGATCATATTTTAAAAACTAAATCATGGAGAGTCAAACATAAATATTTTTTAAAGCTAGAATCAAAGAAAAGTTTAAAAGAGATGAAGAAATTTTACCAAAATTTGGTGGATGTTCTTGAGAGAGTTTCTTGGTAATCTGCCACTAATTTTCGTGATAATGAGGATGAATGACAATTACGGATTAATTAGGAGAGGTTTATAAGTTTTGGTAGGATAAGTCTCATGATTCAAAATTTTTCTAAAAAGATGGAGATGGTTAAATTTAAAATATTATAAGAAAAAATACAATGTAAGTTTTGATAGAATTTGTAGAGTTACCGGATTTGACGTAGGAAGCATATAGTTTGGTTTTCAAATTTTTGAAAAAGTTTATTTGACATTATCTAGATATAAATACTTATAGATTATTTTTATTTTTATTTTTTTATTATTTTTATTTCAGATATAAATTTGGTTGCTTTCAATTGTCTCGTTATATAAAGAAGGTTACTTTTGTTTTGTATTTTATTTTATTTTATTTGTGTTGAATGTTTTGTTCCTTATTTTTCTTACCATTTATATTGTTTGATTTAGTGTTTTAATATGAACTATAAAATATATTTAGTTATGTTTAGTCACCAACGCGCTAACTACAAACCTAATGCTATAATGCAAACAAAAATGAAAATGCACAAGCGATAATATGCACTAATAAAAATCGATATGATGATTTTTGCTAGACTTAATGCAAAATGAATTATATCTAAATGCTAAAATTAAAACCAGGCTAACATGTATGTCGGGTCAAGTACCCGATTTCTAGGGTTGTCACAATATCCCTGTTTAATCAGACCCTGCATCTCTCCCACGCGGGCAATAAATTGGGCCTTCAGTCCAGCCACAATTTGAGCCCTCTTGGGTTCAGTTTGCATATCTATTTTCTTTTTCCATAACTCTACTTCTTCCATCAGGCTGTGAAGGGCTTTATTGGTCTTTTCCTCTGCCTGTTTTCTCTCTACATATTTATTTTCCTTATCCAGCAATAATGCTTTCAATTTCGTCACACTGCTTGCAATGTCTGCAAACAATCCGCCATTCTTTTTATACCCAGTGTGTTCTGCAAGCATTTCTTTTGTCTGCAAAACAAGTGAGAATTATTTCAAATTTGTGTTACAATTATTATTATTAGTAATGAAATATATATTCTACTTTTCAAGTATCTTCATCTCATTTACTTTGCTTGCATTTTATATACACACCATTAGATGATATATTTATTTGAGAAAAAAATGAGAGGGAGAAAAGCATTTTTGGCTTGGAAATAACATTAATGAAACACCATTTTAGGGACATACCCATGTCCGCAAAATGTTATTGATGAATATGGTGGCATTCGGCTTGAAGTGGTACTTTTTGTGACATTTTGTTAAATAGGGGGTTTATATTTGACATTTAGGTCATTTTTCCCTTTTCTAATCATGAATAGCAAATTGTTTTTTATTAAAGAAATAGAGTAAAAAGTGTTGGTGGATCAAACCAACATGCCTGGCCCATTTCAAACCCAGCCCAGTTTGACTTTTTACCCGCCCTTAAGTCTCTACAAATACTGAATAAAAAAAACTTACAGTTGCTGAAGAAGATGGTTGTGATGCCAAACTAGAATCAATTTTAAACACCAACATATTATCAGACATTTTGTTTCTAAAAGTATTAATGATTTTGTCTGAAAACAAAGTCTATTCAGCGAAACGAACAAAAAATGTTTCTATTTGTTGAAGCTGCTGCGAGTAGTGTGTTCTCGTTTATGCCCTCTGTTGATTATTCAACCTTCCCAATAATAATTCGACGCAATTCTTTTTTGAATCAATGGCTGCAGCTTCATTGTTTTCTTCCTTAATAAGATCCTTCATCTCTCCCAAACGGGCCTTAATCTGGGCCTCCAATCCAGACAATACATCTTCAGTTTGAGCCCTCGGGATTTCAGTTTGCATAATTAGTTTCTTTTCCCATACATGTACTTCTGCCACAAGGTTCTCAAGGGCTATTTTGGTCTCTTCTTTTGCTTGGTTTCTCTCCACAAGTCCATTTTCTTGATTTAGCAAAAATTCTTGCAATTTGGCCATTTGAATCGCAATGTCTGCATACAATTTGGCCCGTCTTTTTTCCCTAGCTTGTTCTGCGAGCATTTCTTTTGTAGGTGGTTCCTGCAAAGTGACAAAATTCTTTCAAACAAACAAAAAACAATAAAAAAAATATTAAAAAAGTATATAATATCTTGATAAAGTACGTACCTCGGGTAAGTCCGTGATGAGCGTGGCGATTGAAGAGTTTTCAAGCAAGAAGTTTCTAGTTTCAGTTGATATTTTTACTTTGTACGGTTCCTTCTTACGGGTGTCTATCTTAACAGAAATCAAGTTGCTAAAAGGAGAAGGAGTCTGCACAGAAATTACAAGAAATAAACATGTTAACATACCTCAACAATGTCTAAGTTAAGGGTAAAAAATTTGGCACTGTGGAGCTTTTCAAGCATTTTAATAGTCTCCCGAGCAGCATGCTTATCATACGTGATCTTTGGATCACAAATGTAAAAATGTAGAATCACATTGTTAAGATAATGAAAACGATAATCAGACATCTCTGGAGGTTCTCGAGGATCACAACCTATGTAACAAAAAGATGAAATTCCAGGCGGCACATTTAAGTACTTAATTGAGCAACCAATTATACCGAGATTCTCAAGTTTATGTGCAATCACATTCATGGCAATATAAGAACAATCCCCATTGTCAAGAATTAGATTAGTAAGTTGAGGGGTAATTATGTCAAACACCTCCACAGCAGGTTCGACAACGAAATCTATCAAAGTAAGGTTCTTTAAGTTGACACATTTGGAGAACATATTAAGGGGACCCGATTCGTATTCGTCACCCAATTTAATATTACTAAGATGCAAAGTAGTTAATGCTGGAAAATTCCAAGGTTTTACAGGTATAACGCCAGAGGCCAAATAATGGCTACTAAGAGTTAGACGTTTAAGAGAATGAGAGCTAAAGAGGCAAGATGGGCAATGATGTCGGTTTGTGTTTCCATTTCTGACAGTTAGGTTTTGTATGTTGAGAAATCGCATAATTTGTTATGTTTGTAACAAAATCTTGATGAGCTGATCCACGGAAATCTAGCTTTACTAAGGGCACTTTAGGTAACAAACATGCTTCACGAATCTGGCAAATTTAGGTAACAAACAAAAAAGTGTAGTTGAAAAGTTGAGGCAAGGCACTGATTTCCAAATACATGTTTGAACTGCAAATTTGGTATCCAAACAAGAGAGAATTTTACAAATAAGCTCATCTGGTAACCTGCTGAGTCTATCTTCAGTTAGAGCTAATCTAACATTATCATGATCAAAGACCATTTTCTCTTCTAGACTATAACTTGTCAAAAATCTCCAATCAATGATAATTTGCACTTCATAATTACTTAATGAA
The DNA here is from genome assembly GCA_963853835.1 of Calendula officinalis. Lineage (NCBI taxonomy): Eukaryota > Viridiplantae > Streptophyta > Magnoliopsida > Asterales > Asteraceae > Calendula > Calendula officinalis. The sequence goes on from OY970827.1 coordinate 44,062,934, forward strand.
GAAAAAAATAATGCGTATTCTGTACAAAAAATTCAGAATGCAAATAAAGTCAATTAAATGAGGAATACAGACACATCAGGGTACAGCCACAATCATACATCAGGTAATGCTGCTTTAAAGGTTGTCTTTTCGTCTGAAGAAAACTCTATCTATTGCATCTAATAATGACATTTTGCTTTCTTCCTGGTTCTGCTAATGAAATTAGATCAGTAGATCATATATCGAGTGTATAAACTCCCAAAACAAGTTATATCTAAACACCATACAAACAGACACAAAATTATATTCCATAATAGTAACAAGACTATATAAAAATAGTAATATATCAATGATGGATTGCGAATTTTGACTTATTTACCCGAAACTTCCCTAATTATGTTCTAGTGGATCGAAACCCTAATACGCTGGTTTCTAATTATAGAGTAAGCAAGTGAAGAATTGATAAATTACTGCATGGCTGATAGAAATCTAGGGTTTGAAATAGACGAGTGTACCTTTTGATATGCGAAGAAATTAGGAGACGAACGCCCTTTGACTGATTCGATTATCAATCGCACATTGAACTAACACTAACAATGAAAACATTTGCTTTCTCCAAAAATGTTTTTTTGTACTCTGTATATTTTTTGCGCGGGAGAACATAAAATTGGCGGTAGGCTGTGGCGGTAAGAATTAGGACCAAATTTTTACAATTATGAGTGTCAGAAACCGGGTAATTCAGGCCCGGTTTGGAATGTGAATCGGGCTCAAACTTTAAAATTTGAGAAATGTTACCTACAAATTAATCTAACGGTATTTGGAAAAATTAATAGATGAAATAAGAAATACGGAAAATAAAAATGGCAAATGTCGTCGTCCCATTGAGTAGGTTGATTGATGGATCTAAAAGATAGATTTAAATAACATTTTATAGTTGATATTGATATGAGTTAACTAGAATGTTCAAATCTTAAATATATAGCAAGGGAGTTTAATTAGTTAAAATAAAATTTGGTGCCAGTTGAATAGCACCAAATCAATAAGCTTGTTTTATGTTTTTGCTACAATAAGAGTTGAATACCAACTCAGACTTAGGGTATGTTTGGCTAAGGTTTTCAAAGGAGCTTATTGACTTATTGGATTTTTGAAAAGTTAAAATCAAGAAGTAATGGGTTCCTTACTTCTGGATTATGGTTTTCCAAAAAGTCAATAAGCCCTTTTGAAAAACTTAGCTAAACATACCCTTAACCAAGTCTAGTTTGGAATAATACAATTCCATCTAGCTTTATTGGTTTATGGTTCTCCGTTTAGTTTTCTACACTCGTTTAAACAATCATTAGTTATGTGTTTCAACCCACTCCCCAAAAAACTTACAAAATCTCCATTTTTTTCTGAATTAATGTTGTGATATTGTTCACTAAAGAAGTACTGTATCTCTTTTTCGGAAAAGTGAAGTCGAGAATGAATAAACACTAGATAGTGGTATTGTTTCAGTCGTCTAGTTTTGTGAGATGGTGTTCTTGTATTATGATTTGATGGTAAATTGGTGTTAGTCTGGGATTTGATACAGAGAGCTAAAGTTGGTGTTGCACCGATGATTAAACATCAGTTTGGTCACAATTACGGTTAATCTAACCACTTGATGATAGGAAGATAACCATCCAAAAAGTTGAATTATCACATTAGCGCAATGCGAATCACAAATATATTTCACATAGCAACTACTATCAGAATGCACCACAATGATCTCGGCATGAGATACTCTCTAACCATATACCAAATATGTCTCATTGTTTTTTATATTAATAAACACATTGCTTGTTTGGGTGATTAACAACCAACAGTAAATCAATATTAATTTGTATTCATCTAAATGCATGATATTTGCTACTAATGATCAATTATAAGGCCTCTTTACAATTATTAGGGGTAACATAAAAATCGAAAAACCAAACCAAAATCGAAAAACCCGAAAAAATCGCCCCAAAAAACCGAACCATATGAAAAACCGATGTCAACGGTTTTGATTTTTGGAAAACCCGAATGTTTGGGGCGGTTTCGGGGGCATATGAAGAACCCGACCGAAAACCCCGCCCCGCCATCATATATTTTTCAAATTTTATAAAAAAATTCTTATATTTATAAAAGATTTGACATTCAATTATACTTTAAATAAAAATATTCTATTATTAATCTTATTCAAGTTATGTTAGTTAAAATTTATTATTACATTATATTACTAGTTGTTTTTTTATTAGATAACGAAATGTGTTAAGGTTGGGAGTTTGAATCACAATATTAATTTTTAGTGTAACAAATTGGTAAATTTAAAGGAAAATAAAAAACCGAAAAAACCCCAAAACCGAACCGAAAAACTCGAAAACCCCGAAAAACCGGAAAAACCGAAAAAACCGAAACCGAACGGGGTGTAATTCTTAAAACCCGAACTTTTGGGGCGGGGATTGGTTTTAATTAAAAACCGCCTCATGCTCTCCCCTAACAATTATAACGTCTTTTGATAAATAATCAAATATCTAAAATACGAATATTAATTAATATAACAAAATGTTAAGGCAAAAAGCCTTACCCCTTTGGATCTTAAGATAACAAGACAACCTAGACTAGCTTAGAATAGTATGTAGAATAAATTAGCTAAGTCTTGGTCCAATACTGAGTAGACAGTTTTGGTCACTCAGTATTGGGACTCAGTATTGACATCCAATACTGAGTACAAGGACTGAGTAAACATTTCCTTGTTTACTTGGCCAGATCAAATCCCTTTGATCTCGGCACTTTCCTTTTCCAGTCCTTTCATTACTCCTTGCCTATTTTGTAAGATCTGTATAACACTATAAATAGAGATCACTTGGCAAAGGAGTACTCACCAATTTACGCTTTCACTTGTAAACATATTGTAATTGGTCAGTGGTCTTGTTATTCCGCAACAAGCCACACTTAGTGGAATTATACATTTGACTATAATATTGTGTTAATCACTTTAATTGTCTTAAGTCTAATTATTCTATCGATTATACAATCAATCCAGGGTTGTTGTGACCTAACAACTGGTATCAGAGCAGGCTAAATTAATTCTTATTTAGTCGATCTATTACCCTGGCAGCCATTCCATATACCTACCCTTCCCAAAAATCAAAAACCAGAATGTATTCAATTGTTTCTCCAGTGATGTCAGGAAAGGGAGTGTCAATCTTTGATGGCAAAGATTTCTTTCAATGGAAACTAAAAGCCCAGTGGTATCTTGAATCCATCCATGATGAGATGATCAATGTGCTAACTGATGGTCCCATCATCCCTCTAACCACTGAACCTGTTGCAGCTACAGACAATGCTCCTGCATCAACAAGGACAATTCCAAAGTTGAAACATACTTGGACTGATACTGATCGTCAGTTGTTCAGTCTAGACTCAAGAGCCAAGAGTGTGATTGGTAATGCAGTCACAAAAGAAGTTCTCAGTGCAATCATGAAGCTGCCAACTGCAAAAGCTATGTGGGATAGTTTGACAGTTACTTATGAAGGCACACCACAGGTGAAGTTGCAAAGAAAGAGCAACATGAGAAGGAAATATGAGAACTTCATTGCTAATCCAAATGAAGATCTCACTGCTCTTTACAACAGATTCAACACCATTGTTCATGATCTGATCAGTATTGGAATTGAGAAGGATGAGGGAGAACTATGTCAAAAATTTCTGGACAGTCTTCCTCAACAATTCCTTGATATGACAAATTCTGTCAATGCTGCTAACAACATTGAGTCCTACACTCTTCAAACACTGTATGGCTTAATGTTGAATCATGAAGAGAACAATGCTTCTAGACTGATCAACTGCAAGAAAACTGAAAAGACATCTACTGGCATGGCTCTAATTGTTAAACAGGCCTATACTGTAACTGAGCCAGATGAGCCAGAAGACAGTCTTGAAGATGCTGAGGCAGAAGAACTGGAAACTCAAATGGCTCTCATGTCCATGAAGTTGGATCAGTTGAAAAAGAAGAGGCTTGGTGTTAGCTCTTCCAATACTGACCCCAAATCTGGTCTATGCTACAGATGTGGAAAGCCTGGTCATATTGCAGCCAACTGTCACACAAAGTCTTCTGAAACTGATTAGAATGACAAAATTGCATACCGTGCTAAACGGTATAGGGACAAGTATGTGAAGTTGAAAGCAAGGAGCAAGGGAAAGGGTGCTAGTGGAAGTGGAGCACCTCATCAAGCACTTTACTCTGAGGCCTGGATGGATGAAGACCTTAGTGATGATGAGGAAGAGGTTGAAAATAAAGCATTCATGGCTTTCACTGAAGAAGATTTGAAAAGCACTTTTGAGAGAGATCTCAAAGAAGCTGAGAAAATGAGCATCCACAGTGATTGGGATTCTACTCAGTTGTACAAGGTGAGTGCCTTTCAAACTTACTCTTTGAATGAAAAAGAAATGTTTTTGGAGTATATGATTGTTGATCTTAAAACTTTAGTACAGAGAGAAAAAGCTTTAAAACTTACAATCTTACAACTAGAAAAAGTAAATAATGAAAATTTAGATAAATTAGCAAGATTAAAAGATTTGGAACTTGATTTCTTAAACTTACAAGATATAAATCAAAGATTAGCTGATAAAGCACATTTACATAAATTGGAAAAAGAAAAATTTTAAAATCAATGTAAATCATGGGGAAATGCTTCTATCAAGCTAAATAAATGTTTAAATCAACAATTTCCTGAAAATGTGAGGGCTGCACTTGGTGTAAATCCTCAGTTTAAAAATAGAAACAATTTTGCTGATTTATTTGAAGAATTTAATCACTTAAATCCTGTTAATTTTGTAAAATCCAAAACTTTTTGTGAAACTAGTTGTCAAACTGATTCAGATGATGAGGATAAAAACATTTCTGACCAAGTTCAACCTATTGGTCCCTCTATCTGTTCTAAGTGCTATACTGAATTACAAGATCTTAGTATTGAATTTCCTGCTACAGAAAATTCTGATACTGACATCAATGTAGATCAGTATGACACTTCAGCTGTTCCATCGTTTGAAGTATTATTTAATGCATTCCTTACTCTGAAAATACTATTTTGAACACCTTGGAAACAACTTCTATTTCTTCTAAAAAGACTCATACTGAAGTTGCAAGCACATCTGAATCAGATACTCAGAAATCTAAAGAACATGTTAAAGTGTTAAAATTACAACATAAGGTTAAACCTACTACACTTTCAACAGGTTCCAAAAATGGTAAAGGAACTAAGTCTAAGCAAAAGCAAAAACAGACAACTTTACCAAACAAAAACAAAATTCATCTCCCAAAACGACTGTTACAAAGGAAGTCCAACCTCCTATTAAAAAATGATAAAAATAGTCTTTTGAAATCTATTGGTGATCAAATCAAATTTTTGAGTAAGAAGTTTGCAAAACTGACAAATACTGATCAACCAAAACATAAACAATTTTCTAAAATTCCTTATGAAAACATGTTTAGAAATAGACCTAGAAAATGTTACAAATGTCACCATACAGGTCACAAAGGAGATGAATGTAGAACTAATCTCTCTAATCCTAGGTACTCAGTACCAAAGAAAAGGAGGGATCCAAAGTCAGTGCCACAAAAGACTACCAATACTGGTTCTTCTAAAGTGATACTGACTCCCTCTAAAACAGAGATTAAAAAGGATAACAATGTTAACCCTTCCAAAGGTCCCATTTTTAAATGGGCTCCTAAAAGGAACTAATCCTTATTTTGTGTCTTGTGCAGGGTGATAGAAAATGGTACCTTGATAGTGGCTGCTCAAGACACATGACTGGCAGTATGGAGTACCTTCAGCATTACACTCCAGAGAAGGGTCCTTCTGTCAGGTTTGGGGATGATTCCATAGGGAAAACAAGAGGATATGGGGAAATCAAAGCTGGCAACATCACTTTTAAAAGAGTTGCCTATGTAGAAGGTTTAAAACAAAATCTGCTCAGTATCAGTCAGATGTGTGATGATGACAAGGAAGCAAGGTTCAGAAAGATTGCTGGCATCATATATAATGAAAGAGGACAACCTGTTCTCATTGCCAGAAGAGAAAAAGATGTCTATGTAGTCAATCTTTCAGAAATTGACCCCATCATCCGTGTGTTCCTGCTGTCTAAAGTCAATCCAGAACTGAACTGGATGTGGCACAAGAAACTTTCTCATATCAACTTCAGGAACATCAATGATCTCAGTGTTAAGAAGTTGGTGAGAGGGTTGCCCACAATTACTTATTCAAAAGATAAGTTATGCTCAGCATGTGAAATGGGCAAGCAGAAGAAGAGTTCATTTAAATCAAAAGTAAACCACTCTATTAATGAACCCTTAGCAATGATACATATGGATCTTTTTGTCCCTATCAGTACACCATCTCTGGGAAAAAAGGTCTGTACCTTGGTCTTGGTTGATGAATTCTCAAGATATACTTGGGTCAGCTTCCTCAAGACAAAATCAGATGCTACCACAGAAATCATTGCTTTTATCAAGAGAGAAGAACTGCAAAAAGGTACCAAGGTCAAACAACTAAGAAGTGACCATGGTACTGAATTTAAAAATTCAGTATTAGCAAATTTCTATGAAGAAAAAGGAATTGTACAAAATTACTCTGCAGCCTACACACCACAACAAAATGGTGTTGTAGAAAGAAAGAATAGAACATTGATTGAAGCTGCAAGAACTTTGTTATGCCATGCTGGACTGGCACTGAGCTTCTGGGCTGAAGCTATAAACTGTGCCAACTTTACTCAAAATAGAGCAACAATAGTCCAGAGACATCTCAAGACTCCTTATGAGCTATATCATGGCAGAATTCCTAATGTGGAATACTTCCACATCTTTGGGAGCAAATGCTTTATTCTCAGTACTAAGCAAAATCTCAACAAGTTTGCTCCCAAAGCAAATGAAGGTATTTCTATGGGCTACTCACCACACTCCAAAGCCTTCAGAGTGTATATATCTCCACAAAGGTGATTGATGAATCAATCCATGTTACTTTTGATGAACACATGGATGAGCATTCTACTTCAGCAAAGGAGGACATAAGTGAAATTGAAAACTTGTGTAATCCAGAAAACTCCAATGCTGAACAGCCCAAAAGTCACCCATATCCTGGTACACATGATATGAGTGATGATGATCAAGATTTCACTCAATATGCTAAAAATTCAACAAATACTGAAGTTACCAACACTGAAAACTTCAATACTGAGTCTGCAAATCTTGATCTAAACCATTCCACCTATGAAGATGGAGAAACTTCAAATCCATCAATGGAACCTCACTTAAATCTGCAAGATGAAGAAACCAGCAATCCTGAGCAGTCCAATACTGAATCAACCTCCAACCAATATGAGACTGGCAATCCCTCAGTCCAGCAAGAAGTTATTGATCCTACTTCAAATGCTACCTTAGGATCAAATCTAAGGGAACACAGAGACCATCCTCATACAAATATCATTGGTCCTGTTGAAGAAGGAGTTCAAACAAGAAGAAAACTGACTTTTGAACCCCAAGCTACTGCAAACTTTTGTCTCTTTTCAAGCTTCTTATCTACCATTGAACCAAAGAAGGCTGATGAAGCCTTACTAGATGAAGACTGGGTAGAAGCTATGCAAGATGAGCTTACAGACTTTGAAAGAAACAAAGTTTGGAACTTAGTACCACCCCCACCTGGCAAAACTATCATTGGTACTAAGTGCGTGTTCAGAAATAAAATGGACAAAGATGGTGTTGTAATCAGGAACAAAGCTAGACTGGTTGCTCAGGGATACAGGCAAGAAGAAGGAATTGACTATGATGAAACCTTTGCACCTGTTGCAAGAATTGAAGCAATTAGGCTATATCTTGCATATGCAGCCTTTAAGAACTTCAAGGTTTATCAAATGGATGTCAAGAGTGCCTTTTTAAATGGAAAACTACAAGAGGAAGTTTATGTTAAACAACCACCAGGTTTTGTTGATCCTAAATTTCCTAATTATGTTTTCAAGCTTGATAAAGCCTTGTATGGGCTCAAACAAGCTCCAAGAGCCTGGTATGATACCCTGTCTGAGTACTTAATTGAAAATAAATTTACTCGTGGTAAAATTGATAAAATATTATTTTCAAAAAGAAAAGGGTCTGACATCTTACTCATTCAGATATACGTGGATGATATTATCTTTGGCTCCACTGACAAGTCAATGTGTGACTGGTTTTCAAAGATTATGTCATCTCAGTATCAGATGAGTATGATGGGAGAACTTACTTATTTTCTAGGTTTACAAGTGAATCAAAAGCCTGATGGCACCTTTATAAATCAAAGTAAGTATGTGCATGATATGCTAAAGAAATATAAATTTGAAAACTTATCTTCTATGCACACCCCTATGAGTACCCAGGATAAGATAAGTAAGGATGAAACTGGTAAACCAGTATGTCAATCCACATACCGAGGTATGATTGGTTCCTTACTTTACTTAACAGCTAGCAGGCCTGATATCATGTTTGCAACATGTTTGTGTGCTCGGTATCAGGCTGATCCCAAAGAATCACACATGAAAGTTGTTAAGAGAATTTTTAGATATCTATCTGGTACTCCTAATATGGGTCTTTGGTATCCCAAAGATTCAAATTTTGCTCTTGAAGGGTACACAGATGCAGATTATGCAGGATGCAGGTTAGATAGAAAAAGTACAAGTGGAGGATGCCAATTCCTTGGTGGAAGATTAGTTGGCTGGTCATCCAAGAAACAAAATTCAGTAGCAACTTCAACTGTAGAAGCTGAATATGTAGCTGCAGGAAGTTGTTGTGCTCAACTCTTATGGATGCAGTATCAAGTCATGGACTATGAATTCAATTTCAACAACACACCCATTCATTGTGATAACAAGAGTGCAATTGCTATTACTGAAAATCCAGTCCATCATTCAAGAACAAAGCACATTGATATCAGACACCACTTTATCCGAGATAATGTGGAAAAGGGTAAGGTTCAGGTAGATTATGTACCAACAGAGGACCAATTGGCTGATGTATTCACTAAACCTCTCTCAGAAGAAAGGTTTATGTACTTACTAGGCCAATTGGGCATGCTCAATCCTTGAAATTATTTTTTCCCAAAAATTATTTCCTATACTGATTTTTCAGTATTGACCCAATACTGACCCTTTCAGTATAGCTCGTCTGGTATATCATTTTTAATTTTTGTAAATTTTTTATTAATCTACACATTAAATTAAATATTTTTAATACTTTTTAAATTTTTTTTAATTTAATTTTTTTTACTCTAAATCAGTATTGGGAGTCCTGGAGTTTAACACTGATTTCAAAACCTCATACTCCCCAACGGTTACTTTCCTTAATAGAGAAGTTACCGTTGGATTAGGGTAAGGCTGTCATTTCGCCGTTTTTACTTCCCCATACTGCAATCATTTCCAATTGAGAGTATAAATAATCATTTTCTTCAAATTTACATCATTTTTTCTGTTATTTACTTTCACACTTTCAAATTTCTCTCTGCGATTAACATTTTTACTCTCCATTTGCAAGCAACTTTCAAAGCTTAATCACAGATTCAATGGTGAACTTTCAATTCATTGCTCTAGACTTTGTCGCACCAGCTCAAAATTTCCAAAGAGATGAACTCCCTAAGTTCACGAGGAACAATATCACTGCCACTTTTGAAATTCCTCAGGGTTGGGTATGCCCTCAATTTCGACAAATGATTTCATATCTTAGACATTGCCCAATCGCGAATGCTCTTCAAGCTTCACCCAGAGCAATCTATCCATCAATGCTGTGTGAATTTTGGTACTCTTGTATTTTGGACTCACCAGATATGATTGCGGGATGGGTAATTCGAGACCAACGAAGAGCTTTTATCTCCACTGAAATTATTAGGCGGGATCTTCAACTTCCTGCACATGTCCACTATGATGAATTTGTGGATCGTGACACTGCTCGTTCAGTATTGCCGCTCCTTGGAAGACAACACACTACAGGAACAATAAAGAGGCATGAATTTGGTCCTATGTGGGGGATTATGATTTCAACAATCATACGGTGTATGACTCATAAAACAGGAGCACTTGATCAAATCAATGACTTTGGAATGCAGATGGTACATGCTATGTATCACAACAGGCAGATTGATTATGCAAGATGGATATTCAATGAGTTTGCATCTCAAGTTCAAGCAAGACAAAGGAATCCTAATGTTCCTTTTTATAGGTTTTTATCAATCATCTTCCAAAATTCCATGCCAGATGATATGTATGATAATTTTGATGGAGTTAGAGCTGATCTTCCTCCAATCCATGAAAAGATATTCTTTCGTCAGCCCAGGGAAGATGAACCACCTATCAGTGCCACTATGTTAGCCATTGCAGAGGCTCATATAAATGATGATGAAGATGATAATGATGCAGATGATGATAACGATGATGATGATGCAAATGACAATGATGATGTTGCGATGGAGGATGTTCCACCCTATCCAGTCCAAGAACCATAACCCGATGTTCCCAATACTGCATCAGCTTCTGATACTGAAGAACACCCATTGATAATAAGAAGAAGGGTGAGAAGAAGGTTGAGTCCAGTCATTATGGCTGCACTGACCACAGACTCAGTGTTGCACAATCTACATCCAACACTGACTCTTTCTCTAGAAGAGCAACATCACATAGCATCTCATGCTGAACTTCCAGAACCAGAACAAGAACACATTGCTCAACCACCACCAAACTTGGAACCACATGTTCCATTGGATGTTGAACTTGCTTATGAGCAACATAATCTGGAAGCACAAGCACAAGCAATAGAACAACAAAATCTGGAAGGTGCTGGAGGATCAAATCAACATACAAATGATCCAGCACCTATCTCTGTTGAAGCAAGAAGGGAATCTGACAAAGCCTCAGGCATGAATTTCTAATAAAGCCTTCAAACTTCTATATATATTAATTTTTTTAAACCAAGAGACTAAGTATTGGCCTGTACCAACTCAATACTGACCAAAGTTTCAAACGATTTTTTTTAAAATATATTCTCTTAAGGCCAACATAGTTAGCCCACTGCTACTATGAAAAATTCCTACACCGAGCACAAAAAGATCATTGCCAGCCTACAGTTCTCTTAACATACAAAAAGACAATGGTGGTTGATGTCACACTAACACCCACTGGTACTGCTTTTATCATATCCAATTTATATTAAATTGGACAATATGATTAAAGAAATGATCACAAACCCTAAAGCTACACTATCCAAATAAAATTCATGGGTTTAAAGCCACATTACTGTTATCACTCTAACACCAAGTGATAAACATTGAAACAACAAAGAAGCATATCCCAGGCTTCGTTTTCCTTTACCCAAACCTTTTCAGCATACTTGACTCATCCTACACTGATCTACTACACATCACAGTCACCTACACTGAAAACTCTCTTACACATTCTATGCACAAGTCCACAATATTTCATCAAACACCCAATGAAATACAGACTTCAAAAACTCTATTTAAATGATTTTAGAATTAAACAACACCACAATTCTATCTAATAAGCCATTCCATACTAACCAGTTACTATTTTTTTTGTTTCTTTAGCACCATCTGTGCAGGGTACTCATGTTCAACAGGCTCAAGTGGAGGAGGTCTCCCTGCAAACAATCATGCAGCAAATCCTGGAAATGCAGCACACACAGAATACCATACTGACCAGGATGGAAAACCATGAGTAATGACATTGTTCATTAAAAGAATCGGTTGCATTACTCCAACAACACCATCAACAACCTCCACTGACTCCACAATCTCAACACAGTGGAGATCATGAAGATCAAGGTGGAGATGACAATACTGAGCCTAGACAATCACCCACAAATGAAGATCAAGAGGGTGATACTGATGCTGCTACTGAACCCATGCCATCTCTTACTCATGATAACACTCAAGGAGATCCAGGTGGTGATACTGAACCTCTTCCCTCCCCATCCAATGACAACAAGAAGGGGGAGAAGAGAAAAAGAGAAGATGAGGTTGATCAACCTGAGCCATCTGCTCAGGGGGAGAAAAGAAGGAAAATAAATGAAGATCAACCTCCACAACAACAACAGTCACAGAAACATACTGAATCTCTTAGGTTTCAGTATGAAAGAAGAAGGGAAAGAGGAAGGTCATTCATGGAACAACATCAGTCTGAGTCATCTACTCAGGGGGAGACTGATACTGACCAACCTCTGCAGACTCATATTGTGCCTCCTGCTCAGTATGAGAACAATCTGCAAATAATTGTATACAGGCCATTTGTGTGGCCCATTGCTGATGATGATGAAGAACCAAGTCCAGTGCCAACTCAAAACTTAATACAATTTGCACTGGATATGGCTGATGAACCAAGCTCCTCATCACATCCTCACATGATGAAGAGCCTCCTAGAAGACCACGGATGTCAACTCAGGGTGATCCAAGACCAGGTAGAAGAACCACTAGAAGAATGTCAAGAGTGGTTATGTCTTCTGAATCCAGTGAAGAACCTGCTCCAGCTCCTCTAATCACTAGACCTAGAAGGTCTGTTCATGATGATGAGCAGGTTCCAAGGAAGACTGCACAACAATTAGAAGATGAAGTAGAAAAATTCTTCTATCTACATGCTCTTGGCATCAAAGAATAACCTGAGACTGATCCTGACACTGAGACTGATGTTCCAACAACATCTCATAGAAGAAGATTGAAAGGAGCAGACCTTAGAGAACAGTATTGGAACTCAGTTGCTCAAAGAAAAAGGTATAGAGAGACAAGGATGGAAATACTGAGAAACAAAGTATTTCTCAGTGTGAGGGATATTTACTGGTTGAACATTGATGTCAACAAAATCAAGGTAAAAATGATCAATGGTTCAATAGTTGCTATCTGTACTGGACCAGTCAGTCCTCCCATGAAGATTCTTCTTCATGATCTCCAGAATATGGGACTTCAAGACTGGATCAAGATTACCAAAATGATCAAGGAGTTGCCCTCAAGATCCTCCCAAGCCCAACTGATTATAGATGAAATCTGGGCAGTTTCTGCAATTTGCTTAGAGAAAGGGATCTTATTTCCAGGAGAGTACAGGGCACTCAGTGTAATGACTGAGGCATATAGAAACAACATACCTGAGTGTCTTAACACATTCAGGTTCCTTAATAAATACCCTGTACCCCCTAACCTTGTCTTTCAGGATCATAAGAGCACCATATATCCAACTTCTGGATATATGTACACTGACTCAGATGATAGAGAATGCTTCATATCAGAAGAAGATATTCCAAATGCAAACTTAAGTCATCTGGTGGGATTAAAGTGGTTGATAACCAAGAAGGAGGATGCTTGGTTCAGAAAGAAGATTGTTGCAGTACTGTGGAATAGAAGAGAAGAGCTCAAAAAGAAAGATGAGTATGTCCACATCAAGCAAGAAGTCTTCTATGAGCATGAAGCCATAAGCAGAGGTTGAGGAAGAAGACTCTGCAGTTGTTGTTTTATTTCTCTTTTGTAATTATGTCTTTTTATCATTAGATAGGGGGAGATTGTTAAGGCAAAAAGCCTTACCCCTTTGGATCTTAAGATAACAAGACAGCCTAGACTAGCTTAGAATAGTATGTAGAATAAATTAGCTAAGTCTTGGTCCAATACTGAGTAGACAGTTTTGGTCACTCAGTATTGGGACTCAGTATTGACATCCAATAATGAGTACAAGGACTGAGTAAACATTTCCTTGTTTACTTGGCCAGATCAAATCCCTTTGATCTCGGCCACTTTCCTTTTCCAGTCCTTTCATTACTCCTTGCCTATTTTGTAAGATCTCCATCACACTATAAATAGAGATCACTTGGCAAAGGAGTACTCACCAATTTACGCTTTCACTTGTAAACATATTGTAATTGATCAGTGGTCTTGTTATTCCGCAACAAGCCACACTTAGTGGAATTATACATTTGACTATAATATTGTGTTAATCACTTTAATTGTCTTAAGTCTAATTATTCTATCGATTATACAATCAATCCAGGGTTGTTGTGACCTAACACAAAATTTTATTTACTGAGTCAATACTACCGATTCCAATGAATACTAAACACTAAACAAATATATTTTCATTAAGGGTAGTGGTGGTACCAAAAATCTTGTCACGCCAGATTTTACCTAAGCAATCAGACTATATTATTTCGTAGGAAATACTTTCAACATCACCATCACACCTACATGTAAAAAAGGTCCCATCAAAACACACCCCAGCATTTGAGAAAGCCACGAGGTAACACAACCAAACCACTGTTGGAAATAGTGTCCAACGTCATCAAATAAACGGGTTGACTGGTCAACGTAAATTAGAGTCCTACTGGGGTTGCTCTTGAGGCGCAACCGAACACGAGAATAAACGAACCGGGCTTTAATTAAATGTATAATTAAAGTGTAACGGTCTAGATGGACTAGAATAAGTTAATGGGTAATTAACTAGTTATTCTATTGGGTTTAGTTTAATTAATAATTTAATTAAACAGACGGGCTTGGGCCAATTTGAGTCTGACTCAAATTAGGAAAAGTTTTAACCAAACCTTATAAATAGGGAGCTAGGGGTATCGACCTAATGCACATAACAACTTTTCCTTGCTCCCTAACCCCATTCGGCCGCCCCCTGCTCCGTCCGACCGCCGCCTGCCGGACCACCGTCGCCGCTGTGTCGCCGCCGTAGGGTTCGACCGAAAGAGTTTTTCAGTTGTGATTCGTTTGGGTTTTCTCATGGGTACTTTACACTACGTTGTGGTGTATCGTCTCGTTCGTTGTCAACCTCAAGTGTGATCAAGTAGAAAGGTTCTAGCTTGAATCCTAGTTCGTTGACAAGTTTTGGGTCGTACGAGATCTCAAGGAATTGCATCACCAAGTGCTACCAACGTAAGTAATTAATTTATTTTATTCTAGTTACTTAGACTCATAGATCTAAACGATCCTTATTAGTTTCCTCGTTTGTTGTATTGATTTGTTTGTAATTCCGCGATGAACAAAGTGTCGGTAAATTGGTAAGAAACCCAATAGTGGTATCAGAGCGTTGGTCTACGAATCTAAGAGTGTTAGATCCGAAATTCGAAAAAAAGAAAAAGTTTTTTTTTTTGTTTTATTAAATAAATAAATATATATTTTAACTTTGTAAAATTGTTTTCAATTAAAATATGGCAAGTGTATAATTGTTAAAAGGTTTTAAATTTATCAAAATATTTTCCATGATTATCTTACCAATTATTTAAAACAAGATTAAATAAAAGATTATATTTATATATATATAATTTCCATTTTTATATATAAATATATAATTATTTAATATTTTAAATAAATCAAAATTTATTATAGATATATATTGATATATTAGAATAAAAGATTTGAAAAAGATAAAATTATATATATATATATATATATATATATATATATATATATATATATATATATATATATATATATATATATATATATATATATATATATATATATATATATATATATATATATATAATTATTTAAAATGAGTTTTAAATAAAGATATCAAATTTAATTTAGGGATACATACAAAGTGTATATATCCGAAAATTTTAAAAAGGATTAAGGGGATATTGAATTTTGGATATTATTTAGATTTGATTTGGTATTTATATATAGTAATATAAAATAACTTGTCACACCCCGCCAAAAATGAGTTTTACTTCATTTAAAATGTTTTGCGGAAGAACGGAGGTGTAACGTTCATGATGACATAGCAAAAATTAAGTAAACAAACAACCACGTAAATAACATTATGAAAATGGTTTACCTTCTAAAAATGGAAGGGTTCCAAAAATAGTAGTTTCCTAAAATGGTAATTTTTGAAAATGAAATGATTGTTCGTAAACCTAAATGTTCATTCATGGCTCACGACAATCTACTGCTCATATCCTCTAGTCTCATTGGGCTCCTAAATCACCTGAAAAACATAACTAAAAGGGTCAACAAATAATGTTGAGTGAATCCATAGAGTTTTAGTATTTATGTTGAAAATGTTATGTTTGCTACTCAAAATGTTTGTTGAGAAAATAGTTTTGTGACTGAAAAAGTATAAGTTCAACACTGTTATGTTATGAGAAATAAGTATGAAAACGAAATGTAATTGTAGAAAATCTTCAATTACTAGTTTTGATAATGAAAATGTGTTGAGAGTAAGTTTGTTATGTATGACATCGCACGACTGTTATCCCCAACAGTTTGCAAGGCTCTTGGGTTAATATACCAACACCTAAGTCCACAATCAACACTTCAACTCCAGTATGTTCTCGTTCTTTTATGGATATACACTCCCGAAAGATGTCTTGGATAACCAAGTAATGATCAAAAAATGTTGGGAGGATGAATGTCAGCCAATAGTACTATCTGCATATCCATGGTCTAGATCCATTAGTTAATGATTCCTGGTAACCTTAGTCAAATATAATAATTGTTTGTCATGCCAACGCGATAATGAAAATGTAAAGTTGTTGTACACTCATAGTAATAGTAGCACATTTTATGTTTTCCACCCCGATAGTTTATAAAACAGTAAAAAATAGTAAAAGGGGTTGTGGACTCACCTGGGCAAAGCCTAGCACTCGATAAACCTCGAAGAATCTCTTCAAAGACTCCTAGCGCCTAAACGCAATAATAATCTAATTAGACTAAGCTAACACAGGCGATCTAATAATAAATGATTACGATATATGATTTGCATTATGTCTTATGTTTTGTGACATCAAATGAATTAGGGTTATTGGACCTTAATGGACCGAAATGAAATGAAATGAAATGGGATTCGAAATGAAATGAAATGGGCTTCAAAATGAAATGGGCTTTGGTTAGGCTTAATGTGAAGGATTTATGTGCACAGTTAGTCAACCTATGATGATACATCCATGCCTACGAAACACTTAAGGGTCACACCAGTGAGTGCATGTAATACGCGCAAAATAAGCAATGATACTACGAAGAGGAGTGATTCATAATAGTCATTATGAATCAAGTTAAGTATTAAGTTAAGTTTAACTTATTACTAGATTAGTTTAACTAACTAATTATTACAAGTATTTGTACATTTACTAGTTGAGTAAATATACAATGTGTTAATTATAGATTATCCATGATATGATTTAAAGCTATTAAATCATATAGTAAATTGGATAATATTTTTGTATAAATTATATAAAGGTTATTATATAATTAATTATTAAAAGTATAAATACAAGTATATATATAATTCGTGTATATGGGTACCGAATTATTGGTGTATTAATACTAGACATTTAATAGTTAAGTGCAACAATAATAAACTAGTTAAAACTATAAGGGATGGAAGTGTAAAAAGGAAGTTTAATTAAGAGGTTAATCTTAATTAAACTAGAAGGGTTTTAAGTGTAAGATCTTCTCCTATAAATAGGAGGCTTATGACTTAACCCTAGAGGTTGATTCCCCTTGAACCCTACACGAATTCCCTCTCCCCCTCTCCCCTTGGTTTCAGCCGTGAGCAAGGACAACACCATCCTTGGTGTTCTTCATTCTTCGTTCTTCGTGTTCTTCGTGTTCTTCAAGTCTTGAAGATTCGAAGATCAAGTTCATTGCTTAGATCAACTAGAAGATCGCTCGATTTGTTCATCATCAGTGGATCTATCTTAAGCAAACAACAAGGTATGTTTTGAGAAAACCCTTTTCTCCCTTCTCCCCTCTTGGACGAACTCGACCAAAGAACCCTATGGTTCTTTGGTGTTGGTCGAAACACCCACAAGTGTGTGTGTGTGTGTTTGGTTTTTTGTACAAGGTTTCTTCCATTGTTAATCTAATCTAGATTTCCAAGATCCCAATCCTTTAGGGTTTAAGGATTAGGTTTAATCTCAGTTCCGCTATTAGGGATTAAATCAGCAAGTTGGTTTTAACCGGTCAAGAACAAGTTCATGTTCTTGATCAGTGTGGTTCGAACCAAGTGATAGGAGGTTGACCCTTGTGGTCAATCAGTATCAATGAAACCCTTCAGTGGTATCAGAGCGATGGTTTAGAGATCTAAACTAGATTAACAAAGTTTATTTGTTTAATTTTTATTAAAGTTTTTTTTGTTCCAACTTCATCTTTTTCTTCTTAATGTTCGAATAGGGTAAGAACCCTAGGACCAAGCATGTTAAACTAGTTAAGTTTAATTGGTCAAAAGGATTCTAGAAAAAACCCTTGAAATTTCGAACAAGAGGCAAAGAACCCTAGGATCAAGAACATTAAACTAGTTTAGTTTAATTGATCAAAAGGCTTCTTTCCCTAACCCTAGCTATTTCCGAAAATCAAAGAACCCTAGGATCAAGATTGTCAAAATTTTTGATCAATGGGATTCCTTCCTTAATTGTTTGATCTTCCAAATCTAGGATCAAGTATGTTAAACCAAGATTTGGTTTAATTGATCAAAAATGATTCTTTCCTTTTTCTTAAGATTTCGTGATCAAGGGTTTTCTTGGACACCAAGTTTGTTAAACTAGCCTAGTTTAATTGGTGGAAAAGTTTCCTAGACTTTAAGGATTTTTCCGAAAAACCCTAGATGTAGTCTAGAACCCTAGAACATTAAACTAGTTAAGTTTAATGATTTAAAAGAATTAATCAGGTTAATAATCTAAAACCTAGATAATTAAACAAGTTTATGTTTAATAGGTTTAATTATTATTTTAGTAGATTTATTGAGACTAGTTCTTTAAACCTAGAAATCTAGACAAAGTTAATTGTCTATAAGGTTTAAATTAAAAGGTTTAAATAAATCTATTATGGTTATAATCTATCTTAGAATTTAAACAAGATTTACTGTTTAAATAGGATTGATTAGAATTAATCTTTTAATAAATAATGTCTTTGATCAAGAAAGTCAAAACCCTAGTTTTGATTGATCAAAAACAAGATTAGGGTTAGACTAATTAATGAGAATTAAAAGAAGTGTTATTTTTAGAAATTAACAAGATGTATTTATTTATTTATGTATTATATTTCGAATTTTAATATTTAAGGTAAAATAAATTTTAATAAGTAAAATAGTTTATACGTATTTTAATTAGTTCAAGTTAAAATACACACGTATAAATTAGATGTAATATTCTTATTAGAATGTTACAAGTTTATTTTATAAAAGAAATATATATGTATATATATTTAAATACAAGATTAAATGGAACATTAAAAATAATGTTATTTTGATCTTAAAGGCTAAATAATATAACTAGATATTGTATGTGTTGATTATATAATTAAGACTAGAATGTACAAAGTTATGATTTCATTATAACTAGAAATTGTACAAGTTAAGATTATATGATAAACTAGAAATATACAAAGTTATATATTAGTATTATAAGGTGTATAAAGTTATAAGTTATTATAACTAGATAATTATACAAGTATAATATAAGTATTTTACAAGTCATGTAATATACTAGATTAATGATCAAGTATAAATAACAAGAACCTATATTTAACTAGTCCAAGTTAAATGTAAGAAAGGTTTAAACAAACTAAGATTTATTATATATAGTCTTTATATAATAAGATTATTAGTTTCATCAAGTATAAACCGGTGATTGTGTTTGCTCAAGTTCCATCATGGTTGTTGGAGCTAGTGGGAGCTACCCAAGAAAATCACAACGTTTATAAGTGTGTCGCTGAGACATAAGTTTTGGTGAAATCTACTAAGTCAAAAACAAATGTTTAATTTCAATATTAAACACATGAAAAACTAGGTGTGTTAAACTAGATTTATGATTCAAGTCTATGAATCGTAAAAGGATTAAAAGTTTAACATAAGTTTTAAGTTTTTCAAGAAAGATAAAACAAGTAAGTTTTATTCTAGATAAGGTTTTTCCACAAAACCTAGTGATACGTTTTGTACACCTCGCTTTTAGGTATACATATAAAACGCGCAAATTCTTGAAACTAAAAGTTTTAAAGAAAGTTCTTAAAGTTTAAAAGGGATGTCTTGTTGAATTCTTGAATTCACAAGTCACATATTTTAAACAAGGATTAAGATTGGAATAAGGTTTAAGTTTAGTTCAAGACTTAAACAAACCCAAGAAAATCTTAGATCTAAGTACTATCCACCTAATGGAACACCTCACTTGTTCAACGATATTCATATTGTAAGGATAAAAAACCTTATATATGGATTCAAATCATTGCGAGTGTTAGGGTACGTAAGGTTCTGTGATAATCGGAAGTCCCGGCGCAGAACATCGCACTGTCTTAGATGGTCTGATCTACTTTGGTGATAATCGGGAGTCCCGACCCAGAAAGTACTTGAGTAGAATAAACATACTAGACTTTGTTACTACCTTAGAAATGTACAATTACATTGTACAAAGTTGTAATAAGTTATAAGTCTAAAGATTCTACGACCCCTAGGAATCGTGTCAAGTCTTGATACGATCGGTAAGGATGTTACCTACCAGAAATAGCATGTCTCGTCGGGAAGTGCCCATACCTTGCGGCGAGAATGTGATATATGGATCCTAGGCCTAAAATATTAATTATGGGTTTATAATATATTTTAGAGAATGTTTATGATTACTAATTAAATTGGGTTTGATTTGTAGATGGCAGCAACAAACACAACGATAACCTACAACAAACTCTCGCGACGTTTCTTTCTAGGAAAGAAAGAATTGACTGGGTCAAATTTCCTCAATTGGAGATGTGATTTTAAAATCATGCTCAGACAAGAGAGGGATAGGATTGACCGAGAAAGAAACGTGTTGAAAGCCCCTGCCAAGGATGCAAAGAATGAACCAAGACAAGCATTTTATGCTTGTAGGTCGTTGATTTCTTGCAAGATGGCTAAGGGATCATCAGTAGGTGCACACGTCATGAAAATGAAAGTGCACATCGATCACCTTACTAGACTTCGTCACCACGTGCCATTGTAGTTAGCAATTGACACTATACTCAACTCATTGTCAGATGACTACAGAGTCTTTGTAGCCAACTACAACAAACATAATATGGATAAATCCATTCCCGAGCTACGATCCATGCTCGAGGCTGTTGAGTTGAATATTAAGACCAATTCTAAAAGGAGTCGCACAATTGATGATAGCGATGAAGAAGGGCGTGGTGGTAAAGGAAAGGGTAAAACCAATCCTAACCAAGGAGTGCCAAATGGTAAAAGTGTCAAACCAAAGGTCAAGAAGTTTAAGCCTAACACAGCGAGGACCGAGAATCGGTGCTTCAAGTGTGGAGAGGCTGGGCATTGGAAAAAGAATTGTCCAAAGGGTGCAAGTGGTGGTGGAGGAAATGCAAGTTCCTCGGGTAACACAACCACACTTCTTATTCACTTTTAAGATACTTGTAAAGTACATTACGAGTAATCTAACTTTTGCAATCGTTTATTGCAGGAGGAGATGGAAAGTGAACGTGACCAGCATGAGATGGTGATTCCACAAGCACCAAGTTTTATAATTCAGTACTTTTATGGATTCAGTAAAAACAATTTTATTTCATCGTTTGGATAATTTTTTATGATTAAAACAAGTTTTATTTGGTTTTAAGAAAGAATCCATGTTTGAATTATATTATGTGTGTGCATGTGTGATGATTCCACTAGTCAAGGTTTTATGACTAGATTGTAAGTCAAGTTTTGATTTACTTTATGTTTCATGATTTATACTTGTTTGATTGTTGTGTAATAAATAATGTTTTAGAAGCTCAATACTTAGATACTAGAAATTAGAAGTTTTTTTTTTCTTCTAAAGTATTTAAGAGATTTTATGAAAAGCATAAGGTTCAAAAGTTATTGAACCTAGTTGAAACATCTTAAGTAATGGTTACTTGTAATAGTAAGTTTCAAGGTATTAGTATTAATATAGTATGATTATATTGGATATAATCAAGATAGACTTTAAAGAGTATTATTACAAGTCTTTTATACTTGTAATAAAGGAATTTAATGAAGTAATAATTCCCTAAAAGGAATAATTGGATATTCGTAAAATCCAAGTGAAATGACTTAAACATTAAATGAACTCTTAAAAGGGACAAACTATATTAAAGTATTTAAGAATTAAAAAGTATTATTGAAAGTCTTTTACACTTGTAATAAATACAATATTTAATCAAGTCATAATTCCCTAATAGGAGTAATGGATATTTGAGAAATCCAAGAAATGACTTTGGCATTAAATAAGATTCTTAAAAGGATACTAATACACTTAAGAATTGGAGTATCCTATCAAGTGTCTTATACTTGTTAGATACAGTAATCAATGAGAGTCATGATTCCCTTATCAGGAATGTTGGATATTCGCAAATCCAAAGGATGACTTTGATAATTGATTAATTCTTAAAGGATTAAACTATAAGTTTTTGACTAGGTCAAAAGTAGTAGTTTAAGTGATGCTTAATTTCTATAAAATTTAGTGGGAGCTATGACTAACATATTCACTAGAGGTGCTAATGAATATAGCAAGTTAGCTAGGACATTAACAACAAGTTTTTACCAAATCCTTAGCCAAAGAGTTAAGAGAAATAAATGATCATTGATTAGATAATTGCAAACCTAATAGCGTGATCACAAGTCTTGTGATTAATTATTGCATATCTAATAGGGTGTTCACATTCCAGTGAACAAGTCAATCTTTTAAGGAAATTTCTTTAACTAGTAAGAATATCTACAAATCAAGTAGCTAAAAGAGATTTAGTTACAAGACAAGTTTTATAGATTCTAGAAACAAAAGGAGTAATTTTCCAATCCTCCTATGTTTACCGAATCATATAAAAAGGCAAGACTAGAATATGTTCTAAGTGTTGCATGAACAATATCTAGCAAAGACAAAAGTAATAGTATTCTTAATACTCGTCTTATGTCTTTAGTTTAATAGAAATGACTAATTGTAATTAGTGATAAAAGTTACAATTAAGAGTTATTGAAGCAATCAACACAAACGCAAAGAATAAGTAATGATCCAGTAATAATTCAGTATCTATGTCCAGTGAGGAATAATACATGAGTTAGTATCATTATTATTCAGAATTTGTATGTTTTACAAACATCCATGAATAAAAGTCTATTTATTCAAAAAGGTATAAATCCGTGACTACTCGTCTTTGTGGAAACCTTGATGGGACGTTAACGTCATCGTGGTATTTGGTGGTAGATTCGAAGTTTTTCGAAGATAGCTACACAAGTCTTGTGTAAACCAAATATCGGTGATATTCTGTTAGAGCCCGACGAATATTGGATTGACCACCGTGATAATACTTCGTGGTTGAAAAGTTCAAAAGTATAATTCACTAGGATTGTACTTATGCCTGAGGTATTTGATTTGGGATACATTGACTAATGTGCTTTGGTTCGTCTTAGACAATTATGAAATATGGTTGTCATACGAGGCTTTACTGGGTACAAAGGAATTTGTATTTTGAATCGAATTTAACAAGATGGTAATTGCACCTCCTTTTTAGGAGAGATATTTATGGGTCCTTTGACATGATGATAACTGGAAAGTGCATGGCCATGCCCAAACGAACTGATTTGTTCTTTGTCGTTTATCACAACACTTTGAATCAAGAAGTCATTAAATGATTTCGAATACAGGAGTTGATATATTCTACCATGCTCGTATTCGTTATCACAAATATCGTGCTGCAAGGGATAAACCTAACATAGTTGCCCAAGAAGTAGAGACAGAGTGTTCTTTACTAGGAGACGCTATTAAAGAGTTTTTCAAGAAACTATACCTGGGTTACGTAAGCTGTTTTTATGGGGTTGGTTACCTACATGCCCATCTAGAAGGCCACTGTAGCTCGTATCATTAAGACAAAGGTTACAAACTTGCACAAGTGGGAGTCTGAAGGATTTATGTGCACAGTTAGTCAACCTATGATGATACATCCATGCCTACGAAACACTTAAGGGTCACACCGGTGAGGGCATGTAATACGAGCAAGATAAGCAATGATACTACGAAGAGGAGTGATTCATAATAGTCATTATGAATCAAGTTAAGTATTAAGTTAAGTTTAACTTATTACTAGATTAGTTTAACTAACTAATTAATACAAGTATTTGTACATTTACTAGTTGAGTAAATATACAATGTGTTAATTATAGATTATCCATGATATGATTTAAAGCTATTAAATCATATAGTAAATTGGATAATATTGTTGTATAAATTATATAAAGGTTATTATATATTTAATTATTAAAAGTATAAATACAAGTATTTATAATTCGTGTATATGGGTACCGAATTATTGGTGTATTAATACTAGACATTTAATAGTTAAGTGCAACAATAATAAACTAGTTAAAACTATAAGGGATGGAAGTGTAAAAAGGAAGTTTAATTAAGAAGTTAATCTTAATTAAACTAGAAGGGTTTTAAGTGAAAGATCTTCTCCTATAAATAGGAGGCTTATGACTTAACCCTAGAGGTTGATTCCCCTTGAACCCTACACGAATTCCCTCTCCCCCTCTCCCCTTGGTTTCGGCCGTGAGCAAGGACAACACCATTCTTGGTGTTCTTCGTTCTTCGTGTTCTTGAAGTCTTGAAGATTCGAAGATCAAGTTCATTTCTTAGATCAACTAGAAGATCGCTCGATTTGTTCATCATCAGTGGATCTATCTTAAGCAAACAACAAGGTATGTTTTGAGAAAACCCTTTTCTCCCTTCTCCCCTCTTGGACAAACTCGACCAAAGAACCCTAGGGTTCTTTGGTGTTGGTCGAAACACACACAAGTGTGTGTGTGTGTTTGGTTTTTCGTACAAGGTTTCTTCCATTGTTAATCTAATCTAGATTTCCAAGATCCCAATCCTTTAGGGTTTAAGGATTAGGTTTAATCTCAGTTCCGCTATTAGGGATTAAATCAGCTAGTTGGTTTTAAACGGTAAAGAACAAGTTCATGTTTTTGATCAGTGTGGTTCGAACCAAGTGACTAGGAGGTTGACCCTTGTGTTCAATCAGTATCAATGAAACCCTTCATAATGGGCCTAGATGGGTCACTAGGTGGGCTACTTGGGCCTCACGTTGGTCTTAGGTCCGATTAGGTTGGGCCATGGATTGGGCTTGGGCCCAATTGGGTTCGGTTAGGGCTAGGAATGGGCCACGAGTTTGGGTTTTGGCCCAAATGGGTTTGGTTACTAATGGGCCAACTAAAGTTTGGCCCAATGGGCTTGGTTAGATCGAATAGGCCAAGTACGGGCCTTGGCCCGATTAGGTATTCGGGTTTGGGTCAATGGTTTGGGTCAAGATCCGGCCTTAACCCGATAATACTTGTGGGTCAAACTAGTAGTCAACAACGGTCAAATAGTCAACAAAAGTCAACTAGGTCAATTAGGGTCTATAGGTTTCGGCTAGGGTTTGGATCCGAATTAGGGTAGGGTTCCGGTCTAGGGTTTGACCGATTGGTCGAACCTACGGTTTTGGTTAGTGGTTCGGTTTTAAGGTTATGGTTTGACTAGGGTTTTGGTCATCATAACGTCATTAGATCTAGGGTTTAACAACATCAAAAGTCTAGGGTTTATGGAAGATCAAAACAAGAATTTAGCAAGGTCTAACAAGTCGATTAACGAATCAACAAAGCAAAGCAATAACAAACAAGGGACAAATCGAGGACATGCATGCACGCATGCACGTCGACTTGGGGATCAAGGGCTGCTCCGAGACCATATGGCCTTTGGCCATGGTCTTAGGTTTGAGTAGGTACGAACAAACGAGAATCGGTTATACCTCTTGCGATACACGAACAAACGAACAAATGGTGTTACAGATTTGCTTGGATTCGAACTCGAAATCGGTTGAACAAAAGGGGTGTGTGGTTTTGGAGCTTGGCCGAAAATCAACAACAAAACAAGTAGGCTTGGGGTTTAATTTATAGTGGAAGATATCTAGGGTTTTGGAGGAGTTTGAGTCAAACAAGGACTCGTTTGAATCAAGATAGCGATAAGATCTAGGTTTAAAAGAGATAGATAAAGATAACACATTGAATTTGAAAAGAGATAATGATGAGATTAGGGGTGTTTGGACGAAATCTTTGAAGGAGGGGGGAAGGGTTTCAGTCACTAGGTGGCCGGGACAACATATTGATGTGTCGGTTTTGAATAAAATTCGATACGAGTCACATTTTATTGATTATTTTGTTCTATTATTAAATAATACCTAAGTACCATTATTAGAAATGTTTTGGAGCAAAGATGTCACCACAAGTAATATAAGATGTTGTGTTGACTAAAATATTCAAACACTGATGTATGGTGAAAATGTTAAATGTTTGGTGAACTAGTTATGTGTTTGGATGCCAAAATAGAAATGAAATGAAATGAGAAAAGTTTCTAAAAATAGAAACTTTCTAAATACAAAAATGATATGAAATGAAGAAATTTCTAAAAATAGAAACTTTCTAAAATTTGGAATGATTGGAAATGAGGAAAGTTTCTAAAAATAGAAACTTTCTAAAATTAGAATTGATACGAAATGAGAAAGTTTCTAAAATAGAAACTTTCTAAATATAGAAAGTAAGAAATGAAAAATAGTAACATACCCAAAATGTCGAGTTGTCACGTATCTCAAAAGATATTAAATCTAAAATCTAAAAATATAATTATGATATACATTAGATATATATAAATTACTAGTATAATTTAGTATATCTACATTTTCGAAATTCCCATATATCAAAATAGTTTGGTATATTCCTCCGTTATAATATTAGGTAAATAAAATGTATATTTAGATATTATAATAAGATATAATTAATTAATTATTAAAAGGTGCGTGCTCGCATTTTAATAGAATTAAAAGGACTTATATATAATACTTTAGTTAAATAAAATTAAAAGTATAATTTTTTATTATATAAAAGTTTATGTATGTACAGCTAAAGTAAATACATTATCAGTCATGTCACAAGTAGGCTCACCTATAATCTATTGCATATAAAGGATGAAAAGGAGATATACGAGATCTCCAACGGGGTTGCGTTTTTAACAAGCTTTGCGCTGACCTTCCCCGCCGCTTCCCTTGCTTTAGAATGGAGCTACCGAACGAACTTGATAGGATAATGTCAAGATTAAAAGTATAATCATAGCAATTAAACAAAACCTCCCATTTAATAATAAATGTGAAAGATTTTGATCTCCATGAGAGACACGCACTCAGTTTATAATCTGATTAACGAAGCGCGTGCAATCGAGCCGGTACGTTAATTTTGAGATTATATATTTGTAGGTGATAAGATTCTCGCGATACCCAAGCGAACTTGAGCCAGGAATCTTCATGAGTGCTTTCATGGTAGATTCATCGTCAAATTCATGATACACGGTATCCCTGTCATGAATTGTGTGACGAGCATAGAATCGAGCTTAACATGCCATTTTAAAAAGTTTAAAATGAATCTAAAAGATCTAGGGATTTCATAGTGATTGAAATTAACAAAAGTATGTTTCCTTATAAAATTATTCGGTGTGAATTACGGCATCCCTCTTCATATCAAATAACGTAATGTTAGATCCTAACCTTAATAGATTATTGGGTAAATAATGTTAAGGATTATCAATATAAATAAACTAACAAAGAAATAGTTTTCTTTGTAGATGGCCAATCTAATCAACAACAACAACAATCAAAATCTTCCACCACCACATCCACTTCCACTACCACCGCAAAACTCTAACTTCCATCTACTGTCGGTGTTATCACGAGAGAAGCTCACTGGACCCAACTACATTGACTGGGTTCATACTCTAAGAATTACTTTAAGCTACGAGGGCAAGGAGTATGTCCTTGACGAAGAAATTCCTGAGCTCACTGATGACTCGACTGAAGATGACTTCAAAGCTTATGAGCAACATTATGCTGAGTCGGTAAAGGTTGCTTGCCTGATGCTCACCACTATGTCTTCTGAACTTCAAAAGGGTTTTGAGAAGCTAGGTGCGTATGAGATCAACAAACAGCTCAAACTGATGTTTCAGAATAGAGCAAGGCAAGAACGTTTCGATGTTGTCAGTTCCCTCATGACGTGTAAATTACCAGAGGGGCAACCTGTATGTGGCGATGTCCAAAAGATGAAAAGCTACATAGACAGGCTGGAGAACTTGGGTGTCCCACTACCGAAGGAGTTGACCACTGACATGGTCCTGAACTCGCTTCCACCATCCTACTCACAATTTATAGTTAACTATAACATGGGTGACATGGACAAGACACTCAAGGAATTGCATGGTATGTTAAAGACTACCGAGGCTATCTTGGTAAAAGCTAAAGTTTCCACTGCTACTGCTACTGCTCCTATGTTGGCCATTCATTCTAGTGGTGCTAAGAAGAAGAAGCGACCTCCTTGTAGTGGCAAAGGAAAAGCAAAAGTGGGATACAAGAAAAGGAAGGTCGATTCTGACATAACACCATCTAAGAATCCGAAAGAGGCCACATGCTATTACTGCCAAGGGAAAGTCCAATGGAAAAGAAGTTACCCAAAGTACTTGGATGATCTGAAGAGTCAAAAGGTCCAAAAGTCTGGAACATCAGGTACTTTTATGATTGAACTTCATAGTGCTTCTATGTCTAATTCTTGGGTTCTAGATACAGGGTGTGGTACTCACATTTGCACTGATATATAGGGACTAAAGAATAGCAGGAAGCTGAAGCATGGTGAGCTGAATGTAATCATGGGAAACATAGTCTCGGCTGATGTCACCAAGATTGGAGATTACGATCTCATGCTTAATACTAGTAGGTCAATTACTTTATTAGATGTTTGTTATTCGCCTTGCATGGAACGAAACATTATTTCATTTTATGCATTGTTTAAGGATGGTTTTACTTTTAGTTTTGATAATGACAATGGTTGCATTTTAGTTTATAAAAATGGTGTTTTTATATTCAAAGCTATTCCTTCCTCTGGCATATATATAAAAGTGTTGGTTGCGTTAACAATAGAAATTTAATATTGAATGTTGATTCATCCAAAGATTTGTTGGATAAATCATGTCTATGGCATTGTCGCTTATGCCACTGTAACGCCTTGAAATTTTAATAATCAAATAATATTAATTTAATCGTCATATTTAAATTCAAAATGAATAATAAATAAATTAATTATAATGAAGTTAAACCGTTCATATTTTAGACGACATTTAATTCGACGTTGTAGATATTACTAATTTATTAAACGGACTTATTTGTGTCTCGGGTTTTAAACCATTTTAATAATTAGTAGTTGGGTTTTATGTTCATTGATCGGGCCGTCCAAAGGCCAAGGCCCGTGCTTTTGAGTGGTGGGCTTAGCTAATTAATTTCTTTATACCCTAAACCTAAGTAACATCAAAATCCCTAGCCATTATCCGTTCGCTGCAACTGTTAAGCCAGCCGTCATCCATTTGTTTTTGTTTTACTTCGTGAGACGATTGAGAAGATCAAAGATGAGAAGAAAATAACAGCTTTGGTTGGTGATATTGTTCTAATGAAGTTCGTTGGCGGCTAGAGGTGAGGATGGTCGTTGTAGGCTATTTTGATTAAGAGGGTAGCAAGCATACAGCTTAGTCATTCGGTGGGATCCATATTTTGGACGGTGATGCATTGCGGCAACAACCTCAAAAGCAGGTCACGTGAATGGAGTTTTAGCTGCAATTTTACATCTTAAAGGGTGTGTTGGTGATTCCTTTTAATTCCAAACGCCATTTCTAATTCACCCATCTTCATCTCCAAATTGTCGACAGCAACTAGAGCATCTCCAATCCCATCTTGCTTCCAGCCGAGGACACAAAGTCGTGTGGTAATTCTTGGCTTTTCCTTTTTTTTTTTATTCTTCCTTATTCGTTTTCTGTATGATTGTAACCGGTTGAAGGATTCGAGCAAGAGAACTACTGGCGGGAACGAGCAAGCAGAAATATCGAGCCTGTGTTGTGATCAAGTTTTACTCGGTAAAAACCCCATACTGTTTCAATCGTTTCCTTCATTCCATTGATTTTATGTCCTAACCAAATGTTGTGTCGGAATAGCCTAGTACTTGAGCAGATTAGGAAGATGAAGCAGATTAGTAATTGTGTTCTTTGAAGGTCGGTTTGAATCGAATTGTTTGGCGATCAAGTGAAGATTTCCGAGCCATAGGAGTTACTTGATTCGGTAGAACCCTAACTGATTTATCTTTTGTGATTCTATCCCATTCGTGTTTAACCCGTATTCATTGCAGAATCCTTTTCGTGAGTAGGTTAGCTGCGGGTTGTGGCCGAGCCAATTGAGGCTCGGGTTTTTATTGAAATTTTTCGTTTATTCGTTTTATTGTGGTCGTTTGGGGTTTCGGCTAATTAAGTTTTAATGTCGATTAAATGGTCACGTTTTTAAGAGAAGTATGAGTCATTGAGATTTCAGTCACTGATTTTTATAAAGTGTCGGGTTTAGATTTGGGTAAAACCTTTTTGTTGATGGCGAGACGTTTTATTGATCGAAAACCGAGAACCGAACCCTATCTGAGTTACCATTTAAAAGTAATGACCATTGTAATACGCTGCTGTCAGAATTTCTACTTGTGCAGCTATGTTTTTTTGTGAGCCTGTTTTGAGACCCTTAGAGTTTGTTTTGGGCAAAATCCACTTGAGAGTGTTTTGTAGTATTCTGAGTCTAGTTTCCGTGGTAAAAAATTGGGACTAATCTAATGAGCGGTTTGAGCGTTATCGTCGTTCCCGTAAGAGTGCTGAGTGCTGTCAAATCCTGTTGGAAATAATTTTGAGCCGAGTTTTAATCCAAGTCTCTTGTTATGCATTGTAGGATCCTTTAGGAGCAGAGTTGTGAACTTTGTGCGTGCTGAGGACTTCTAGGAGCTTACGGTTATTGAGGTGGGTGATCTCACTATAAACTTGCATTTACATTCACTTCATGATTATGTGCGATATGTGATGAATTGCTATTGCTTTGATGTGAGCTTGTTATTTGTTGATGTGCTATGTGTTATTTATTTTACTCGTATTCTGAACAGAGATATGGATACTGAGTAACCGAGCTAAGTACCATATCATTATGTGAATGATCTGTGTACCTGAGTTTAGATTATGAGTTGTTATACACTTGGGTTGTGTTATGTGGTTATATATCAATGAGATAATATATTTGAGCTTGAGCTGTTAGTTTTATATGAGTACATGTTGTAACGGGTTAACACGTTAATAAAACTAATTAACTGTATTTGAGATTCATGAGGTTAGCCAACTTTTCCAAGAGTAAGCCAAGTACAATTCACGACTGTCAGCGTGGTACTGCGGGACACTGGTGGGTGTTGGAAGGGGGTGATGTGGCAAGGCGCTGGTGGGCGTTGGGATCGTCACGGCATTAGCGAACCAGGTGAAATTTAATAAAAGGCCTTATGATCGAGAATTGAGTAGAGTCTTTAGGGATCACTTATGTGGTGTGGATTGTTTGTATGTGTACGTTTATTGTGTTGACAATTCACTCAGTGGTGGCTGACCCCAAACACTCCCTCCCATTTTGCAGGTACTAGCAAGGGCAAAGAAAAGGTCAATGGTTGATGAGTTGTGTTTCTATTTTTTATATTATTGGATTTGGAATAAAATATTTATTTCGAGTTAAACATGTTTTGTTTTTAAAACCTTTAATTATTCCGCATTTAAACCACGAGACGGTTTCATATTTTTATTTATGAGTTGGGACCATTGAGTTACTTGTACTTTTGAGGAAAAATGTAATATTTTATTGATTAAAATTTTTTAAATTTCCTCTGATTTTTGGGTGTTACAAGTTGGTATCAGAGCTCTGGCTTGAGAGAATTGGGTTCACACGGGGTGGATTCCAGACTCAAGTCGAAGCATAAGTATTCAAAATGAGTTTTCAAATGTTTTTTTAAATGAGTCCAAATCCAAATCGAGAAGCAGCGCATCACGACGACCTTATGCCTCTAGTACTTTTTTTATGAGATATTTAGTTTATTAAAAACGTCGCGAGTGTCATTGATTACTAAGAGAATAACAAAGAATTAACTCGAGATGAGTGTGAATTGTGCGACTGTATATACATATATACTATATGTACTGTTGTGAATTACTTGTTATGTGGATGGGAGATCGTACAATTTTTGAAACCGGCTCGAAACCATGACAACGGTAGGTGCGGATAATAATAGAGGGCCCCTATTATTATACGCACATGACTCGTGCCTATGTTTCGAAAAGGATTCAAGAAGACCATTGGTTAAGCATCTAAGTATCATTAAAACCCTCAATTATTATATATAAGTAGTACGCTATTTTACGAGAAAATGTGATATGGTGAGTATACAAGTGGGAATTTCACAAAACAACGGTATGAGATAACGGGATACCGAAAAATTTAAACTAATGAGTAAACTAGTGAAATAAAAGACAATAAAATCACTAAAAGAGACTTATGAGAAAACAATGAAACCAATTGAATAAGAGAATCATCAAACACGAATTGATGAAGAGTTATCAAAACATGTCAAGAAAAAGACTAATAAATCAAATCGAGTTAAATTCTTTAATTGATTTAACTGAGTTATTAATAAATCGAGGGCGATTGAGCAATCGTTTAAAACATGGTGAAAGAGAAAATAAGAAAAATGTTAAGTTCAAATTTAATGAGTAAATGGAATGAAAACATCACTAAATTGAGATTTATGAGAAAATAATAAATAATTAAATAACAGATTATGGATTTAAGTTGGTAAGGAGTTATCAAACAAATCAAGTAAAAGTTAATTAAACCAAATTGAGTGAAAATCATTAATGATGATTTGTTAAATTGAGTGATGAAGAGGTATATTAACTATTCAAAATTTGAAGATAATAATTAAGTAAAAATGATTAAGGATAATTTAATTCATATAATTGAGAAGTTAGTGAAAATTACGAGAAATCATCGAAAATGCGGAAAAATAGATGCAATTAATTGAGCAAGAGATAAAATTTTAATAGAGATAATAAAAGTTGTAAAATTGAAACATCTTTAATTGAACAAGATGTGGAACCCAAAATGAGTTATTTAACGAGTTAAGCGACAAGAGAAAAATTTTCGAGATGTATTCGCTACGAATTAAATGAGAATTCTATTTAACGACAAATTGTTATATGGTAATAATACCAAACACTGTATGAGTAAGCCAAAATGAGAATTTTATACAAAGATGTGATCAAGAGAAAGATATGGATGCATAACGTAAAATAACAAATTGTGGTACTAATACATGTAATAAGTTTTACTATGAGAAGTCATAAAATGAATAATTATTAAGGAGAAATAATTATGACACTATTAAAGGGTGATGAATTATAATCGAGGAAACCTAATAAGAATACGAGAATCCATGAGAATGTTAATGAGAAAGCTAACGTCTATTATGAGCAATGAATTTTTTTTAAGTGATAAAAATTTAATGAGTAGGGGTGTGAGAGGGGCGTAAAGAGTATACGTTGGGACCAACTCACACCTGTGCATAAGAGTTTAATTATCGAGTAATCAAATGAAACCTTAAAATATGTAATCAAAAATGAGAATCAACAAACCGAACTATCAAGTGTTCGTAGCGAGTTTTTTTTGGGATTTTGAGTGCAAAATTCCAAACTCGGGGACGAGTTTTCTCCAAGTAGAGTTGAGTGGTGGTAAAAAGGAAAACTATCAATATTAAGAGTGCGAATAGAGAATAATTATAAAGTTGTGAATTATTAGATTCGTATTATTGAGCTAATGAAGATTAATAAATCAAGTTAAATGAGAAAAACGTTGTTATTAAATCGACAGTGATTGCTGACATAAGTAAAAGAGAAAAATAGTAAGTGAATTAACCAATAAAATTATATTTATGTGCGAGATATATATATGCATACGATTAGAGAAATTTTAAGAGTAATAGAGAATAATCAAATTCATGATATGGTATAATCATCAAATTGTAAGAAGTTAATAAACCAAGAATAATGGTGCAAGTGAGAGGTAACGAGTACTATAATTATATAATCTACGAGAAATTATGAAATTAGAGTAATAAGAATGTTATTAATGAGTCGGTCATGAGGAGATCGCCATAATAAAATTATGAGGAAAATTTAAACGAATAAATAAATCAAGTTAAACGAATAAATAACTAAAATGATCCAAATGATAAAATTCTATTTATGAACAAATATTAAATTGAAATTAAGGGGAATATCGAGTTAAATTATTAAATTGAATGCCATCAAAAACTATACTTTATTGGGTAATTATTAAATCGAGAATAGTTATTGAAATGAGCAAATGAGAAAAATATAAGTGTATTAGACAATAGAACTTTAAGAATTTCTAAATCTAGAAAGAGCTAAAATATAAAGTAATGAGGACACATTTATGGAGACGAGAAAATAACTGAGTAATCAAGTACATGGGAATTAACGAGTCAATTAATCGAGTAAAAGAGAAAACCTTAAGTTGAGGTGTTTAAAACTTAAAATAAAATGAGGATATTGAGTGGACAATTAGTCAAATTGATCAAGAGACAAACTACATAAGAACCAAGCGAGAAGTTAATTAACGAGGTAAATGATAAAATCATTAGACGAGTTGATGAGTATCATTAAAATGAGTTAAGCGAGTAATATTAAAAAGAGTCAACGAGAAATGGTTAAATACGAGTTAACCATGAGACCAATAACGCGGCTTAAAAGAGAAATTATCCGTTCAAGTAGTATGAATAATTAAATTTGATCACGTGAGGGATCGCAAAGAATGAGAAAATGAGCATATTGTGCGACTTGTGAGGAGTCATTAAGCGAGATTTGAGTTAAATTAATAATATAGCTTGCGTTGAGTTAAAAACAAGTTGTATAAATTTGAGATAAATGCATTTTGAGTATATATGCAAATTGAGTAAGAGGCATGAGTTTCCTACTATTTGAGGTTTATGTGTGATAAAATACATTTATGTGGATTATGTACTTGTTGAGTGTTGTTTGATAGCGGTGTGAATCGCTAAATTGTTCATTTTGCTTTAAAACAAACTAATGTCCTATAGAGTAGAGGACCTTGAGATGCTTCTTATTGGTAGAGATTGCCAACAATAAGATTTTAACTTTTGCTAAATAGTATGAGTAATTATTTGATAGAGCTGTGCGAGAAGAAATCTTCCCAAAAATAAAAAATAAAAAAAATAATAAAAAATAAAAATAATAAAATAAATTCTTTATTTTTCGCCATGAGATGGCCGGGTGTGATTAAAAGCACAGATTGGACGACCAAGTACCACGCCGAGACCATCTGCTGCCACGTACCATACCGTAACAAATCTCCAAGTGGAGTTGAATCGGAGATTCGACACAACGTTAACCACTGGGTGCAACAATTGTGTCAGACTACGACACTCATGTTCGCGTCACCATTTTCGAAATTAAACAGAGATTCTTAGAGAGCGTTCCAATTTTAGCCTTATCGTCTCGCGCCGTCATAAATTTAGAGAATGATACGATCAGTTGCAGGAGCTTCATTTTACTCGTAACTTTTCATGTTTCCCCAATTGCGGATGTATGTCGTTGGCGAGTCTGAGTATGAGATGCGAGAACACTATTCTGAGTTTTCCGAGCGATTACTTCGGGGACGAAGTCTATTTCAAGTGGAGTTGAGTTGTAACGCCTTGAAATTTTAATAATCAAATAATATTAATTTAATCGTCATATTTAAATTCAAAATGAATAATAAATAAATTAATTATAATGAATTTAAACCGTTCATATTTTAGACGACATTTAATTCGACGTTGTAGATATTACTAATTTATTAAACGGACTTATTTGTGTCTCGGGTTTTAAACCATTTTAATAATTAGTAGTTGGGTTTTATGTTCATTGATCGGGCCGGCCAAAGGCCAAGGCCCGTGCTTTTGAGTGGTGGGCTTAGCTAATTAATTTCTTTATACCCTAAACCTAAGTAACATCAAAATCCCTTGCCATTATCGGTTCGCTGCAACTGTTAAGCCAGCCGTCATCCATTTGTTTTTGTTTTACTTCGTGAGACGATTGAGAAGATCGAAGATGAGAAGAAAATAACAGCTTTGGTTGGTGATATTGTTCTAATGAAGTTCGTTGGCGGCTAGAGGTGAGGATGGTCGTTGTAGGCTATTTTGATTAAGAGGGTAGCAAGCATAAAGCTTAGTCATTCGGTGGGATCCATATTTTGGACGGTGATGCATTGCGGCAACAACCTCATAAGCAGGTCACGTGAATGGAGTTTTAGCTGCAATTTTACATCTTAAAGGGTGTGTTGGTGATTCCTTTTAATTCCAAACGCCATTTCTAATTCACCCATCTTCATCTCCAAATTGTCGACAGCAACTAGAGCATCTCCAATCGCATCTTGCTTCCAGCCGAGGACACAAAGTCATGTGGTAATTCTTG
Source organism: Calendula officinalis (assembly GCA_963853835.1). NCBI lineage: Eukaryota > Viridiplantae > Streptophyta > Magnoliopsida > Asterales > Asteraceae > Calendula > Calendula officinalis. The sequence continues at coordinate 44,099,349 of OY970827.1, forward strand.
GCTTTTCCTTTTTTATTTTATTCTTCCTTATTCGTTTTCTGAATGATTGTAACCGGTTGAAGGATTCGAGCAGGAGAACTACTGGCGTGAACGAGCAAGCAGAAATATCGAGCCTGTGTTGTGATCAAGTTTTACTCGGTAAAAACCCCATACTGTTTCAATCGTTTCCTTCATTCCATTGATTTTATGTCCTAACCAAATGTTGCGTCGGAATAGCCTAGTACTTGAGCAGATTAGGAAGATGAAGCAGATTAGTAATTGTGGTCTTTGAAGGTCGGTTTGAATCGAATTGTTTGGCGATCAAGTGAAGATTTCCGAGCCATAGGAGTTACTTGATTCGGTAGAACCCTAACTGATTTATCTTTTGTGATTCTATTCCATTCGTGTTTAACCCGTATTCATTGCAGAATCCTTTTCGTGAGTAGGTTAGCTGCGGGTTGTGGCCGAGCCAATTGAGGCTCGGGTTTTTATTGAGATTTTTCGTTTATTCGTTTTATTGTGGTCGTTTGGGGTTTCGGCTAATTAAGTTTTAATGTCGATTAAATGGTCACGTTTTTAAGAGAAGTATGAGTCATTGAGATTTCAGTCACTAATTTTTATAAAGTGTCGGGTTTAGGTTTGGGTAAAACCTTTTTGTTGATGGCGAGACGTTTTATTGATCGAAAACCGAGAACCGAACCCTATCTGAGTTACCGTTTAAAAGTAATGACCATTGTAATACGCTGCTGTCAGAATTTCTACTTGTGCAGCTATGCTGTTTTGTGAGCCTGTTTTGAGACCCTTAAAGTTTGTTTTTGGGCAAAATCCACTTGAGAGTGTTTTGTAGTATTCTGAGTCTAGTTTCCGTGGTAAAAAATTGGGACTAATCTAATGAGCGGTTTGAGAGTTATCGCCGTTCCCGTAAGAGTGCTGAGTGTTGTCAAATCTGAAGGGTTTCATTGATACTGATTTACCACTTGGGTTAACCTCCTAGTCACTTGGTTCGAACCATACTGACCAAGAACATGAACTTGTTCTTGACCGGTTGAAACCAACTAGCTGATTTAATCCCTAAATGCGGAACTGAGATTAAACTTAATCCTTAAACCCTAAAGGATTGGGATCTTGGAAATCTATATTAGATTAACAATGAAAGAAACCTTGTACGAAAAACCCGAACACACACAATGCTTGTGTGTTTCGGTCGACCATCACCAAAGAACCCTAGGGTTCTTTGGTCGAAATCATCCAAGAGGGGAGAAGGGAGAAAAGGTTTTCTCAAAACATACCTTATTGTTTACTTAAGATAGATCCACTGATGATGAACAAATCGAGCGATCTTCTAGTAGATCCTTGTAATGATCTTTGAATCTTCAAGACTTGAAGAATACGAAGAACGAACGAAGAACACAAGGCTTGTGTTCTTGTGTGTGTGTGTTTCGGCCGAATAGGGTACAAGGGGAGGGCTAAGGTTTCGTGTATGGTGATCCAGAAATAAGGGAACCCCATGCCTTCTATTTATAATAGAAGGACTTTCACTTAGGGCCCTTCTAGTTTAATTAAGTTTAATACTTAATTAAACTTATTCTTTTTCATTTTAAACCCTTGTAGTTTAACTAGTTATTATTATCCCACTTAATTATTAAATGTCTAGTATTACACACTTATATATATTTCGTGTATATTACATATACGAAAATATATACTTGCATTTAATACTTTTAATAATTAATTAGACAATAATATTATCCAACACCATATGATTTACTAGCTTTAAATCATATTGTGGATAATCTATAATTAACACATTGTATATTTACTCAACTAGTAAATGTACAAATACTTGTATTAATTAGTTAGTTAAACTAATCTACTAATAAGTCAAACTTGACTTAATACTTAACTTGATTCATAAATGACTATTTACGAATCAATCCTCATCCAAGTATTATTACATATCTTACTCGTATTACATGCACTCACCGGTGTGACCCTTAAGTGTTTCGTAGGCATGGATGTATCATCATAGGTTGACTAACTGTGCACATAAATCCTTCAAAATCCTGTTGGAAATAATTTTGAGCTGAGTTTTAATCTGAGTCTCTTGTTATGCATTGTAGGATCCTTTAGGAGCATAGTTGTGAACTTTGTGCGTGCTGAGGACTTCTAGGAGCTTACGGTTATTGAGGTGGGTGATCTCACTATAAACTTGCATTTACATTCACTTCATGATTATGTGAGATATGTGATGAACTGCTATTGCTTTGATGTGAGCTTGTTATTTGTTGATGTGCTATGTGTTATTTATTTTACTCGTATTCTGAACAGAGATATGGATACTGAGTAACCGAGCTAAGTACCATATCATTATGTAAATGATCTGTGTACCTGAGTTTAGATTATGAGTTGTTATACACTTGGGTTGTGCTATGTGGTTATATATCAATGAGATGATATATTTGAGCTTGAGCTGTTAGTTTTATATGAGTACATGTTGTAACGGGTCAACACGTTAATAAAACTAATTAACTGTATTTGAGATTCATGAGGTTAGCCAACTTTTTCCAGAGTAATCCAAGTACAATTCACGACTGTCAGCGTAGTACTGCGGGACACTGGTGGGTGTTGGAAGGGGGTGCTGTGGCGAGGCGCTGGTGGGCGTTGGGATCGTCACGGCATTGGCGAACCAAGTGAAATTTAATAAAATGCCTTATAATCGAGAATTGAGTAGAGTCTTTAGGGATCACTTATGTGGTGTGGATTGTTTGTATGTGTATGTATGTTTATTGTGTTGGTTATTCACTCAGCGGTGGCTGACCCCAAACACTCCCTCCCATTTTGCAGGTACTAGCAAGGGCAAAGAAAAGGTCAATGGTTGATGAGCTGCGTTTCTATTTTTTATATTATTGGATTTGGATTAAAATATTTATTTCGAGTTAAACATGTTTTGTTTTTAAAACCTTTAATTATTCCGCATTTAAACCACGAGACGGTTTCATATTTTTATTTATGAGTTGGGACCATTGAGTTACTTGTACTTTTGAGGAAAAATGTAATATTTTATTGATTAAATTTTTTTAAATTTCCTCTGATTTTTGGGTGTTACAGCCACATAAATAAGAAGAGGATCACCAAAGTCCAAAAGGTTGGAGTGTTGGAATCCTTTGACCCCAAGTCAAATGATGTATGTGAATCTTGTTTACTTGGCAAGATGACAAAAGCGCCATTCACAGGGACTTGTGAAAGAGGCAAAGACTTATTGGATCTTGTACACACTAATGTGTTTGGACCATTCAAGTCAAGCACTTGACAATACTTCGTTACATTTACTGATGATTTCAGTAGATATAGATATGTTTATCTGATTAAACATAAGTCTGAAACCTTTGAAACGTTCAAAGTATTTCAAAACGAAGTTGAGAATCAATTGGGGAAAAGGATTAAGATGCTCCGTTCTGACAGGGGTGGAGAGTATCTTAGTCAAGAGTTCATGGATCATCTAAAGAGTTGTGGAATAGTATCCCAACTTTCACCTCCTAGAACTCCACAACTTAATGGAGTGTCTGAGAGGAGAAATCGAACGCTATTAGATATGGTTCGATCGATTATGAGTCGTGCAACTCTTTTAGTGAGCTTCTGGGGTTACGCCCTAGAAACAGCAGCCCATATCTTGAACCTCGTACCAACTAAGAAGGTTTCCAAGACTCCCTCTGAAATGTGGACAGACAATCCTCCCTCGCTCCGACATTTGAAAATCTGGGGTTGTGAAGTTTATGTTGGGCATGTCACACCCCGCCAAAAATGAGTTTTACTTCATTTAAAATGTTTTGCGGAAGAACGAGGGTGTGACGTTCATGACAACATATCAAAAATTAAGTAAACAAACAACGATGCAGTAACGAAAAATAAAAGATTGTTTCACTTTCCAAAAGTAGAAAGTTTCCAAAAATAGTATGTTTCCTAAAATAGAAATTGTTTTGAAATGAAATGATTGTTCGTAAACTTAATATTTTAATCATGACTCACGACAATCCCAATGCTCATATCCTCCAATCCACTGCACCTAATTACCTGGAAAACATAAATAGTAAAAGGGTCAACAAAAATGTTGAGTGAATCCACAGGGTTAAAGTAAGTAAAGTAAAGTAAAGTGTTTTGCTACTCAAAATGTTTGTTATGAAAATGGTTTATGACTGAAAAGTATAAAGTTCAACACTCAAAATGTTTCCCGCATTAGATGCACCAGCGGCATTTCCTCTTGCAGCGTTCATTTGAGCCATTGCTTCAGCGATTCGGCGTTCCACCATTTGTTCGACACTCTCAGCGTTTCCTCGAGCCATTGATGAATTACTGATACAAATAATATGATTTAAATGAGGAATTAAGAAAAGAATAATATAGGAGGGTTTATAAAAGGAATTATATAGTTATTATAAGAATCGAAGAATAGATATACAATAGACGTAATAGTAGTAGTAGACATAGATACAGATAGTCGTAATTATGGTATTAGTAGTAGAGACGTATAGAAAATACAATTTATAGGAACAATAGAATTACTAAAATATCACTTTTATTAAACACATTCCTAATACATAATAGTTTTAAAATTAGGGCACATACGCCATTACTAAATAAAAGAAAATACTAAAATAGCTAAACATAAAACCTAATAATAGTAATAGAAAACAACTATAGACGATATGTAGATGACTAATCGTCTTCCTCTGGCTGTTGGTCGTTGTCTTGTCGTCATGTAGATATCACCATCCTTCACCAATCGATAGAGATAAGGACGCTCTCCAGTCTTGAGATCAGGGGGTCCATTGGGTAACACCGGGAAAGGAGGCTGAGTGGGATGAAACCAATCTGCTGACGATACCGGGAAAGGCGTTGGTACAAACACTGGCCTTGGAGACGAAGGAGGTGTAGCACGTCTTCTAGACGTAGCGGTACTCTGATCGCTGTCGTACTCTGAGTTTGACGGAAAAATAATAACACTTACTGACGGCATTCTGCTAATCACGACGCGTAAAAATTATCATTAGATTATAGAAATTTTGGGCTCTCTAACAACGCTAGACGTAGCACTAAGGCAACTTCTAACTAAGGCAATTTATAACTAAGGCATATGTTCTAATCTAAGAACAATGGAACTTCAGGATATGAGACTGAGCGTGCCATGATTATTTCCGTTTCGTAAAAGTTTTAGTTTTTCCCAAAAATCTTTTGTAGTTATAGACTAGGCTTGCTAATTCACTATAACTTAAGCTCTGATACCACTCTATCACACCCCGCCAAAAATGAGTTTCACTTCATTTAAAATGTTTTGTGGAAGAACGAGGGTGTGACGTTCATGACAACATAGCAAAAATTAAGTAAACAAACAACGACGCAGTAACGAAAAATAAAAGATTGTTTCACTTTCCTAAAGTAGAAAGTTTCCAAAAATAGTATGTTTCCTAAAATAGAAATTGTTTTGAAATGAAACGATTGTTCGTAAACTTAATGTTTTAATCATGGCTCACGACAATCCCAATGCTCATATCCTCCAATCCACTGCACCTAATTACCTGGAAAACATAAATAGTAAAAGGGTCAACAAAAATGTTGAGTGAATCCACAGGGTTAAAGTAAGTAAAGTAAAGTAAAGTGTTTTGCTACTTAAAATGTTTGTTATGAAAATGGTTTATGACTGAAAAGTATAAAGTTCAACACTCATATGATATGAGTAGTAAGTATGAATTGTTTAGTGTAGTTGTAGAATATCTACAACTACATGTTATGTTTATGAAAATGTGTTGAACAAATTGTTATGTTTGACATCGCATGAACTGTTATCCCTAACAGGTAGCTAGTCTAATTAGTTAATATACCAACCCCTAAGTCCACAATCAACACTTCAACTCCATTATGTTATCGTTATTTTATGGATATACACTCCCGGAGATGTCTTGGATAAAACCAAGTAATGATCAAACGTTCGTTGGGAGGATGAGTGTCAGCCAATAGTACTATCTGCATATCCATGGTCTAGATCCACTAGTTAATGATTGCTGGAACCTTAGTCCGGTATAATAATTGTTTGTCATGCCAACGCGGTAATGAAAATGTATAGATGTTGTACAGTCATAGTAAAACAGTAGCAGTTGTATTTATGTTTTCCACCCCAAAGTTTATAAAACAGTTAAAAGAGAAAAGGGGTCTGTGGACTCATCTGGGCTAAGCTTAACAACGGTTAGGACAGAGGATCTTTCAAAGGCTCCTAGCTTCCTAAACAATATGACTTTCAAATTAGACTAAGCTAACACATGCGATTCTAGTTACAATATAAGATATATGGCATACGTTAAATGTTGTGTTATATGTTTTGTGACATCGAATGAACTTGGATTAATAAAATGAAATGAAATGAAATGCATTGGGTTTTATAAAATGAAATGAAATAGGTTCCAAAATGAAATGACATGAAATGAAATGGGTTTCAAAATGAAATGACATGAAATGAAATGAATCTTGAAATGAAATGATATGAAATGGGTTTGGCTTAATGGGCCTAGATTGGGCCTAAATGGGATTAGTGGGCCACTTGGGCCTCATATTGGGCTTAGGTCAAATAGAGTTGGGCCATGGATTGGCTTGGGCCCAATAAGTTCGGTTTGGGTAAGGAATGGGCCAAAGGTTTGGGCTTTGGACCAAATGGGCTTGGTTACTAATGGGCCAACTAAAGTTTGGGCCCGATGGACTAAGATAGATCGAATTGGGCCAAGTACGGGCCTTGGCCCGATTTTATGTTCGGGTTTGGGTCCACGGTTGGGTCACAAACCGGCCTTGACCCGATGTCACTTGTGGGTCAAATTTAGTCAACAAAAGTCAATCAAAAGTCAACAAAAGTCAACACTTGATCAATTAGGGTTTCTAGGTTTCGGCTAGGGTTTCGGGTTTGGCCGAGTAGGGTTTGGGTTTTGCACATGGATGCGGGTCAATGTTGGTCAACTAGCTAGGGTTTCTAGTTTAAGTTTGGGTATAGGGTTTTGGGTCTCGGGTTTGACCATCAAACTGTCACCGGCTACCGGTGCCGGTGACTCAATTCACCAAAACAAGTCTAGAGTTTCCTAGGGTTTCACAAGTCACAACAATTCTAAGGTTTACAAGGGATCAAAATAATGATAATTCATGAGATCTAGGGTTTTAGGTGATCAATACAACGAACGAATAAATGAATTAAACAAACCGGGGACATGCATGCAAGCATGCACGTCGATCACGGGGATCATGGCTTCACCGAGACCATATGGCCTTTGGCCATGGTCTCGGGTTCGAGTTTAAACCGAGGCAAGAAGAATACGAGTGAGGGTTTCGGGTTTGTACCTTGTGATCGAACTCACGAAGGATTGAATGGAGATGCTTGATGCTTCGGACGAACTCGAGGATGATGGGTGCTAGGGTTCGGCCGTTTGGTGGTGTTGGAAAGGGTTTAGGGTTTTTGTTTGCATGGTATTTATAGTAGATAAGGCAACAAGAGTTTGAATAGGATTGTGATTGATTCAAACTAAGATAAGGATAGATAACAAGTTTCAATATTTAAAAGGGGATAACCACACCACCAAGGGTGTGGTTCTGCCGAATAGGAGACACAAGAGGGAGGGCAAGCCGGCCACAAGGTGGTCGGTCGATGGTTCGATGTTGGTTTAGATCATAGTTCAATTCGAGTTACGTTATATTAAATTAATACGTTTATGGTGTAACAAGTACAAGGTTACTTATTCTAGAAATGTTTTAGCTCAAATGTGTCACCATAAGAAAAGTAATATGTTTGTGTTGACTAAAATAGTCAAACACTAATGCATGGTGTAAAAATAGATGTTTTGTTGTGTGTATGGATGCCAAAAATAGAAATGTCAAAAAGTAGAAACTTTCTAAATAAGGAAAGTTCTAGAAATGAAATGAGATTACATACCGGAAATATCGAGTTGTCACATTCTCCCCTGGTTGAAGAAATTTCGTCCCGAAATTTAAGACGAAGCATGAACAGGAGAGACAACGAGAAATAGATTAGGATATTTCTTTCGCATTTGGTCCTCACGTTCCCACGTGAATTCAGGACCTCTTTTGGAGTTCCATCTGACCTTAACGATTTTGATCTTGCTTCTACGCAACTTTTGCTCTTTCTAGTCAGATATCTCGATTGGTTCCTCAGTGAAATAGAGTTTGTCTTCGATGATAATTTCCTCATCAGGAACGATGAGCGAAGGGTCATGAATAAACTTCTTCACGTTAGACACATGAAAAGTGTTATGAACATTGCTGAGCTCTTTGGGAAGACGAAGGCAATAAGCAACAGCACCGATTCTTTCAAGAATCTCGAATGGTCCAACATAACGAGGACTGAGCTTTCCTTTCTTGCCAAAACGTACAACACCTTTCCAAGGTGCTACTTTTAGCAAAACGTGGTTGCCAACAGCGAACTCTAAAGGCTTTCGACGATTATCAGCATAACTCTTTTGTCGATCTCTAGCAGCCTTGATACGATCTTTGATCTTGAAAATCGTGTCAGTCGTTTCTTGTAGAATCTCAGGACCAGTAATCTGACGATCACCAATTTCAATCCAACAAAGTGGCGAACGGCACTTTCTTCCATACAGGGCTTCAAACGGTGCGGCTTTAATAGTTGTATGATAACTATTATTATATGAGAACTCAGCTAAAGGGAGATGAGAATCCCAACTTCCACCAAAATCAATAACACATGCTCTCAGCATGTCTTCCAAAGTTTGAATTGTTCTTTCAGTCCGACCATCGGTTTGGGGATGATAGGCAGTACTCATATCCAGGTGAGTACCGAGAGATTTTTGCAATGATTGCCAAAAACGAGATGTTAAACGACTATCACGATCAGAGATGATCGCGACTGGCACACCATGCCGAGATACGACTTCTTTCAAATAAATTTTCGTTAACTTCTCCATTTGATCACTTTCTTTAATAGGAATGAAATGAGCTGATTTGGTCAATCGATCAACAATTACCCAAATTATGTCATGAACATTAGACGTTCGAGGCAATTTAGTTATGAAATCCATAGAGATTTCTTCCCATTTCCATTCAGGGATCTCTGGTTGTTGTCGAAGACCGGAAGGCTTCTGATTCTCTGCTTTCACTCTGGCACAAGTTAAACATTTGCTGACATAAATCGCGATCTCTTTCTTCATGTTTGGCCACCAATATAACTCTTTGACATCTTTATACATCTTGTCAGCACCAGGATGAATAGAATATTTGGATCGGTGAGCTTCATTCAAGATAACGTCGCGAACACTTCCATGATTAGGAACCCATAAACGATCCATGAAATAAAGAGTTCCATCCACTTTTGCTTCTAACTGCTTTTCCATACCACGCAAAGCTTCACTTTTGATGTTCTCTACCTTCAAGGCTTCAGTTTGGAATTCATGAACTTGGGAAGATAGATTAGAACAAACAGAGATTGGAAGGGCTCGAACACGACGAGGTTTAGGTTGCTCTTTTCGACTTAAGGCATCAGCTACTACGTTAGCCTTACCAGGATGATACTTGATCTCACAGTCGTAATCATTCATCAATTCTACCCATCTACGCTCTCTCATATTGAGGTCTTTCTGATTGAAGATATGTTGCAAACTCTTGTGATCGGTGAATATTGTGCACTTGGTACCGTAAAGGTAATGTCTCCAAATCTTCAATGCAAATACAACGGCACCCAACTCAAGATCATGAGTTGTAAAATTCTTCTCGTGGTTCTTTAGTTGTCGAGAGGCATAGGCGATCACTTTGTCATGTTGCATCAATACACAACCTAGCCCTTGGTGCGAAGCATCACAGTACACCACGAAATTATCGATTCCTTCAGGGAGAGATAGAATAGGAGCAGAACATAATTTAGATTTAAGAGACTGGAAGGCTGATTCTTGCTTTTCACCCCAGACAAATTTCTCATCTTTATGTGTTAACACCATTAAATCCTTTGCAATCTTCGAGAAATTTTCTATGAATCTTCTATAGTAACCAGCAAGACCAAGGAATTGTCTTTCTTCAGTTGGGGTCTTTGGAGCTTCCCAATTCTTTATAGCTTCTATCTTTACAGGATCCACGTGAATACCTTCTTTGTTGATAATATGACCCAGATTTTGAACTTCACGCAACCAGAATTCACACTTGGACAACTTGGCGTACAGCTTCTCCTTCTCCAACAACTCAAGAATGATTCTTAAGTGCTCTTCGTGCTCTTCTCTCGAATGCGAATAGATAAGAATATCATCTATGAAGACGATGATGAATTTGTCGAGATATTACTTGCACACTCTGTTCATGAGATCCATAAACATAGCAGGTGCATTGGTTAAACCAAATGGCATTACCAAGAATTCGTAATGACCATAGCGTGTTTTGAAAGCAGTTTTGGGCACATCTTCATCACGAACTTTTAACTGATGGTAACCTGAACGAAGATCGATTTTGGAATAGAAACTCGATCCTTGGAGTTGATCGAATAGATCATCAATACGGGGAAGAGGATATCGATTTTTAATTGTTACTTTGTTCAATTCGCGATAGTCAATGCACATTCTCATTGAACCATCTTTCTTTTTACCGAAGAGGACCGGAGCTCCCCAGGGCGAGAAACTCGGTCGAATGAAACCAAGATCAAGAAGTTCTTGCAATTGCGATGAAAGTTCTTGCATTTCAGACGGTGCAAGACGATAAGGAGAATGCGCAATAGGTGCGGCTCCTGGAATCAGATCAATACAAAATTTGACTTGTCTCTGAGGCGGCAGTCCAGGCAATTCACTAGGAAATACACCAGGAAATTCACGAACAATAGGAATGTCCTCAATCTTACGATCTTTGGACTTTGTGTCAACGACATGAGCGAGAAAGGCTTGGCATCCTTTACGAAGATATTTTTGAGCTTTCATAGAATTTATGATTTTTATGTTTTTGTTTCTTTGTTCACCTTGAATAATTAAAGTTTCTGTTTTGGATAAGGGAATTCGGATTTGTTTGGTGTAGCATATTATTTCAGCACGATTTTTACATAACCAATCCATCCCTATGACGATATCAAAACTACCTAGCTCTACAGGCACAAGGTCTATATCGAAAATGTGATCATCTAGGTCAAGCTTACAACCTTTAAAAACTTCACTAGTCCTAACAACTTTGTCATTCGCTAACTCGATTTCATAATTAACTTTCAAACGATCAGGTTTCAAATATAAGAAACTTTTAAAGTCGGTCGATACGAAACTCAAGTCGGCTCCCGAGTCAAATAAAATAGAAGCAAAATGAGTGTTGACGATAAACGTACCAGTAACGGTATCAGGATTTTCACGAGCTTCCTGAGCATTCATGACAAATGCACGACCACGACCATTCTGACGATCATTGTTGTTGTTGGCATTGCGATTGTTGTTACGATTGTTGTTACGATTGCCATTGTTGTTGTTGTTGCCATTCTGATTGTTGTTGTTGTTCTGAAGCTTAAGTCAACGATTACGATAGTGGTTAGGATCACCACACTCGTAACAGACAGGATTCTTAGGAGGATTGTTGGACGAACACTTTCTGAAATTATGACCCCAGCGGTCACACTTGAAGCACTTCTCACATTGACCATCATGATGCCAGTTACACTTGTTGCACATGGGCTTGCTTCCAGCATAAGACTTAGAATCTGAATTAGACTGATTGTTGTTCTGATTAGATGCATCATAATTCTTAGTCTTTTGATACTTGTTCCTTTGTGGTCACGCTTGTTGTCGTAGGTACGCTTTCCATTTTCATTGCTCACATTATCAGAAGATTTGCTAGACACCACTAGCTTGTCTTTGAACGATCCACTTCTCATTGCATCATCAGTCAACCTTGTTGCACGATTCACAGCATCTTCGAATGTTGTCGGTTCAGAAGCAATAACATGAGTACAAATAAGATCATGAAGACCTTGAAGATATCTCTCAATACGCTTAAATTCAGGATTAACCATGTGAGGGACGAGACGAGCGAGTTCTTGAAACTTAGTCGTGTAGGTAACAATATCAGATCCAACCATGGACAGATTCCATAGTTCCACTTCAACTTTTTGCAGCTCTCTCCTTGGGCAAAACTTTTGAGTTAACTGGTTCTTGAACGTATCCCAAGTCATAGCGTCAGCATTAGCACGACCTAAGACTTGCACTTGAGAATTCCACCAGGACAACGCTTCCTTGGACAATGTACTTGCAGCAAACTTCGCCATATTCTCAGGGGCACATTGGATGATACTGAAAATGGATTCCACCTTCTCAATCCAGTGGATGATAGCAATAGCACCTTCAGATCCTGAGTATGACGGAGGATGACAGGACGTAAAGGTCTTAAATGACTGACCTTGACGATAAGCATTCGGATCTGAAGTTTAAACAAATAAGGAAAGGAAAAGAAAATTAGGTTAAAATGAAATGAAAATAATGAATCTTCTTTGTGGAGTCGAATGATATACCGTTGTTTCCCGCATTAGATGCACCAGCGACATTTCCTCTTGCAGCGTTCATTTGAGCCATTGCTTCAGCGATTCAGCGTTCCACCATTTGTTCGACAGTCTCAGCGTTTCCTCGAGCCATTGATGAATTACTGATACAAATAATACGATTTAAATGAGGAATTAAGAAAAGAATAATGAGGATTTATAAAAGGAATTATATAGTTATTATAAGAATCGAAGAATAGATATACAATAGACGTAATAGTAGTAGTAGACGTAGATATAGATAGTCCTAATTATGGTATTAGTAGTAGAGACGTATAGAAAATACAATTTATAGGAACAATAGAATTACTAAAATATCACTTTTATTAAACACATTCCTAATACATAATAGTTTTAAAATTAGGGCACATACACCAATACTAAATAAAAGAAAATACTAAAATAGCTAAACATAAAACCTAATAATAGTAATAGAAAACAAATATAGACGATATGTAGATGACTAATCATCTTCCTCTGGCTGATGGTCGTTGTCTTGTCGTCATGTAGATATCACCATCCTTCACCAATTGATAGAGATAAGGACGCTCTCCAGGCTTGAGATCAGGGGGTCCATTGGGGTACACCGGGACAGGAGGCTGAGTGGGATGAAACCAATCTGCTGACGATACCAGGAAAGGCACTGGTACAAACACTGGCCTTGGAGACGAAGGAGGCGTAGCACGTCTTCTAGACGTAGCGGTACTCTGATCGCTGTCGTACTCTGAGTCTGACGGAATAATAATAACATTTACTGACGGCATTCTGCTAATCACGACGCGTAAAAATTATCATTAGATTATAGAAATTTTGGGCTCTCTAACAATGCTAGACGTAGCACTAAGGCAACTTCGAACTAAGGCAATTTCTAACTAAGGCATATGTTCTAATCTAAGAACAATGGAACTTTAGGATATGAGACTGAGCGTGCCATGATTATTTCCGTTTCGTAAAAGTTTTAGTTTTTCCCAAAAATCTTTTGTAGTTATAGACTAGGCTTGCTAATTCACTATAACTTAAGCTCTGATACCACTCTGTCACACCCCGCCAAAAATGAGTTTTACTTCATTTAAAATGTTTTGCGGAAGAACGAGGGTGTGACGTTCATGACAACATAGCAAAAATTAAGTAAACAAACAACCACGCAGTAACGAAAAATAAAAGATTGTTTCACTTTCCAAAAGTAGAAAGTTTCCAAAAATAGTATGTTTCCTAAAATAGAAATTGTTTTGAAATGAAATGATTGTTCGTAAACTTAATGTTTTAATCATGGCTCACGACAATCCCAATGCTCATATCCTCCAATCCACTGCACCTAATTAACTAGAAAACATAAATAGTAAAAGGGTCAACAAAAATGTTGAGTGAATCCACAGGGTTAAAGTAAGTAAAGTAAAGTAAAGTGTTTTGCTACTCAAAATGTTTGTTATGAAAATGGTTTATGACTGAAAAGTATAAAATTCAACACTCATATGATATGAGTAGTAAGTATGAAATGTTTAGTGTAGTTGTAGAATATCTACAACTACATGTTATGTTTATGAAAATGTGTTGAACAAATTGTTATGTTTGACATCGCATGAACTGTTATCCCCAACAGGTAGCTAGTCAATTGAGTTAATATACCAACCCCTAAGTCCACAATCAACACTTCAACTCCATTATGTTATCGTTATTTTATGGATATACACTCCCGGAGATGTCTTGGATAAAACCAAGTAATGATCAAACGTTCGTTGGGAGGATGAGTGTCAGCCAATAGTACTATCTGCATATACATGGTCTAGATCCACTAGTTAATGATTGCTGGCACCTTAGTCCGGTATAATAATTGTTTGTCATGCCAACGCGATAATGAAAATGTATAGATGTTGTAGAGTCATAGTAAAACAGTAGCAGTTGTGTTTATGTTTTCCACCCCAAAGTTTATAAAACAGTTAAAAGAGAAAAGGGGTCTGTGGACTCACCTGGTCTAAGCTTAACAACGGTTAGGACAGAGGATCCTTCAAAGGCTCCTAGTTTCCTAAACAATATGACTTTCTAATTAGACTAAGCTAACACAGGCGATTCTAGTTACGATATAAGATATATGGCATACGTTAAATGTTATGTTATATGTTTTGTGACATCGAATGAACTTGGATTAATAAAATGAAATGAAATGAAATGAAATGCATTGGGTTTTATAAAATGAAATGAAATAGGTTCTAAAATGAAATGACATGAAATGAAATGGGTTTCAAAATGAAATGACATGAAATGAAATGAATCTTGAAATGAAATGATATGAAATGGGTTTGGCTTAATGGGCCTAGATTGGACCTAAATGGGCTTAGTGGGCCACTTGGGCCTCATATTGGGCTTAGGTCAAATAGAGTTGGGCCATGGATTGGCTTGGGCCCAATAAGTTCGGTTTGGGTAAGGAATGGGCCAAAGGTTTGGGCTTTGGTCCAAATGGGCTTGGTTACTAATGGGCCAACTAAAGTTTGGGCCCGATGGACTAAGATAGATCGAATTGGGCCAAGTACGGGCCTTGGCCCGATTTTATGTTCGGGTTTGGGTCCACGGTTGGGTCACAAACCGGCCTTGACCCGATGTCACTTGTGGGTCAAATTTAGTCAACAAAAGTCAATCAAAAGTCAACAAAAGTCAACACTTGATCAATTAGGGTTTCTAGGTTTCGGCTAGGGTTAGGGTTTCGGTATTCGGGTTTGGCCGAGTAGGGTTTGGGTTTTGCACATGGATGCGGGTCAATGTTGGTCAACTAGCTAGGGTTTCTAGTTTAAGTTTGGGTATAGGTTTTTGGGTCTCGGGTTTGACCACCAAACTGTCACCGGCTACCGGTGCCGGTAACTCAATTCACCAAAACAAGTCTAGAGTTTCCTAGGGTTTCACAAGTCACAACAATTCTAAGGTTTACAAGGGATCAAAACAATGATAATTCATGAGATCTAGGGTTTTAGGTGATCAATACAACGAACGAATAAATGAATTAAACAAACCGGGGACATGCATGCAAGCATGCACGTCGATCACGGGGATCATGGCTTCACCGAGACCATATGGCCTTTGGCCATGGTCTCGAGTTCGAGTTTAAACCGAGGCAAGAAGAATACGAGTGAGGGTTTCGGGTTTGTACCTTGTGATCGAACTCACGAAGGATTGAATGGAGATGCTTGATGCTTCGGACGAACTCGAGGATGATGGGTGCTAGGGTTCGGCCGTTTGGTGGTGTTGGAAAGGGTTTAGGGTTTTTGTTTGCATGGTATTTATAGTAGATAAGGCAACAAGAGTTTGAATAGGATTGTGATTGATTCAAACTAAGATAAGGATAGATAACAAGTTTCAATATTTAAAAGGGGATAACCACACCACCAAGGGTGTGGTTCGGCCGAATAGGAGACACAAGAGGGAGGGCAAGCCGGCCACGAGGTGGTCGGTCGATGGTTCGATGTTGGTTTAGATCATAGTTCAATTTGAGTCACGTTATATTAAATTAATACGTTTATGGTGTAACAAGTACAAGGTTACTTATTCTAGAAATGTTTTAGCTCAAATGTGTCACCATAAGAAAGGTAATATGTTTGTGTTGACTAAAATTGTCAAACACTCATGCATGGTGTAAAAATAGATGTTTTGTTGTGTGTATGGATGCCAAAAATAGAAATGTCAAAAAGTAGAAACTTTCTAAATAAGGGAAGTTCTAGAAATGAAATGAGATTACATACCGGAAATATCGAGTTGTCACAGGGCATGAAACTCATGACAAGCTGGAAAGAAAATCAGAGAAGTGTCATTTCATTAGCTATCCACGACAATCTTTTGGATATCGGTTTTACAAACCGACAGAGAACAAAGTGTTCATAGCTCGAAGAGGATTCTTTCTTGAGAGAGAGCTATTATCCAAAAAAGATAGTGGGAGCAAAATTGATCTTGAAGAGTCTCAAGAGTCAACCAATGAAATTGAAACGGAACCTATAGTTGACACTAGCACTCAACCAGAGGATGTGACTCATGTTGAACAAAATGATATAACTCCTGCCAATCTACGTAGATCCTCTAGAGTTGTTCGCCCTCCTGAGCATCTTGGTGGCTATTATGAGTATCATATTGCTGAAGGCGATGCATCGACTGATAATGGTATACCAGTTGATGATGATGAGCCATCAAAGTATAAGGAAGCTATGGAAGGCCCTGAGGCTGATAAATGGGAAGAGGCTATGGAGAGCGAGATTCAGTCCATGTATGACAATCAAGTATGGAACTTGGTTGACGTTGCACCTGGCACTAAAACCATTGGGTGTAAATGGATCTTCAAGAAGAAGACAGACATGGATAGGAATGTACACACCTTTAAGGCTAGGTTGGTTGCAAAAGGTTATACTCAAACTCATGGGATTGATTATGATGAAACCTTTTCACCATTAGCCAAGATAAAGTCTATCAGGATACCGCTTGCAATAGCTGCATTTCATGATTATGAAATTTGACAGATGGATGTGAAAACTGCTTTCCTAAATAGAAAGTTAACTGAGGATGTATATATGGCACAACCAGAAGGTTTTATCCACAAGCAACATCCTAAGAGAGTGTGCAAGATTGAGAAATCAATCTATGGATTGAAACAAGCATCTCGAAGTTGGAATCTTTACTTTTATGAAAGAGTCAAACATTTGGATTATCTAGAAGCGAAGATGAGTCCTGTGTTTATATCAAAGCTAGTGGGAGCACTGTAGTCTTCCTAGTATTATATGTGGATGACATATTACTCATTGGCAATCACATTCTTACACTGCAAAATGTAAAGTCTTGGTTGGGAAAGTGTTTTGCAATGAAGGATCTAGGAGATGCATCGTATATACTTGGAATGAAGATATACAGAGATAGAGAAAAGCGTCTAATAGTGAGACAAAGATATTGAAGAGGTTTCATATGCTTGAGTCTGAGAAGGATTATTTACCAATGAATCATGGCATAAAGTTGACAAAGAGTCAAAGTCCCAGCACTGAGCTAGAGCCGGATAGAATGAGTCGAATCCCATATGCTTCGGCTATAGGTTCGATCATGTATGCCATGATATGTACTCGTCATGATGTCTCATATGCTTTAAGCTTAGTGAGTCGATATCAGGACAACCCAGACAACAATCATTGGATAGCGGTGAAAACGATTCTCAAGTACCTAAGGCGAATAAAGGATATGTTCTTAGTGTATAGTGGGAAAGACGAACTGAAAGTGGAAGGTTATTGTGACGCGCGTTTCCAAACGGATAGATATGACTCGTGTTCACAATCTGGGTGGGTATTCTTACTAAATGGAGGAGCTGTCACTTGGAAAAGTTCCTAGCAGAAGACAGTTGCTGATTCCACATGTGAATCTGAGTATATTGCTTCTAGTGAGGCAGCAAAAGAGGCTACATGGTTAAAGAATTTCATTGGTGACCTGGTGTCGTAACAAGCATCAAGGACCCATTGAAAATCTACTTGATAATGAAGGTGCATTCGCACTGACTAAAGAATCCAAAGATCACAGACGAACCAGGCATATACTCAGAAAGTACCACTATGTGAGAAAACGTGTTGAGGAAGGGGACATCATTGTGACTAGGGTATCATCGGAGGAGAATCCGGCTGATCCATTCACAAAGCCACTAAGTCGATCCAAGCATGATGAACACGCTAGGACGATAGGAATTAGATTTCAAAGTGACTTGTACTAGTTTATATATTGAAACAGTATTACAAATATTAAATTGTATGAATGAATGATTTATTTATGGTGATTAAATAATTTGCAAGTGTTCAATCATTCATATAGTATTTGAATTTGTGTTTCACTTTTGCATGTTTAGAACAAATTCCAAAGTGATCTAAGAGATCATTTGAAAGTCCACAGTCGATCATTCTCATGGGAATGAGAAGTGAATTAAGATGTCATGGAGAGGTGGTAGACTGTTCATAGAGATTGAAAATAGCATAAAGATTACTGCTACTCTCATGAGCATTTAAATAGAGTGTTTAAATGTTGGACCAACCCATGCTCAGAGTATTATCTCATGGACAAATTCAAGGGTAATAGTGAGACGGTAATATCAGATAGGTTTTAAAACCTAGATACATTAGTCTCCTATTATGAGTTCGTGATGCATTCGTTTGCTCCAACGCGATTCATAAATGGTAGTTATACAGAGTACTTGCATGTGTCATGTAATAAATATGGCAGAGACAATGTAAGTCGAAGTTTATTCGCTCCTTCTTTCAAAGTGAAAGAAGAGATATCTGTGGGCCCCCTGTTGATTTGATGTGACAATTAAAAGTACCTGCGCAGGTCATGACTAAACTGAAAGTTCAATTAGTAGTCTAATCAGTCATTATAAATCTTGATCAGGAAACATAGTCGTGACTAGAGATTGACGAGTGTCCGTGTCTCTAGTTACGGGATATCGCGAAGCGAAGGACATATGATCACTTATCTTAGGAACTGACTTCTGATAAGATTCAGAGTTCAGCAGCTGCACGTGTTTGCACACTTTAAAAGTATGCTTGACAGACGCTTATAGTTGATGAGATGTCCAAGTGGGAGACTATTGGAAATAGTGTCCAACGTCATCAAATAAACGGGTTGACTGGTCAACGTAAATTAGAGTCCTACTGGGGTTGCTTTTGAGGCGCAACCGAACACAAGATTAAACGAACCGGGGTTTAATTAAATGTATAATTAAAGTGTAACGGGCTAGATGGACTAGAATAAGTTAATGGGTAATTAATTAGTTATTCTATTGGGCTTAGTTTAATTAATAGTTTAATTAAACAAACGGGCTTGGGCCAATTTGAGTCTGACTCAAATTAGGAAAGGTTTTAACCAAACCTTATAAATAGGGAGTTAGGGGTATTGACCTAATATACTTAACAACTTGTTCCTTGCTCCATAATCCCATTCGGCCGCCCCCTGCTCCGTCCGACCGCCGCCTGCCGGACCACCATCGCCGCCGCACCGCCGCCGTAGGGTTCGACCAAAAGAGTTTTTCGGTTGTGATTAGTTTGGGTTTTCTCAAGGGTACTTTACACTACGTTGTGGTGTATCGTCTCGTTCGTTGTCAACCTCAAGTGTGATGAAGTATAGGAGTTCTAGCTTGAATCCTAGTTCGTTGACAAGTTCTGGCTCGTACGAGATCTCAAGGAATTGCATCACTAACGTAAGTAATTTATTTATTTTATTCTAGTTAACTTAGACTCGTAGATCTAAACGATCCTTATTAGTTTCGTCATTTATCGTATTGATTTGTTTGTAATCCCGCGACGAACAAAGTGTCGGTAAATTGGTACGAAACCCAACAACCACAAGAATGGATCATATCGTGGAGGGGGTTGGTGTTCCCCTTTCCACCATATCATGAGCTCATACCATATCATGGGCACATGCCCATACCATGGACATATGGTCGGTGGATATGGGATAGAACAATATGGCGTGGTCCTAGGTCGACGTGGAGGCAAATGGAACACCGCCTCCCATCCACATCATAGTGGGTTTCTTGATGAGAGAGTGGTCATAACCACAAAATAACACTTGATCATGTTAACTACACGGAACACCACCCCCATCCACATGTGGTGAGTATGTTTATATGGTGGAAAATTAAGTGGTGTAGTTGCTTAAGTGAAATTTGATGTTACAATAACTTTGATGTGGTTCTATAGACCCATAGAACCAGTCTAAAAATAATTGTTTTTTTTTTTTAAATCAAAATATTGTAGTGAATGATACATAAACATCGAAACTCACTAACCATTTAGTTAAGGTACAGAAATGAAAATAATAAAGGCTGAGGGGGTAACCGGTACTTTTGATCATTTATAAATATAATTTCAAATGACGCTCCTCCAATAATCTGACCGTTGTGTAATTTAGGAGAGAGAAAGCAGATCCCCATCATCCCTCTCTATATTCAAACGCATTCGCATTTCATCTTCCGTTGTCTGCCTCCATTCTCTCTCTCAATCTCTAGTTTTCTCTCTCTAGAATCCTTTGCTCTCTCATGGCAATTGTAGCAGAAACGCAGACTGCACAAAAGGTACATACATGACTGATTTTTATATACATCAATCAATTTGTTTGTTTCAATTGGTTTTGAATTCCTAAACGGATTTTTATCCCGCTTTCTGGTGTTTATACGATCTCACGAGTTGTAATTTGTGTTAGGGTTTCAATATTTTGTTAAATTCTCAACGATCTTACATCAAATGTGAACTCGCTTGTTTTCCCTTTGTTACAATTACGCATTATATGTCATCAACGAATTATTCCATAATTCTGAGATTGAAATTGGGGGTTTTTTGTATTTGGAGTGATGAGATATAATGCGTGTTGAATTGTAGTTTTATTCAACATCAATAGCCCTACATTTCCACAATTCGTGTCCTGAAGTTTTTAATTTGCTAAAAGTTATAAGTATTTGAAGTCAATCTTATGCATATATCATAAGATATTCAATTGTTGAGAGCAGAAAATGTAGCTAATAAGCTGAAAGTAACGTGTGAATGTGATGACTTGGTTATTGTGTGATTTTTATTAACTTTCAATTGATTGTGTGCTGTTCTACAGGCTAATACAGAGGCAGCAGCAGCAGCAGCAGAAAAGAAGAGGTGGACCCTTAATGATTTTGACATTGGGAAGCCACTTGGAAGGGGGAAATTTGGTCATGTTTATATAGCTAGGGAAAAGAGGGTTAGTTATCTTATCAAATTAGCATGTTAATCATATCACCCTTATTTACTAAAATCTCAGTTAATATTATGTTAAAGTTAATTTCTTTAGGTACCTACACAAAATTGTAGCTCTAACAATGTTTATTGTGCTATAAGTTTTTTAGATCATGTTAAACATAGTTTGTTAAGATTTTTGATTTTTTTTTTATTTATATTTTTGATAATATTTGTGTTTTTTGAAACAGAGTAACCATATTGTTGCACTAAAAGTGCTATTCAAAAGTCAACTTAAACAATCCCAAGTGGAACACCAACTTCGTCGTGAAGTTGAAATTCAAAGCCATCTTCGCCACCATAATATCTTAAGACTCTATGGTTACTTCTATGATCAGGTATAATAATAAATTTACTAATAAATAAATAAATATAAATGAATAAAATTCTAAAACATAACCAACAACTTCCACAGAAAAGGGTCTACCTGATTTTGGAATATGCTGCCAAAGGAGAACTTTACAAAGAACTGCAAAGGTGCAAATACTTCAGTGAACGCCGTGCTGCTACTGTAAGTCCTTTATGCTGCTTAATTTTGTACACTTTTTAAATGCTTAATTAATTTTTAATAATTTTGGAACAGTATATTGCTTCATTAGCTCGGGCTCTTATATATTGTCATGGGAAGCATGTTATTCATAGAGATATTAAACCAGAGAATCTCTTAATTGGTGCACAGGTAATTCACATTTCGTTATTGAAATATTATTTGGCAGAAACAAAATGTGTTAATTTTTTTTATTTTATTTTTTTTAAATTTTGTTTCAGGGTGAATTAAAGATTGCTGATTTTGGTTGGTCTGTTCACACATTTAACCGTAGGCAGACAATGTGCGGTACTCTAGATTACCTCCCACCTGAGATGGGTAAAGCGTACTTAACGAAACACCTTAATATAATTTAAACTTTTTTTATTTTGTTTTATATTCTAATTAATTAGTGAAATTACAGTGGAGAGTGCTGAACATGATGCAAGTGTAGACATATGGAGTCTTGGTATTTTATGCTATGAATTCCTTTATGGTGTTCCTCCTTTTGAAGCAAAAGAACACTCTGATACATATCGAAGGTATAAATAAATGGATATAATTAATATAAATATTTTTAGTGCAAATGTTTGAATTCTTGATGAATTTTGCAGGATTTTGTTGGTAGATTTGAAGTTTCCTTCAAAACCAGTAGTTTCCTCAGCTGCAAAGGATCTTATCAGTCAGGTTTTTCACATCACACTCTCGCCACCGTTTTCTATTTACAATTTTAACAATTCATATATAGGATATTTTTTTATTAATTTATTTATTACTTTTTTTTAATGAGAAAAATGCAGATGCTTGTTAGAGAAACTTCAAAGAGAATGCCTTTACACAAGCTCCTTGAGCATCCATGGATAATTCAGAATGCCGATCCATCAGGAGTTTACAAGTGTTGATTGATACATTTCTGACCTTTTAATTTCATTCTTCATAATAGAATGGGGTGCAGATGATATATTTTGTTAACAAGAATCATTTGTTGTATTACCTCTTTTTAAGATAATAAAAAGACCACAAATGAATGGTATATTTATTCTCTTATAATTTTATAAATTCGCCTAAAAATTCTTCTATGGTTATAATCAACCTGTTTAACAAATTTGAGGGTAGGAAGTCAAACTAACCCTAATATAATTATAACACGTAAAAATGAAAATAAGAGAAGCAAACATAAGGTGTGTAAAAATGAACTCTAAGAATTAAGAGAATGTAATGTATTATTCGGATGCTTTATTTCCCACTTAAGGGTAATAGTTACTAATAAGTCAGTGTATTATTACCACATTAAATTATTACCAATTTAAAGGTGTGCTTCGGTCCACTATCGAACCGATCTGAGGACAGAATATGAGGAAAATGTGGGCCGAGAACTGGATTAGAACGAAGTGTGTTCAGTTTGGTTCATTGGTTCGGACCGGTCCAACGAAGCATAATGCATGTTGTGCGCCAGATCGAACCAAACCAATGACCGATTATGAGTAAAACGTGGATTGTTGACCAGACTGGAATGTTTTATGCCTGGTTCAGTTAAGCAGGTTCGATTCACGATTCATTTTGTTTAGCCCTAGTTACTATTAGGGGGCGCTTGGTTCAAACTAAAGAATGAGAAAGGGAAAGGTAAAGGGAATACTAAAGAATGCAATGAGCATTATTTAGTATTCATTTACCTGTTAATGTTGCTTGGTTCAGATAAATATATGTATAAACATGAATATTATACATGTCTTTGTATGTATATACGTATTTATGTATATATGTGTGTGATATGTATATACGTATGTAAGTATGTATGTATGTGTGTGTATGTACGTATGTATGTATGTATGTATGTATGTATGTATGTATGTACGTACGTACGTACGTATGTATGTGTGTGTGTGTGTGTGTGTGTATGTGTGTGTATTTATGTATGTATGTTTTTGCATGTATGTGTGTACGTGTGTGTGTATGTGTGTGTGTATGTATGTATATGTAAAACCCTAAAATCCGGCCTAGTGTTTTATCACTTTCGGTAAGTGATATATATTATTTATTAATTTATTTGAATTAATTGTTATTTTAACTAAGGGGTTGAAATTAAAATATGTAGGTATTTTAATGATTTTTATATCAGTGTATTCACTTTTGGACCAAAGTTCCAAATATATATTCGTTGTTGGAAACAGAGTTAGTTAGATATTTTAGATTAATCATCGTATTTTCAGATACGCAGTATTAAATTATGTTAAGTATAATTTTGGGCCTCCCTTTGTTTTACACGTGTTGTATACGTGTGTGGTTACCAATTGAAGAAGCAAGATCAGATTTTTGGGCATTTTTGTTCTCTGGTTCGTTCCAAACAAAGACACACAGATACACATTCAAGTTTCTTACATAATCTAAGATTCTAGCTTAAATCTTTAAGAGCATCTGCACTAATCTCGAATTTCAGCAAGGAGTTTGTAGGTGATCTCTTCTTCTAGCTTAGAGTTTACAATTTTGAAGCTTTGTTGTAAAGGGTGAGTTAGGGTTTTTATTGGGTTTTATGATTCTTGTTAAAATTATTAGTTTGTTGAATTCTTTTGATTCCTATGAGTTTGTATAGTTGAGTTTATGCTTCCTTGGTGATTATAACTTTGAATTGATGATTCTCTCAAGAATCACCATTGAAGGTGATTTGAGGAAGAAGACAAAGAACCCTAATTTTAGAATTTGGAGTTTTGTGTTAATTATGGTTATGTTAGGTTAAGTGGTTATGTTTAGAACTATAATTAATATTGGTAATTAGTTGTAACCTAAACTTGATAGAATGGTTAGTTTTGGTCAAATTAAATTGTCAAAGTTATTGGTCAAATATGCCAAGAATTGAACTTAATTATTCATCGGTTCAGTTGACTTGTAATAGTCTTGATTTTGTGGTTAATGTTAGTTTGTCATAGCTTGCAATTGGTAGTCGTAAGATGGTTTTGAACTTAAGTTAACAAATGTTGTCATTTGAAGAAAATTGAAAGGAAAATTGTGTTGTTGGGTTTAAATTAGTCAAAAGTGGAAGTCATTGACTAAAGTCAAATATGAGATTTGATCAAACTTAGAAAGCTCAAATTAATTATAAAAATGATATATTATATGTTGGATATGTTAGTAGTATTTTGGGGTATTAAAAAGTAAGAAACCGGATTTTGACCCGTTCGGGTCAAAATGGTAGTAGTAATTAAAATATAAGTTGGACTTTGATTCTATTTATCTCAAAATGGTCAAATAAGCTAAAGTGGTAAATTGTTCATTATATGAAAACATTGTGCATAAGTTGGTTATTATAGTTGGTAAACAAGTATGTGGTATTTGGGTCAAAATGAGGATAATTGTTAAAAGTCATTTTTACTAGTTAACTTTGATGAATTCAAAATGGTGATTGTATATTACTAGATGCAAGTGTTTTGTAGTTTAGTTAATTGAAATGTTTGATAAAACATGATTACTAATTCGGATACTGTTTTGGTTCAGTTAGTGCTGACCCCGTTAGTGTTGATCAGTTAGTGCTGATCAGTTAGTGATGATCTCATTAGTGCTGATCAGTTAGTGTTGATCAGTTAGTGTTGATCCCGTTAGTGCTGATCATGTTAGTGTTGATTCAGTTAATGCTGATTCAGTTAGTGCTGATCAGTTAGTGCTGATCCGTTAGTACTGCCCCGTTATTTCAGGACCGGTATTAATGGTATAATGATAATTAACTGGCTATGTGTTAATTAATTGAATGATATGTGCACATGGAAAAATGATATGTGCACATGGAAAAATGATATGTGCACATGGAAAAGAGCAAAGGTCAGCCTGGCTGTAGGGGGCTGGTCTTTCGTTTACTATTAGATAACGGTAATTGTACCTTGGCATATGCGTTGTGTTTGAAGGAAGCTTTATTGTTGCTAATGAGTAAAGGGCTATCGGTAAACTGTCGTTAGGCCCACGATAGTTGAAAGGTTCGGCAGAACCGCTGGTCCTTTCGTTATTTGTGTAGATCTATGAAGATTGTGAATCTGCTAAGATTATGAATCGACATTGTTGTACTTATACAATATCTTTGGTTATATTTTCATTCACTTAGCTTCGTGCTAATCCCCCACTGTGTTGAATTTTTTACAGATTGTGGATGAAGTCTTTTGGAGTTTAAGATTAGGAATGATTGACCAAGACTTAAAGAAATGATTTTGATGTCGAGCCGTAATGTTATGTAACACTATTTTGAAAAGTTAACTTTTGTAAAATTATACATTTTATGTTTTTTTATAACTTGTGGATAACAAGTTATATATTTGAAAATTTTAAACGCTTCCGTATTTGTTGTTAAAAAAATATGGCTTGGAATTTATGGTGTTACAGCATGCATGCATGCATGCATGCATGTATGTGTGTGTGTATGTATGTATGTACGTACGTACATATGTATGTATGTATGTATGTATGTATGTATGTATGTATGTATGTATGTATGTATGTACGTACGTATGTGTGTAATGTATGTATGTGTGTAAGTACGTATGTATGTATGTATGTATGAATGTGTATATGTATGTGTGTGTACGTACGTACGTATGTATGTATGTATGTATGAATGTGTATATGTATGTGTGTGTGTACATACGTATGTATGTATGTATGTGTGTGTATGTGTACGTATGTACGTACGTATGTATGTATGTCTGTATGTGTGTATGTGTATGTATGTATGTACGTACATATGTACGTACGTATGTATGTATGTACGTACATATGTATGTATGTATGTATGTATGTATGTATGTATGTATGTATGTATGTATGTATGTATGAATGTATGTATGTATGTATGTGTGAATGTGTGAATGTGTACATGTATGTGTGTATGTATGTATGTATATATGAGTGTGTGTATTATCTAGGTCATTCCCCTAATTTGGTGAGTAATGGAGTATTGCTCACTAATGGGTAATGATTGATTTCATAGTTGCTAACCAAGCAACATTATTAATTATCATTACCATTCCTCACCCTTAGTCTTTAGACGAGGTATGGAGTAATGCACAAATTAAATGATATTCCTTTACTCCCTACACATAAATTCTTATAAAAAATTTTAAATGAAATGACAAAATTAAACTATTTCAATTTTGTATAGTGACCTTAACTGACATATACGAGTATTATTGACGTTAGTAACATTAATAATACAATGATAAGTATTATCGTAATAATAGACGTCATCATTATTTAGGAAGGCTAAGAATTAGCATAGACTTTTACTAAAAAACAAACCTTGAGCATCATTATTTACCTATTATTGTGATAATGTTAATAATCTACTGCTAGTATTATTATTATGACTAATAAATAGGAGTTTGAATTATTTGCGAGTATTTAACTACTAGCATATAACTCGTGATAAATCACGGGCGACTTATAGAAATTTTCAAAACAAAAGTTCAAATACTTAACAAACATTATATAGACTATCCGTGAAATAAAAGAAATTGATAGAGGAAATCTAAAATTTCATACGTTGTGATTTATGTAATTTACGGATAAAAAGAGAGAATAATATACATTAATCCAGGTGGAAACGAACCGTGTTCGGCATCACTATATCTCATTGTGGTGCACCATCAACCCAGGGCCTCATAATTGACATGTGAACCCATATTATCATATAACCATACTTTTATTATGATATAAGATTATCACAATTTTAAATTAATTATAAATATGTTATGAACATATAATGAATTAAACATTTAGCAACTAAAAGGAAATCCAACAAAAGCCAATTAAACATATAAGCACCAAAAAGAAAGTCTCAATTATCTAAAAAGCCACAAGCAGCTTCAAGGCAGTCTAGAGCAATGAATTCAAAAGGAAGAAGTTTTGGTCCATCTCGTTTGTGACACAATGTTTCCCATCAGCTTTGACCTATTGGTCCACGTAAACTTGCTGCAAAGTTTCAATCAATGATTTTACCAATAGCACTATAATTCAACCATAAATAGGGAAACCTAAGTTGTGTTTGAGTTTGATTATCCCAGCAATTCACATACAATTTTCATTTTTGATGTTCTCAAAGGATTTGAGCAATGCAAAAGCCATCAAATTCAGAGTATGTTTTCGAGAAGTTAGTGTTTTTTTTATATAGTTTAGGCAAGAGTTTGACAATCATCGTGGTTTGACATGGTGATAGACAACAACTATAGCACAGTAGAAGAATAATTGCTTTACTTTTTGAAATGTTACAGTGTTAATTTAAAATATGATACAAATAACTAAACATATGATAAGAGGTCTATGTGCATTTAATAGAAATAATTTTTTTAAATGAAAAAATAAACAGAATTTAAAGTATAGTTACCCGTATCCATTTATAAGTGACAAAATGTTTCTGTGGAGATTATAGCATCAACTAAATCGGCATTTAGTGATGCAGTATGGTCAAGAAGAATATGAGTGCACTTTGTGATCCACTTATTAGTCACAGAATCACCTGCAAACAATATTTGAGTGTTTATTATAAACTATTTAGTTCATAACAAATCTTTAAATGCTTGAAGATAGCTGTTATTTGCTTTTGAAAGAGTATATCAACCAAAGGGCCTTTGGTCTAGCGGTATGATGTTTGCCTCTTAACCTTAAGGTCAGGAGTTCGAGTCCCGTCGTGGAAATATGTGGTAATTAGGAGTAGATTAGATTTGCCGTTTCAAAAAAAAAAAAAAAAAAGGAAAGAGTATATCAGTTTATCTCTACTATCTATAATAGAGGAATGTCTTTCTACTTTTAACAGGTCTTAAAACAGGCTTGTCATTTCTGGAAGGTCTTAAACCCACATCTTAATTGAAAAAAAAGGCTGTTAACAAGTTTCGAACTTGGGCTCTCTATAAACACATTTATGAACATTACCACTACACCACATCAAATATTTGGTACACAAACGAAACACTAAACCACCATGCTTTCAATGTGCAGACGCAAATCATTATAGCCATTAAAAATTAGACGTTTTCCTACTTTTATTTTTAGAAAAATTAATCTATAATGGTAATTTACTTCAACATGCGTTTTTTTGT
This sequence comes from Calendula officinalis, assembly GCA_963853835.1. NCBI lineage: Eukaryota > Viridiplantae > Streptophyta > Magnoliopsida > Asterales > Asteraceae > Calendula > Calendula officinalis. Next base: position 44,128,233 of record OY970827.1, read on the forward strand.
ATTAAATTTTAACATTGAATTCGTTCGGTTTAGATCACTCCATCCTATTTTTTTTACGGTTATAAATCACAAACATTGAAATCATTGAAAGCATGCGTTTTTTTTAATTATGATGTGCGTTTTTTTATACATTAGGGATATATTGAATTTTACGTTTTTTTTCTAACCTATATATATATATATATACTCCATCAACTTATGATGGAGTTGTTGTGCAACCTACAAACGAGGTGAAAACTTACAATCATTATTGAAAATTTTAAATGTCTTTAATCACCCAATATGGTACTTCAGTGCTTCAGATCCCTACGGATGGAACAACAATGATTAATTGTATCACACATAACGTTTCTGTGACACAAATGGTGCTTTTTTTTATATTATGGTTTGGCTTAAAAATATAAATTACTCACATTCCCAATAATAAAATTATTGTTATACGATTTAATTTAGTGCAACTACACAAATTATATATTTTGAAGTGTGAATTATCCCATTTTGTCACACCCTATTACTTATTTTTTATCTCTTAATGTGTCGTAATAATTGGAAAATCATGAGAAAGTATCGAATCACCCTCCAAAATGATACTTCGTCAACATCAACCACAAGCAAATGAAAATCGCTGTTTGGACGAAAGTTTAGTGATTAATGCGATTTAACAAAAACGTCCTTAATACTGGAAATTTATATTTACCATATAAAGATATTGACTTATTTTCGATATTGACTTATTGCTTTTAATTGCTTTTTAAAGCACTCCAACTTGATGAAGATTAACTGTTATTTTATTTTGACATAATGTGAATTATATATTTTTCAGTTAAAAAATTAATGCTCTTATAGATTCCCTAATTTAAACAAAACTGTAATAAAAACGCCGAATCGATGCACTTAGTCCAAAATTAACCTATATCTTTTCAAATTAAATATAATTTTAATACCCCTACTAAACATACCTTTTAAAGCAACGTTTTATATATACGTTTTTATTGCAAAGAGGACAAATTAATTATATGAACTAATTGTAATTCATCCCACAATTTTTTTTGGAAACGGCAAATGAAATAACGGAAGCCTACTCGTAATTTTTCAGCGAGCACCCCGAGTTCGAGCTCCGCATAAGCGGGCAAACCCAGCCCCCAAAGGAATTTCCAAGGAAAATTCCCCATATGTGCCCGTGTGAGGTATGAGTTATATACATTTTTTGGTTCTTAAATTGCGGTTACATTCAAAGAATGATTCACTTATTGCCGACCAAATGGAATAAAAATTACCATATAAAAATATTATATTATGATTGTATAACTATCAAATCCCCGATTTCGAGAAGTTCTACTAAAATATAACTATAATATAACGTGAAAACAACTACTCAATTTAGTGTGATACTGAATAAGGAAGTTGTATGATTTTTAACTTCATAAAATAATTCTTGTTCCAATTTACGCATTCAATAGTATATCAATAGCTCTTGTTCCAATTTACGCATTCAATAGCTGTTATTTGCTTTTGAAAGAGTATATCAACCAAAGGGCCTTTGGTCTAGCGGTATGATGTTTGCCTCTTAACCTTAAGGTCAGGAGTTCGAGTCCCGTCGTGGAAATATGTGGTAATTAGGAGTAGATTAGATTTGCCGTTTCAAAAAAAAAAAAAAGAAAAGGAAAGAGTATATCAGTTTATCTCTACTATCTATAATAGAGGAATGTCTTTCTACTTTTAACAGGTCTTAAAACAGGCTTGCCATTTCTGGAAGGTCTTAAACCCACATCTTAATTGAAAAAAAAGGCTGTTAACAAGTTTCGAACTTGGGCTCTCTATAAACACATTTATGAACCTTACCACTACACCACATCAAATATTTGGTACACAAACGAAACACTAAACCACCATGCTTTCAATGTGCAGACGCAAATCATTATAGCCATTAAAAATTAGACGTTTTCCTACTTTTATTTTTAGAAAAATTAATCTATAATGGTAATTTACTTCAACATGCGTTTTTTTGTATTAAATTTTAACATTGAATTCGTTCGGTTTAGATCACTCCATCCTATTTTTTTTACGGTTATAAATCACAAACATTGAAATCATTGAAAGCATGCGTTTTTTTTTAATTATGATGTGCGTTTTTTTATACATTAGGGATATATTGAATTTTACGTTTTTTTTCTAACCTATATATATATATATATATATACTCCATCAACTTATGATGGAGTTGTTGTGCAACCTACAAACGAGGTGAAAACTTACAATCATTATTGAAAATTTTAAATGTCTTTAATCACCCAATATGGTGCTTCAGTGCTTCAGATCCCTACGGATGGAACAACAATGATTAATTGTATCACACATAACGTTTCTGTGACACAAATGGTGCTTTTTTTTATATTATGGTTTGGCTTAAAAATATAAATTACTCACATTCCCAATAATAAAATTATTGTTATACGATTTAATTTAGTGCAACTACACAAATTATATATTTTGAAGTGTGAATTATCCCATTTTGTCACACCCTATTACTTATTTTTTATCTCTTAATGTGTCGTAATAATTGGAAAATCATGAGAAAGTATCGAATCACCCTCCAAAATGATACTTCGTCAACATCAACCACAAGCAAATGAAAATCGCTGTTTGGACGAAAGTTTAGTGATTAATGCGATTTAACAAAAACGTCCTTAATACTGGCAATTTAGATTTACCATATAAAGATATTGACTTATTTTCGATATTGACTTATTGCTTTTAATTGCTTTTTAAAGCACTCCAACTTGATGAAGATTAACTGTTATTTTATTTTGACATAATGTGAATTATATATTTTTCAGTTAAAAAATTAATGCTCTTATAGATTCCCTAATTTAAACAAAACTGTAATAAAAACGCCGAATCGATGCACTTAGTCCAAAATTAACCTATATCTTTTCAAATTAAATATAATTTTAATACCCCTACTAAACATACCTTTTAAAGCAACATTTTATATATACGTTTTTATTGCAAAGAGGACAAATTAATTATATGAACTAATTGTAATTCATCCCACAATTTTTTTTGGAAACGGCAAATGAAATAACGGAAGCCTACTCGTAATTTTTCAGCGAGCACCCCGAGTTCGAGCTCCGCATAAGCGGGCAAACCCAGCCCCCAAAGGAATTTCCAAGGAAAATTCCCCATATGTGCCCGTGTGAGGTATGAGTTATATACATTTTTTGGTTCTTAAATTGCGGTTACATTCAAAGAATGATTCACTTATTGCCGACCAAATGGAATAAAAATTACCATATAAAAATATTATATTATGATTGTATAACTATCAAATCCCCGATTTCGAGAAGTTCTACTAAAATATAACTATAATATAACGTGAAAACAACTACTCAATTTAGTGTGATACTGAATAAGGAAGTTGTATGATTTTTAACTTCATAAAATAATTCTTGTTCCAATTTACGCATTCAATAGTATATCAATAGCTCTTGTTCCAATTTACGCATTCAATAGCTGTTATTTGCTTTTGAAAGAGTATATCAACCAAAGGGCCTTTGGTCTAGCGGTATGATGTTTGCCTCTTAACCTTAAGGTCAGGAGTTCGAGTCCCGTCGTGGAAATATGTGGTAATTAGGAGTAGATTAGATTTGCCGTTTCAAAAAAAAAAAAAGAAAAGGAAAGAGTATATCAGTTTATCTCTACTATCTATAATAGAGGAATGTCTTTCTACTTTTAACAGGTCTTAAAACAGGCTTGCCATTTCTGGAAGGTCTTAAACCCACATCTTAATTGAAAAAAAAGGCTGTTAACAAGTTTCGAACTTGGGCTCTCTATAAACACATTTATGAACCTTACCACTACACCACATCAAATATTTGGTACACAAACGAAACACTAAACCACCATGCTTTCAATGTGCAGACGCAAATCATTATAGCCATTAAAAATTAGACGTTTTCCTACTTTTATTTTTAGAAAAATTAATCTATAATGGTAATTTACTTCAACATGCGTTTTTTTGTATTAAATTTTAACATTGAATTCGTTCGGTTTAGATCACTCCATCCTATTTTTTTTACGGTTATAAATCACAAACATTGAAATCATTGAAAGCATGCGTTTTTTTTAATTATGATGTGCGTTTTTTTATACATTAGGGATATATTGAATTTTACGTTTTTTTTCTAACTTATATATATATATATATATACTCCATCAACTTATGATGGAGTTGTTGTGCAACCTACAAACGAGGTGAAAACTTACAATCATTATTGAAAATTTTAAATGTCTTTAATCACCCAATATGGTGCTTCAGTGCTTCAGATCCCTACGGATGGAACAACAATGATTAATTGTATCACACATAACGTTTCTGTGACACAAATGGTGCTTTTTTTTATATTATGGTTTGGCTTAAAAATATAAATTACTCACATTCCCAATAATAAAATTATTGTTATACGATTTAATTTAGTGCAACTACACAAATTATATATTTTGAAGTGTGAATTATCCCATTTTGTCACACCCTATTACTTATTTTTTATCTCTTAATGTGTCGTAATAATTGGAAAATCATGAGAAAGTATCGAATCACCCTCCAAAATGATACTTCGTCAACATCAACCACAAGCAAATGAAAATCGCTGTTTGGACGAAAGTTTAGTGATTAATGCGATTTAACAAAAACGTCCTTAATACTGGCAATTTAGATTTACCATATAAAGATATTGACTTATTTTCGATATTGACTTATTGCTTTTAATTGCTTTTTAAAGCACTCCAACTTGATGAAGATTAACTGTTATTTTATTTTGACATAATGTGAATTATATATTTTTCAGTTAAAAAATTAATGCTCTTATAGATTCCCTAATTTAAACAAAACTGTAATAAAAACGCCGAATCGATGCAATTAGTCCAAAATTAACCTATATCTTTTCAAATTAAATATAATTTTAATACCCCTACTAAACATACCTTTTAAAGCAACGTTTTATATATACGTTTTTATTGCAAAGAGGACAAATTAATTATATGAACTAATTGTAATTCATCCCACAATTATTTTTGGAAACGGCAAATGAAATAACGGAAGCCTACTCGTAATTTTTCAGCGAGCACCCCGAGTTCGAGCTCCGCATAAGCGGGCAAACCCAGACCCCAAAGGAATTTCCAAGGAAAATTCCCCATATGTGCCCGTGTGAGGTATGAGTTATATACATTTTTTGGTTCTTAAATTGCGGTTACATTCAAAGAATGATTCACTTATTGCCGACCAAATGGAATAAAAATTACCATATAAAATTATTATATTATGATTGTATAACTATCAAATCCCCGATTTCGAGAAGTTCTACTAAAATATAACTATAATATAACGTGAAAACAACTACTCAATTTAGTGTGATACTGAATAAGGAAGTTGTATGATTTTTAACTTCATAAAATAATTCTTGTTCCAATTTACGCATTCAATAGTATATCAATAGCTCTTGTTCCAATTTACGCATTCAATAGCTGTTATTTGCTTTTGAAAGAGTATATCAACCAAAGGGCCTTTGGTCTAGCGGTATGATGTTTGCCTCTTAACCTTAAGGTCAGGAGTTCGAGTCCCGTCGTGGAAATATGTGGTAATTAGGAGTAGATTAGATTTGCCGTTTCAAAAAAAAAAAAGAAAAGGAAAGAGTATATCAGTTTATCTCTACTATCTATAATAGAGGAATGTCTTTCTAGGTATAAAGACTTAATTATGTATACGTTTTTTTCAAGCTTACTTTTTTTTTTTCATCCTTATGAACTGTGAGAGAGAATATATAGTAACCAATGGATATTTCGGATACCAATATAAAGACTTAATTTTAACCTATACGTTTTTTTATTCATGCTATAACTACCCATTAAATCTTTGCATTAATATTAATTTAATTTGTTAAATTAAAATATGTATTACCTCCACTCTATATAAACAACGGTATTTTAAACCGAGAAAAACCCGTCACTGTTTTCATCAAAAACCGAGAAAACCTTAATAACCAACGGTATGAGTTATCACCCGCAACTCTGTTTTTTCATTCTATTCTTTAAAAAATGATACAAATGTTATTCCTACCGTGTATGAGTTTCGTAATCTTTTTTGTGTAAGGTATTCTTAACATGTCAACAATCGGATTGCACTATATAAGAAACATTCATGTTTTCAAGGACAAAATTCACCTCGAGGTCAGGGTTCGACGAATGTGGCCCCACACGAACTTCAACAATAAAAATGAGATAATATCACTTGAGATGTTGTTAATTGACGAGGAGGTATTACACTTAATCATATTCTATAACTGATCATTACGTAAAAATATTGTTTTTACTGATTTAACTATTAATTAACATCGTATGTATTATCCATTTTTTGTAGGGAGGCAAGATTCAAGCTTCTATTTACGTTAAACTGATGAGTAGATTTCAAAAACAATTGAAGGAAGACGGTGTTTACTATATCAGAGATGGTAAGTTGTGGCAGGCCAAGTCAAGTTTTACGTTTACTGGTATGAATGAAAAACTTTCATTTCAATCAAGCACAACGATTAAAGAATGCGCTGAGTGGTCTGGTCCATTACATGGTTTTGAGTTTGCTGCATACGAGAACATTTTGAATAACTCATTACTAGCCTCGAAGTCAATTGGTAAAATTAACTTCATTTTACTATGTAGGATTTATATGTTATATAACCCTATACCCCTACTAATTAATGAAATTTTTTTTAGATGTAATATGAGAAATTTGCGTCGTTGAAAGCCATAATTCTTCAAGTGAAGACAGAAGCAAGCACAAGCTGCCGATCGAAATAAAAAACATACAGTTCGTTGCAATTATGTATTGTGCTCGTTCTAAAAATATGTTACGAATGAATTTTTAATCGCAAGTAATATTTAGTTCGCAGCCCGCCGCATCGCGCGGGATTTATCCTAGTACTTTATAATCCAGGATTAGGAAGTATCAACACTTGAGTATGCATATAAATGTAGTTGGAAATCCGTTAATTAATAATTAATCTGTTAGTTACTACTTACTACTACAATAATAAAATTTACCTTTAAATAAAAAGATTTAGGATGTTGTAAGCATTAGAAATAGACTATGGGCTATTATTAACCCATTTAACCCGTTCTTATTTTAGCTAAATTTTCATATATTAGAATTCAACTTTAAAGTCATAATTGAATTCCCTAATTAGATAACAATAAAACTAAAATAGGTTATAATGTGGACGGTTATATTGCATTAATATATGGTCAAATATGCAGTAAAATCGATTTGTCATTTCCTTAATGTAAGCATAAGATTATGGAATATAGAGTATGCAATCGATTTGTCATTTCCTTAATGTTGAGTAATGTCCCACATTGGACAAATAATGAACATTTGATGTGTTTATAAGGGTTCTGGGCTACTACTCTTACAATCAATTGGTTTTAAGATGAAACCTCACAAACTTACACTTAATATATAGTCCAATCTCTTTATTCTTAAGTCGTTAAATTTAACTCAGCGGGATGAAGAAATTGGTTAGGAAAAGCGGGTTGAAAGCCATGCAAAAATCTTGGAATAATCTTGAAAATGAAACGGCTAGGGAGATGAAATGGCTTGTAAATGATAGATTCAGTAAACAAAATCATATGGCAATTTGAAAGGGTAGGGTTGAGTTGGATTGGCTTTGAGGTGGCATGTACACATGGCTTCAAAGCTAATGTGGTATTATGACATGACTTTTAAGATTCATGAACGTTCACAAAAAAACTAAAAGAAAGTTTAATTTTCAGTAAATGGACTTAACCAATTTAATATAATTTAAGTAAATATCAACGAAATGAATATTAACTACTTCACATTCTAATACTAGTATAAGATTTCCAAAATTTCTAACTAAATGAATTTCCTATTTGAATTATTATCTTATATATCTAAAAAGAAATATTCGTATTAGTCTTTCTACTTAATTAATAAATATAAATGTGTATATCAAATGATGATATACAAAATGAGAATTATTGAATTCTACTTGATGAGTGGAATGATTAAAAAAAATTAACAGTAAAAATGGGGTAACGGATCGAGCTTCGGCAAAGTCATCACCCGTCTGAGGACCCCGAGGAAACATATTATATAAATATTAAAAAACAGCTAGCAAGAAGCTAGTATATACAATAAGAGTCCAAGCACCAATCACCACAAAAGATATAGCAAAAAACTCCTATGCAACATATCGAATTGAAAAACAACACCAAAAAACTCCATATGCTAGAATTCACGTCAAGAATTGATAAAGCAGATCAGACTGCCAAAGGATCATGGACCCCACTTGCAACTCTCCCATTTCTATTTTGCCCTGTGTTTAGTCCAGTAGAATGCTTGGGTCTGAGCCTGCACAAATGTCGTCTGTATGCACCCGGATTTGCCCCTAAAAACAATATCATTCCTAAAAATCCAAATTTGCCACAATATAGACATTAAGGCAGTCAAATATTGCATATTTTTGGACTTCGAAAAACCGGCCGCTCGCCCCAATGGATCAACTGATCCAGACCTCGAATATGGCCTAAGTCAATACTCCACCACCTGCAAAATTGGATCTAAAATTCCCGGGTTTTGTTGCACGACCAAAATAGATGACTTTCATCCTCAATTTCTCTTTTACAAAGGCTACACACCGCCGATTGCAAAATAATTCCACGTTTCAGTAGGTTAAAACATGTGACCAACTTGTTATAAAAAAGTCTCCAACAAAAAATATTAATTCTAATTGGTACATTTTTCACCCATGGAATAACCGAGGCAGATTGTGGGCCCACAAGTATTTCATCAAAAACACGCCTTGCCGACGATACTGTGTATAATCCATCAGGATCTAAGACCCACGATACTGAAGGGAGCCCAATATCGGAATTGAACGAGACCTGGAACCAAGAATCGATTGGTACATTTATTTTGTTAAGGTGTGCACGGATTTTTGTGATATTATTCCACACACCGGGGAACTTACTTTGTGGTGTATTTAGGATTGAGATTGATACGATCACGTTTTCCAAAGGGAATTGTTTTCCACCTTCAATCTCCACCACCATTTTGCCAATAAGGCAAGATTTTAGGCTTTAAGACTAGGTGTAACACCGCATTTTTGAAAGCCATTTTTTTAGTTAACCATTTTAGCAATAAGTAGTAAGGTTGCGGAAACGATTAGTTTAGTACCTAAATAAGTTTACAGACCGGGGTCCCACAAAATAATACAATTCAAGGTATTAGTTTAAAATGCGATATTACAAAAACTAGGCTCCTTTCACAAAATACAATTTAAAACATATGGTCAAACGCCTCGTCCAAGCCCGACCCGTTTCAAGCCTTCCAACCTGAAATGTGTCAATGAGGGAGGGTTAGCACACAAGCTAAGTGAATGAATAAAACCAACTACAAGCTATGCTAATCACAAAAGCACAAAATCAAGTATCATCTCCGAGGGGGTAACCACTTTGAGAGGATCGACGGCTTTGCAGAACCCTAAACCATGGTTGGTCATAACCATGGTAACCGCTAGCGCTGCACCCAACTCCCCGGGTAAACCCCCTTACGTGTAACGCATACAGGTAAGGTCCATTCCACCCATTAGTCGGTACACTATGCCCAGCTGTTATCCATCCGACACTGACCTCGTCCCGAATGTGCACATTGTCATGTATCGTAGTCCTCTATCAACTAGGTATACATATCGAGTAGGGTAGCTACGAAGAATCACAAGAAAGATTACTTCAGGGAGTTCACGCCGTGAACTCTGCATGTTCGCGTCGTGAACTTGAGTTCACGCCGTGAACTCGAACGCGAACTGTCCCAGTCTCGAGCGTCAACTCTCTACCCCAAGTTCGCGTCGGCGAACTAGAGTTCGCGCCGCGAATTCTCCAGGTCTGGTATATTCCTGCATTTTTCCAAGTATACCAATACCAATCCAAAAGTAACCAAACACAAGAGGGAGGTTGAATCCACTCACCTTTCAACCTTCGGTCCTGTAACTCAGTGAACTAATATCACTCAGTCTCCTTCCCGGTTCCTGTAACAAATATACCGAGTTAGTGACTAATTCACCAAAATCTCAAAATCATCAATTCAACAAATCACAATTCAAGGCTCCGGAATATTTCTTTTTATGGCATCACCAACTAGACCAACAATCACAAGACATCAAGTAGACACTTACAACTATCTAGTTCATTTTACTAATAGTTGACCCAAACACTAGCTAGTTATTCAAACAAACACACAACACTTGATTTCTCAACATCCATAACTTAACAAGTATGATTTATCAACCTAATAAACAACCCAACCCACAAAAACCCAAGAAATCCAAGGTTTACCAAAACCCACCTTCAACATCCACCATTAATGGAGGTTGAAGGTGATTTTCACCAAACCTTGTCTTCTCCCAACAAATAACCATACAATACATGTTAAAGCTTGTATAAACACTTAATATGGCATCTAACACGAGATTTAACCACAAAACATAAAGAACATCAAACACTAGTTCATACCAAAACTCAAGAACACCAAGAACAAGTAAAGGAGAAGGTGTAACTTACTTCTAGCCTTCTTCTACTCAAACCCTAGCAAGGATTTCGAGATTTAACCAAGGGATTTACTTCAAATAGCTCAAGAAAAATGAAGAAGAAGAGATGGAGGTTTTGGGAGAGAAAACAATGGAATAGTAGATAAGGTTTTGAAAAATAAGTGATAAAACAAAAGAGAGGGTTTCCCCCTCTCCTCTCTCTCTCTCTCAAAACCGGACAAGCAAGGGGGGGGGGGGGGGGGGCTCTTGGCTTTTTCCCAACTTTTAGCAATTATCTGAAAAGTCCGGTTCGTAGTTAATTTATTTAAAATAGCAAACGGACTCCAATTTTAAAAATGAAAGTATTTCTGGAAACGAGACACACCGAACAAACTTGAACCCAGAGCTGTCAAGTGCATCTTTATAGGATACCCTGAGGAAACGATGGGTTACTATTTCTACTACCCACCTGAGCAAAAGGTAATTATTGGTCGTTATGCTGAGTTTCTTGAGAGCAATCTCATTTCACAAGAAGCAAGTGGGAGTACAATCGACTTTGACGAGATTCCAAGTGATGAAGATGCACAACCTATTGTAGATACTAGCGAACATCAAGATGAGGCTGAACATGAAACTGTTACTATTGCACCTCAAAATGATGTAGTCCCCGTTCGAAGGTCCGCAAGGACACCTCATGCACCTGAACGATATGGTTTCCAAATCGATGCTGAGGAGCTGAGTTTAGGGGATAATAATGAACCCCCTAACTATCGAGCTGCATTAGCAGATTATTAATCTGACAAATGGCTTGATGCTATGAACGCGGAAATGCAATCCATGAAAGATAACCAAGTATGGACTTTGGTTGATCTTCCTCCTAACAGTAAGAATGTTGGTAGCAAGTGGCTCTTCAAGAAGAAGACCGACATGGATGGCAATGTACACACCTATAAAGCTCGGTTGGTGGCAAAAGGTTACACTCAAACCTACGGGATTGACTATGATGAAACCTTCTCGCCTGTTGCCGATGTTAGAGCTATTAGGATTGTCATAGCCATAGCAGCGTACTATGACTATGAGATTTGGCAAATGGATGTTAAAACTGCTTTCTTAAATGGACATCTCGATGAAGATGTCTATATGGTACAACCTGAGGGTTTTGTAAGTACAAATCACCCTAAGAATGTATGTAAGCTTCAAAGGTCCATTTATGGACTAAAGCAAGCATCCAGAAGTTGGAACAAAAGATTCGACGAGGAAATCAAAACGTTTGGTTTCACTCAGAATCCCGACGAGCCATGTGTATATATAAGATCTAGTGGGAGCATTGTCATCTTTCTAATCCTATATGTCGATGACATACTACTCATAGGAAATAACATTCCAATGCTACAAGATGTAAAATCCTGGCTTGGGAAGTGCTTCGCTATGAAGGATCTAGGGGAAGCGGCATATATACTTGGTATAAAGATCTACAGAGATAGATCAAAGCGGTTAATCGGACTAAGTCAAAGTGCGTACATTGATAAGATTCTAAAATGGTTTAGAATGGATGCTTCCAAACGTGGAAACCTTCCTATGCAACACAATGTACACTTGAGTAAGACTCAAGTACCGTCCTCACCTGATGAGATGAAACGTATGCGTGATGTCCCCTATGCCTCGGCAGTAGGATCCATCATGTATGTTGTACGGTGCACAAGACCTGATGTAGCATTCTCTCAGAACCTTACAAGTCGATATCAACAGAATCCAGGTGATAGTCACTGGACTGCTGTTAAGAACATACTGAAGTATCTTAGGGATACTAAAGATATGTTTCTTGTTTATGGTGGTGAAACTAAAAATGAGCTAAGCGTTACTTGTTATTCTGACGCTAGTTTTGAGACTGATAGAGATGATTCCAAATCTCAAACGGGGTATGTTTTCGTTTTGAACAGAGGCGCTGTTGATTGGAAAAGTGCAAAACAGAGCACTATCGCTATGTCTTCTACAGAAGCTGAATACTTTGCAACTACTGAAGCTGCAATGGAAGCTGTTTGGATGAGGAAATTCATTTTTGGGCTTGGAGTGGTCCCCAGTAATGAAATACCTATGGATATGTACTGTGATAACACAGGTGCTATCATCATTGCCAACGAACCTGGCGTTCAGAAAGGCGCCAGACATTATCGGAGGAAGCTTCACTACATTAGAGATGCGATCCTAATGGGAGATGTACGCTTGCTCAAAGTTCATACAGATGACAACTTAGCTGACCCATTCACGAAGCCAATGTCATGCACCAAACATATAGATCATGCTAGAAACATTGGGCTTCAACCAGCTAGTAGTTTCATGTAATCTGTTTTACTATTTGGATAATGGAACATTGAGCAGTTTTTATTGGAATAAATTGATATATTTGATATGATCATTTTTATATGAATATCTATTGTGTTCTATATTTGCATGTCTATATCCATGAATATTTACTGCGTTTTATATTCTAAATTGTCCATTGTCATATTAATAATATGGGAATACTATTAAGACAAATCTGAGGGCATTGATGACATTATCTTAGTATGACTAAGGATGATGAAATTAAACTCACATGTTGTTCATAATGATGCACAATTGAACTGACCCAACCTATGAGAAATCACTTCCTGGATTTATGTCACAAGTGAATCTCACAAAGGCTTTGTCACTTATCCTCTGACTTGAGATGCAAGTTGGTTTGTTTATGTAGAGGGGCAAACTTTGATATGGTTAAACGTTGACCTGAATAAGGCTGCTATAACAACCATTATCGGGTTTGTCATTAAGCATATGACAGACACGTGCAGTCAATAAAGAATTTGTTCCTCCACGAAAGTGGATTAGATACTACTGGGCCCCTCGATGATTTGAATAGATGTATGTGTGGCCACACCCAAAAGGTAATCACGATGAATCCTGATTGGTTTTGGTAATCTACTTCAATGTACAGATCGAGAAACAGAATCGTTGAAAGTTTAGATTGACATTAATCCTTGTCTAAAATTCAACATGGTATCAGTAACAAAAGGATAACTGATTGAAAAACTTTGAACAAAGATTTTATGAAACTCCTCATGTACTTCTAGGGGCATTGGCGGGTTGCTAGACTCTAACATTTGCTTGTATAACTACTTGATGTTATCATGTGCGCAAGTGGGAGCTATTGGAATATGCTTCACGCGTATAACATATAGTTATATGGCTAGTTGTTTATGTGCCTAAATGGTCACACACTTAAACACTTAACACCATAAAATATATAGTGTAATTAGGGTAATTACATTATATATTAATATAAGCTACATGCTTGTATATAATATAAGTTTAATATTAATTGTTAATATTGAAACTTTATTGTGAGCAAACTAGAAGAAACAAATAACAAGGGACTAGAGTGCAAATGAAAGTATGATTTATGGAAATCATTGATGGGTCTTTATGGCACCATTAAGAGTGTTAAATGGCTCCATAAACTCTCTTTTTGACTCCACATTGGTCGTCCCTCTCTTACACTCTTGTAAGAGATTTTGTTTTCATTTTTTGCTCTCAAGAAACAAGGACTAGCATCCTCCTTTGGTGTTCTTGTTTCTGTTGTGTGGACTTTCTTTTAGAGGTATTCTAATTGAATACTTGGTTTCAATTCATCACCAACTCCATCCAATTTCATAATAATCAAAGGCAACTAGGGTATGAATTCTTATACCATTCTCTTTGATTTTCTTATAGTTTAATTGTATGATTTAATATTAGATCCGTTCATGGTGATTAAATCTTTCCGCTGCGTTTTGGTTCTTGTTTTAACCGAAAATCACCATTAAGTTCTTGTAAGAGCACGGTTTCTTCTCGACCGGGAGGGGTTAGTAGAAGAATTCTTGGTGTTGGGCATTAGCCAATGGTACGGTACGGGTGGGGTTTGGTTGTGATATGTTTGCATCAGGGGAGGGAGAGTCATTTTGGGGAAAAACGGGTACATGAGTAGTTTTAGTGAAGTGTGGTGGAGCGTTCATTTGAGTATTGGATCATGGTAAACTAGACCGAGCCACGGGCCTCGGCTCGGGGTGTTGGTTTGGGCGGAGAGTTCTAACGGTCTCCTCAAGTTCCATATTACGGTTCTCCAACAAGATGATGTATTCTTCATTCGGTATCTCACTCTCCCCGGAGCACGTTCCTCAATTGTTCTCGGGTTCAAGTTCGGCGGGGCATCCTCCAACAAACTTCCATCTGTAGCCATTCCTGCTACAAACACAACAACTCACCAAGGCTTAGTTTTAAATCGTTAGTAACCACCTACTAACTACTAAACCTCATTCACAATTGCCCTAATCCCCCGTGTCCGGAATGTTTGACCAAACTCGAGCCACGATTTGGGAATGAAACACCTAAACGTGCATCCATCACCAAACCGAAGCTCTGATACCAAGTTGTAACACCGCATTTTTTATAGCCATTTTTTTTAGTTAACCATTTTAGCAATAAGTAGTAAGGTTGCGGAAACGATTAGTTTAGTACCTAAATAAGTTTACAGACCGGGGTCCCACAAAATAATACAATTCAAGGTATTAGTTTAAAAGGCGATATTACAAAAACTAGGCTCCTTGCACAAAATACAATTTAAAACGTATGGTCAAATGCCCCGTCCAAGCCCAACCCGTTTCAAGCCTTCCAACCTGAAATGTGTCAATGAGGGAGGGATTAGCACACAAGCTAAGTGAATGAATAAAACCAACTACAAGCTATGCTAATCACAAAAGCACAAAAGCAAGTATCATCTCCGAGGGGGTAACCACTTTGAGAGGATCGGCGGCTTTGCAGAACCCTAAACCATGGTTGGCCATAACCATGGTAACCGATAGCGCTGCACCCAACTCCCCGAGTAAACCCCCTTACGTGTAACGCATACAGGTAAGGTCCATTCCACCCATTAGTCGGTACACTATGCCCAGCCGTTATCCATCCGACACTGACCTCGTCCAGAATGTGCACATTGTCATGTATCGTAGTCCTCTATCAACTAGGTATACATATCGAGTAGGGTAGCTACGAAAAATCACAAGAAAGATTACTTCAGGGAGTTCACGCCGTGAACTCTGCATGTTCGCGTCGCGAACTTGGGTTCACGTCGTGAACTCGAACGCGAACTGTTCCCTTCTCGAGCCTCAACTCTCTGCCCCAAGTTCGCGTCCGCGAACTAGAGTTCGCGCCGCGAGCTCTCCAGGTCTGGTATATTCCTGCGTTTTTCCAAGTATACCAATACCAATCCAAAAGTAACCAAACACAAGAGGGAGGTTGAATCCACTCACCTTTCAACCTTCGGTCCTGTAAGTCAGTGAGCTAATATCACTGAGTCTCCTTCCTGGTTCCTGTAACAAGTATACCGAGTTAGTGACTAATTCACCGAAATATCAAAATCATCAATTCAACAAATCACAATTCAAGGCTCCGGAATATTTCTTTTTATGGCATCACTAACTAGACCAACAATCACAAGACATCAAGTAGACACTTACAACTATCTAGTTCATTTTACTAATAGTTGACCCAAACACTAGCTAGTTATTCCAACAAACACACAACACTTGATTTCTCAACATCCATAACTTAACAAGTATGATTTATCACCCTAATAAACAACCCAACCAACAAAAACCCAAGAAATCCAAGGTTTACCAAAACCCACCTTCAACATCCACCATTAATGGAGGTTGAAGGTGATTTTCACCAAACCTTGTCTTCTCCCAACAAATAACCATACAATACATGTCAAAGCTTGTATAAACACTTAATATGGCATCTAACACGAGATTTAACCACAAAACATAAAGAACATCAGACCCTAGTTCATACCAAAACTCAAGAACACCAAGAACAAGTAAAGGAGAAGGTGTAACTTACTTCTAGCCTTCTTCTACACAAACCCTAGCAAGGATTTCGAGATTTAACCAAGGGATTTACTTCAAATAGCTCAAGAACAATGAAGAAGAAGAGATGGAGGTTTTTGGAGAGAAAACAATGGAATAGTAGATAAGGTTTTGAAAAATAAGTGATAAAACAAAAGAGAGGGTTTCCCACACTCTCTCTCAAAACCGGCCAAGCAAGGGGGGGTGGGGCCCCTCTTGGCTTTTTCCCAACTTTTAGCAATTATCTGAAAAGTCCGGTTCGTAGTTAATTTATTTAAAATAGCAAACGGACTCCAATTTTAAAAACGAAAGTATTTTTGGAAACGAAATTCAACAAGGAATCTAAAAATATAAAAATCATATTTTCATTCAAAAGATAACCCAAATCGGATTTTTTTAACCCCTTGGTTAAAATACCACAAAAGACAAAAGGCTAAATAAAGTCATAAAGCAATTATCAGATAATCATGTAATAAAATACCTTAAGGTCAATAAACTACTAGGCCGGATTTTGGGATGTTACACTAGGAACATTTAAGCCACCAAATTTATAGGTGCATGAATTTTTTTCAACTAATCTAACTAATTTTTCGTTCACCATTTTTAGAGCCCAAAAGAAGTTAGCTCTAATTGATTCTAATTTTTTTAAAATACCTTCCGGGACTTTAAACATAGAGGAAAAAATACGTACCAAGTGCACCTAGTACGGTTTTGATGAGAGTTGATCTTCCCCCGTATGACAAAGTTGATGCTTTCCATGCCGAGAGTTTTCTTTAAGTTATTAATAATAGTGTCCCAATATTCTAATTTATTCATAGAAGCACCAATTACCAAACCAAGGTATTTGAAAGGAGAGGTACCAACATTACAATTTAATGATCTATCAACCCGATTGACTTCATCCACCGGTACGCCGATACCCATAATATTACTCTTTGCCGTATTTACTTTGAGACCCCATGCTAGATAAAAACAATTTAAAATCCGTGAAAGATTTTTTGCATTGGTTAACGACAAATCACCAATAAAAATCGTGTCATCGGCATATTGTAAGTGAGACACCATAGGGCCACCGTTTGGAAGAGATAAACCGTGAACCACACCTTTGTCGTGGCTTCCATCATGGCTATATGAATACTTTCCACCGCAATAATAAACAAGAAAGGCGCCATTGGGTCACCGTGCCTAAGACCCGTTTAATATCAAATTCCGATGTAGGCGACCCATTCAATAAAACTGAGGCCCTTGCCGACGAAAGGCAATTCATGATCCAACCCATCCATTTTGAACCGAAACCCATTTGACTCATAATCGAATCAAGAAACTCCCAATTGATGGAGTCGTATGCTTTTTCAAAACTCACCTTAAAAATTAAGAGTTGTTTTTTTAACTTTTTTGCACCATGACATAATCTCACTCAAAATTAGCGGCCCATCAAGTATGTTCCGGCCTTCAATAAATGCCGATTGTTCAAGGCTAACAATATCACCAATTACCGATTTCAGACTATTTGCCAAACATTTTTTAATAACTTTGTAAACACTTCCAATAAGACTAATCGCGTGATAGTCAGATAGGGGGATTTCACATTTACGGATCAATGTAAAAAAGGATGAATTACATCCCTTATAAATTTTACCTCTTCAATAATGTTCCAATACTTTTTATAGAAGGCAAACGTAAACCCATTCCGCCCCGGTGCTTTTTCAATGCTAAAATCCCACACCACTTTTTTAATTTCAGCTCGAGAAAAACTTACTTCGATACTTTCTCTTTGGATAGCGGAAAGAGTTTTAAATTTACTGCTAATGAACTCCGGCCTTGCTGTTTTGGAGTCATCAAAAGTTTTTGAAAAATGATCGTACGTACCCTTTTTCATGCTCTCGGGATCTTCATGCCACGCCCCATTAAAAGATATGCCATGTATAAAGTTCTTCCTATTATTGTATTTAATCGTACCATGGAAGAATTTTGAATTTTCGTCGCCTTCTACGGTCCAATTAACCCGAGATTTCTGTTTTGCATCTCGAGTTTTGCGATCTTCATAGTCCCGAAATTGGATGTCAAGACCCAATCTTTCTGAAATTTCGATTGCTTCTAGAGTGACCGATTCCGCCTTTAATTCAATCTCGGTCATTCTACTTTTGATTCTATTTATATCCGTATCATTGATTGATGCCCTCCAAGATTTAATTACATTTTTTACATGCTTTAATTTACCACAGAAAGTCTGAAAATGTTGGTACCTCTCCTTTCAAGATTCTATTACAGTAAAAATTTAACAAGAAATAATACAATTCTTTTAACTTGAAAAGAAAAAATGAAGATAATAGACAAACGTGTACTTATAGGGGCTATTACTGCACCATTTTGGAAGGACCAACGCCGTTAGTATTGTTTAGAGTGTATTATAGACTACAGTAATAGACTGGTTAATCAACCATTACCAATGCTACGTCACCAAGCAGCCCGGTCCCCAAAAGGCCCAAATACCAATCACCATTTTAACTAGGGGTGAGCATAGCAGGGTACCCGCCGGTTCTGACTGGAACCGGAACCAGAACCTCTTGTACCGGTTCCTCAATTTTCGGAACCGGAACCGGAACCTCCGGTTCCGGTGCCGGTTCCGGTTACCCTGTCTCTAAAATCGTAAAGTTAAAATAAGATGCAAAGCTTAAATATTAATTATTTTTTTATCATTTTATCTACTAATCTTTGAATAATCATAAATTCCAAACACTTAGACATATGATTTTCTAAATATTATATAGTTAAAACGTTATATTCAGACTAATTAATTACTAAACTCATTCAAAATGACATAAAATATATCATATTGTTATATTTGGACATTAAATTTCTCAAATATATAAAATTTTAACAAAATAGACCGAATAAACGCCGGTTCCGGTTATCCACCGGTTACCGGTTCCTAAATTTTGAGAACCGGAACCGGAACCTCTTAGGGCGGTTCCATAATTTTAGGAACCGGAACCGGCGGTTCCAAAGCGGTTCCGGTTCCAATTCCGGTTACCCGCTTTTTCTGCTCACCCCTAATTTTAACAAAGGATCAATGACATAGCGGTAAAGGTATTTGCCCCCAATCTTAAGGTTGAGGGTTCAAGTCTCATAGTGAACATGAGTGGATTTAGGAGTAGATTAGATTGCCCGTTCAAAAAAAAGAAAAAAAAAACAAACATCAATACATGACAAAAGCAATTTAAGTTTCGTTAAACGGTATTTTAAATAACGTGACTAGTCATTTCAAAGACACGTGAATTTGTAAAATTCGTAATTGTTTGCAACACAACAAATCTATTTGTAATTTTTCTGTTTACTGTAATATTTGTATAAACACTATTATATTTATACTTGTCACTTATATTTATCTATGTAACGGTAACATAAAATGAACGGCGCACGTTCAAAGATAAATAACAATAGTCACATTGCAGTAAGCTTATGTTTTTAAGATTTTTCCTAACAATTGATTCTTCTTTTCTATGTTAATTTTATAATATCATCACATTTAAATTGACATATTAATTCATATCCCTATTAATAGTACTTCTTAATTTCCTTAACCACTTTAGATATTACAAATTTTTATATGATATGTATAAATACTAATAACATCTCTTTTTCTTTTTCATCTTCCCCTTCTCCTTAGTAAGCTGAAGAAAAACAAAAAAAATTGCCAAGAGAAAAATGCTTAAGAGACCATTTCCCCCCAATTAGTCAAGTAAACAAAAAAGAAAAAATCCTATCAATAAAAAACGAAAAAGTAATCCCTTGAAAGATCGATGGGATGTAACACTCATTTGGCTTCTAGTTTGTAAATTTGTTATTATTTTAGCTCTCTTTTTTATGCCTGAGAATTGTTATATTATACTTCATCCGTATCAAAATAAGTTAATCACTTTTCTTTTTAGAGTTTATAAAATAAGTGAATCACTTTAATAATTTATCTTATTTGGTAAGTTTTTATATTTAAAATTACTCATTTACCCTTACTTATTCTTCTTTAAACATCATTAAAGAGGTGGGGGCCCATCTATTTTTGTCATCTTTATTTGACTTTTTCACCATTTAGAAAATATAACAAAATATTAAAATGTGTGGGTCCATCCATTCTAATTACCCTATTTTTTTTCACTAATTTCTTATTACCTTATTTTACCTTAAAAAACATAAACTTTAAAGTGATTCACTTATTTTGATACGCAGGAAGTATATGCATAATATATAATATATGGTGTTCATATAATAAAATTTTTGCTCTGCTAAATAAATAGAAGTATAATAAAATAATCTAAGGAATTAGGCTAACAGGTGACCCGATGGTCGAAGCTTATAAAATCGACATATGTGTTCTGTATACACTGGGTGTATATAGGGGTTAGCAGAAGCGGCTACACGCCGGTTCCAACCGGAACCGGATCGGAACAAGAACTGCAGGTTCCTGAAATATCAGAACCAGAACCTGGAAGACAGGTTCCTAAATTTTCCGAACCGGAATTGTAACCACCGATTCCATAGCCGGTTCTGGTCACCCTGCCTCTAAGTTCATAAAAATTTAAGTATTACTAACTAAATAAACAAGACAATAAATCACACAAACTAGCGATTACAGATATCGTTTAGCGATTACAAATATTGTTTAACGATTTTAAATATGGTTCAAAGAGTTCAAATAGAACTAAGTGAACAAAAATCACTTTGATACTCGAATTTTATATTCAACGAGTTAAAATATGCCACAATCAGTGATTATAAAGATACAGCCCATTTTATTTGGACTATTAAGTTTGGAAGGTATTTTACATGTGGGTAAACCTATTAAATTTAATGTATAATATCTTATATATTATATTATTTAATAAAAATATATCAGGAAACCGCCGGTTCCAGGTTATCCATCGGTTTCAGGTTCCTTAATTTTGACAACCGGAACCTCTTACAGCACTCCCAATGGTTCCGTTAGATGAAATGTGAGTTTGACTGGCGGAAACAAACCATTGGCACGCCTAGATCAGTTGAGGCTGCCAGTTTGCTTCATCCACTTTGGAGACGAGAGGGAGGAGCTACGTGAGTTGGTGGGTGGGGCCCAAAGGGGTATATCGTCTGTGTGTATTTTGTAATGTGTGTCCCAAAAAATTAAAGGGAAGATGTATTGTTGGCATGCATACGTCAGTTTAATATCGGTTGGAGGGTGATCTGATTTGTCAAAAACTGACGGTGTCAGTGTCCACCACTATTAGGAGCAGTCTTAGGACGATTCCATGATTTTAGGAACCGGAACCTCCTAGTAGGTTCCTCGTCCGTAACCTCCAGTTCCGAGGCGGTTCTGGTTCCAATTCAGGTAGTCCTTTTTTTCAGCTTGTATATATTGTATTGCTAATAACTTAAAATAATAAAATTAATAAATACTAAATATCATATATATTTAAAACGGAATATTAGTTAACAAGTTAAGATCCGCCCAACCTTACTTAATTTTCAGTTTTTTTTACGACATACACATTTCTATTCACTAGGTTAAAACCCGCGCGATGCGGCGGCTGCGAACTATATATTCCTTACGATTAAAAGTCCATTGGTTACATATTTTTATAACGAGTACAATACATAAGTATGAAAATTGTGTATAAAATAGAGGTAAAACAATAAACCTAATTAAGTATTAAATACAGGGAAGAAATGTCTGTTTATGCGTGTTACCCATCATGTAAAACCTCTCGATACACCACGTTTGATGTGTAAACTCCGTCGAGAATAATTTTTTTTGCTGGAGTTACCAATACTTTTGTATTGTCACGTGAAATTCCTATTGAAAGGGCGTTGCCCATGCAAGAACACCGATTCCGGTAGATAAACGCCCACGTTTGGAATTGTCTGTCTTTGGGCTTTGTTGATTGTCATCGCAAAGTTTAGCCTAACCGGAAACTATTTTCTTTTCAACTTGAAAGGAAACATGTCGGCTTCAGATGGAGATAGAGGTATGAGCGGTAGGCGTAGCTGGGAGAATTTCACCCAGGGTTGGAGGACGTGGTACATGTGGTGGCATGTCCATCTTGAAAAGAGAAGGAAAATAGTAGAGAAAGACATGTAATATCTTGTAATGGTGTTCAATAGCCATCAACCTCAATCTAGAAAGGAATTTCCCAAAAAAATATTTTTCAACTGAAATCATTAATAAAATGTATTTGGTCGATTACTTTACTATTACAAAATAATACGGAGTATTAGGTAGATTTTATCTAAATTGTTACTTAAAAGTATCTCCAATGTGTACATCAATTTTATTTTTTGTAACTAAATAAGTAGTCGAAACATTTAAGTGTTTTAAATTAAATTCTATAACTTCTCTTATCTGTTTTTTTTTTCTTTTTCCTGGTGACACAGTGATATTGTCAGTCCAATAAGCAGGCCCAATTTAAAGATGTTCAGACTAAATAACGGCGGGTCAAATGGCAAAAAGTTTGCACCAGTATATTAAATCATGGTCCGGTTATATCTTCCCTATTGTGTCCCGATTAGAGGTATTCATTTAAAACCTCAATTTTTTGGGTAAATGGTTCACCCTGGCTAAAATATATTAATCACAAAAGGAAGTACATAGGAATGTGACAGGCGGCCACATTGACCTCAAGCAAAGGCTTGAAACGACAAAGACTAAGTTTATGACATGCCATAAAAATATTTTTAACACCTCAATTTTTAAAACACCTTTTAAATCATATTTTTAAATAAAAATATTACAAAGTCCAATATCCAAAAATACGGTTTAACAAAACCCTTTTAAAAAGATTATCAGAGTTATAAAACACGGTGTTATAAAGATAATATCATAACCATAGGATAACGGGATCTACCTATAAGCTCCCGAGCTAAACACCTCTATGCTACTTCTATCGCAACCGTCTAAACCTTCAATCTCGAACCTGAGTACATAGCCAAATACAAAGTAGTACGTGAGACAAAATAGTCTCGTGAGATACATGGGTTTTCGACCCATTTTCAAATATAATAAAAGTCATATTCATTACATTTCTTTATTCATTTATTACTTACTAACTCGTGATCTTATCATTTTTATACATATATACTAGTAAGCTAACCATAAGCTTACTCTCATCAAATCACATACTTGTAAGCTAACCTGTGCTTACACATACTTTATCGCATACGCTACGGACCTATCCGAAGCAAACTCCCCCGATGTGGGTTATCTAGGTAAACTCCCCCGTTTCCGGGTAATCTATTGCTCCCCCGATTTCCGGGTTATCTATTTCTCGACACACTACCCTTGCGCAGGGTGGTACCGCCCCAAGTAGGTGTCACTAACTCCCCCAACTTGTGTGGGTTATCTATGTTCCAGATCCTTTTCTCAACACATATTGAAATCATCAAATACGGGCCTATGCCCCAATAATACATATTCAAACATAAATTAGAATACATCTATTCTAATTATCATATTATTCTCGTTTCTTATTCAATTTCAATATTGACTTACCAAGTCCTTTATTAAATGAAACATATTTATCATTTATCAAAATCATATTACTTTAACTTTTCTTTAACTAGAATATAAATCTAATGCTAGTCCCTTTATATTTATTCTCATAGCAATTCAATCACTACTTTTATTAGTATAATATACTAATCAATACTTGACACTTGAAAATCATTGTTGTTAGCTTAATTAATACATATTATTAATAAGTCAATTATCATACTTTCTCAATCATCACTCTTAGTCAAACATCATATTAATAAAGAATTATTAATTACTTTTCATTATCATAATCTTTTTCAAAAATCATTAGTCATTTAGACACACTTAAATAGTCTATTACTTGCATTCTCTTACCTTTTGAATCATATCTTTATTAAAAACATTTATTAATAAAGACTCATAAAACATCATAGTTTTCAAAATCATTTGCTATGTACTCAGTAAAAGTCTCATTTACTCACCTTAGCCAAGCTAACTCCAAATCGTGTCTAATAACACGAATCCTTGCTTTCCAACTTGGGAAATGTCATCAACCTTTAGGTCTTCTTGACCTACCATCAATATCATCACAATAACTAGTTATTATCCATAACTAATCACCAATAAATCCATATCTACATTCCCAACCACCAAGTTCATCCAACTTGGTGGAATCTCAAACCCTAGTTCAAGATTCCCATCAATAAACCCAAATCCAACTTGTACACGTTGACTACAAGCTTACAATGAGTGTTCCACACCCATGTTTAGTCATCTTCCCCAAAGATGACATGGTTGGTTCCCCAAACCACCATTTTTACCCATACACAGCTCACAATCAAGGTAGATAAGCAAGATAATCAAGAATACTTACCCTTGATGTTTCAATCCTTCAAGATGGTGAAGATCTGAGCTCTTGAGCTCCAAAATCGTCCAAGCATGCTCCCAAATCGGCTGCACTATGTGTGGGGTTGAAGGTGAAATGAAACCCTAGCCCACACACAAGTTTATATAGTCCAGACGCTCCTCGCGCCCCGCTCGCGCCCACTTCGCGCCGCGAGGTGACGCGGGTTTCCCATTTGGTAGCCGTTGGAAGGCAGTCCTCGCGTCTCGCTCGCGCCGAGAACTCGACTCGAGCTCAACTCGAGCTCAACACGAGCCTCTCGCGTTTCGCCTCTTGATGTTTCTGTTTGCACTCGCGTTTGCCTGGCGCCTTCCTCGCGCCGCGAGGGCTGTCTGGGTCAGTTTCTTGCCTTTTAAACTTGTTTCCATCCAAGTCTTGACCCATACTTGGTTACACCAAGTCCCAAATATTCAAACACTCGATAAAACACAATGGAGACTCGATTAAATATTTTACCACCTTTATTCCTCAATATTCCCATTTAATTCATTAACCGAAAATTCCGGTCGTTACAACTATCTATCCCTTAAAAAGGATTCCGTCATCGGAATCAACTCAAGGATTTCCAATCCTCAATCCGCTTCCAAATTGTGATCCAGTAATTCTTATGCATTTAAATGCCCACTTGACTCCGTTATACCCAAACGGGTCAAAAACCAAAATTGAGTTTCTAATACCCGAACGGGTCAAAATTTCACAATTTGACCATAACACTCTCAAATCATTCGACCAATCCCTTTATCCACATCGAGATGATATGACCAATCATTACTAATAGCCACTTAACCAACGATGGTCAACGCCTAGCTTTGACCAAATTGTCCACATTGTCCAATCGTTGACTTAAGCACAAAGTCAACCATATCTTGACGATTCCTTTACCCACTAGTGGTTCCATTAACCATCAATTCCTTAACAATCGACCTTACATTCATGGTCCAACAACAATCATACTCGATTCCTAAATTCAACTCGAAGTACCCAACGGTCAAAGTCGCACACTATAACTATTTCCATTAGTCAATTAACCATAATCATATACATGTAGGCGATACGTTATGTTCTTATCCTCATATAACCATTTTAAACGAAAGTCAAAACTCAATTGGACCAAAGTCAACAATCCACTAGTTGACTAACCTTAACTTATGAATAAAGTCAAACTTACTTTGCAAAATTCACATACTCCTTTCTAGTGAGTCATCACTTCTCAAGCCCTTTGTTTCCGATTCCGATATTTACATTTCTTTTCTCAATTGTTCCCTTTTTCCTCAGTTTCAATTTCCACTTCCGATTAACAATTTCCATCTAAAGCAATGCCAAGCTCTATTGCTATTATTATTATTATTATTATTATTATTATTATTATTATTATTATTATTATTATTATTATTATTATTATTATTATTTTTAATCTCCATCCAAATACTTATACCATTTACAATTTCTTTCAAATATTTTCATACCACACTTACAATTCTCGATTACTGGCTTTAGAGCCTTATTCACATCGAATTGTGACCCAACCACTCATCATACAACTTTCACCACTCATCAGCTACTAATAAACTTTGCTTCCTATAAGCACCCCCTTTCATAATCTATAAACTTGTAGGCATCTCTTACCCCTACCTATACTAAACACGACCCGTGTTTTCAACCCAAGTTCTCACTTGCCATAAAAATCATAACAATAACTAACCATACGGTTCTACATACGTCAGATACAAACATCATATCCCTGATATAACAAATTATACTTTAACTATCTTATCGAGATGATCGGAAAGCCTCCAATCCATCACGATTCCAAACTGTCACAATGATCGGAAAGCCTCCAATCCATAGTGACTCATCAAATCTCGTTAACCGGAAAGCCTCCGATCTAACAAGATCCATACAATACCATTATATCTTGCATACAATTCGTGTATGCATCATTCACTTAGCATCATACTATCATTTTCTTTCATAACTAATCACATTCTCTATTCAATTTACATTTCCCCACATATCACATAATATTACCTTCCTAAAATCATATTCCTTTCATAGACCATTACTCTCACTTATCCCTTCATACCACACGGTATATACGTAATCATTTCTAGTGTTTTCCACCAATCTACTCATATATCAATCGTCCTTAGACGATTTATTTTTCTCATCATCAAAATTTCCGATCTTTCTTTCACCATTTAGGTAACCACCATTTTATTCAATTATCCATATTTTTACCGAATCACCCAGTCAACTCGAGTCAACTAATTGACTCCAATCCATAATCCAAACATAAGTTGTCACACTATTTCTATGTCTTTTTTTTCAATAATTAATTGTTACCCTTGACTAAGCATACCATTTCTATGACATTTTACCATTAATTATCCTTTTGCCCTTAGTATCGAATCTATTTTCCCCGTCACAAACCTTGCTATGGCTATTGCCAACTTTCAATCAATCATATCCAATATCTAAAATTTGTCATTCCCGACACTCACTCTTTTCCGCATATTTCTATTTAAAATTTTAAATTTTCTCTAAAATCTTTAACCGTTCTTTTTCTTACCATTCACGTACAATAATATTGCATCAATTATTCGGATTCCCAACAAACATTAAAGTTCCATTTTCAAAGTCTCTACTTCTATAGTTTTCCATTCACACTTTACAATTCTTAGCGGAACTTAGTACTCCTTTGTACTACTATCTTTTCCTTGAACCTAATTACCATTCTCGTGATTCACCTTTCGATAATCCATGATAATATACCTCTATCTACCGTTACTTTTCGCGACATATTGGTCGCCAACTCATCCCAATACACACACATAGAAAACTCGGGAGATCATCCCCCAAATATAGATCCATAACAAACGATTCGTCTATAATTCTTCATGTCATCTCACTTAAGCACCGAATCGTGCGACAATTAATCAAATAAAGCACGAACATCATACCATCAATTTTATAATTGAGGGAAAACTTACCACACTTTTGCACCTTTCACAACAACATGATTTGACGATCTTTGAACGAGATTTTCTTTCTTTGTTAACTCTAAGCTACCATCGAACTTCCTCTTTTCTCCACTTGATGACGATTCATTGACCCTTCGTTGAATTACCTTCTCCACATCTCTAGCATTAAATCCTCTTAGAAATGTTTCCAAGTACACGCTCGGGACAAAACTTCCCCAACAATCTACCCGCGAACTCCTTCCACGATATCTTGTACCATACTATCTTTTCAAATGCTTCGGACATCGCATCCCACCGCGACCACGCGTCTCTCTCCCAGTAGACGAGCTGTAGAAGTTACTACATCTTCCTCCCAACACTTGTTACTCTTTAGCACTTGCTCAGTTTCACGAATCCACCGAATCACGACCTCCGGTTCGGTACTTCCCAATTACACATCCAGCTTACACGCCATCAATGTCTTGAACGAACATCGTTCCCTTTCTTCCGATTTGGAATCACTACCATCATCACCCAACATGACGAAACTCAATTATAATTTCTCTTCTTATCTTAGAGGAGCTTGTCCTCTTCTCGAGTTCACCCTTTTGTTATACTAATATTTTCACAATCAGAACTCAAACGATGACTCAACCGTCGAATAAAATACATTTATATCAAATCATGACATTTCTCTTAGGGATCGACCCTATCATATTCACACTTTACGGTCTCAATAGACTAATCATGGACATCCTATGAAAACATATGGTCCTACTTAGCATAGCTTAAGACTAGGGAGGTCAAACCTACCTAATTCACTTAAACTATAGCTCTGATACCAAGTTGTAACACCTCAATTTTTAAAACACCTTTTAAATCATATTTTTAAATAAAAATATTACAAAGTCCAATATCCAAAAATACGGTTTAACAAAACCCTTTTAAAAAGATTATCAGAGTTATAAAACACGGTGTTACAAAGATAATATCATAACCATAGGATAACGGGATCTACCTATAAGCTCCCGAGCTAAACACCTCTAGGCCACTTCTATCGCGACCTTCTAATCCTTCAATCTCGAACCTGAGTACATAGCCAAAAACAAAGTAGTACATGAGACAAAATAGTCTCGTGAGATACATGGGTTTTTGACCCATTCTCAAATATAATAAAAGTCATATTCATTACTTTTATTTATTCATTTATTACTTACTAACTCGTGATCTTATCATTTTTATACATATATACTAGTAAGCTAACCATAAGCTTACTCTCATCAAATCACATACTTGTAAGCTAACATGTGCTTACACATACTTTATCACATACGCTACGGACCTCTCCGAAGCAAACTCCCCCGATGTGGGTAATCTACGTAAACTCCCCCATTTCCGGGTTATCTATTGCTCCCCCGATTTCCGGGTTATCTGAAACTCCCCCGCTTTCCGGGTTATCTATTTCTCGACACACTACCCTTGCGCAGGGTGGTACCGCCCCAAATAGGTGTCACTAACTCCCCCAACTTGTGTGGGTTATCTATGTTCCAGATCCTTTTCTCAACACATATTGAAATCATCAAATACAGGCCTATGCCCCAATAATACATACTCAAACATAAATTAGAATACATCTATTCTAATTATCATATTATTCTCGTTTCTTATTCAATTTCAATATTGACTTTACCAAGTCCTTTATTAAATGAAACATATTTATCATTTATCAAAATCATATTACTTTAACTTCTCTTTGACTAGAATATAAATCTAATGCTAGTCCTTTTTTTATTTATTCTCATAGCAATTCAATCACTACTTTTATTAGTATAATATACTAATCAATACTTGACACTTGAAAATCATTGTTGTTAGCTTAAATAATACATATTATTAATAAGCCAATTATCATACTTTCTCAATCGTCACTCTTAGTCAAACATCATATTAATAAAGAATTATTAATTACTTTTCATTATCATAATCTCTTTAAAAAATCATTAGTCATTTAGAATACTTAAATAGTCTATTACTTGCATTCTCTTACCTTTTTAATCATATCTTTATTAAAAACATTTATTAATAAAGACTCATAAAACATCATAGTTTTCAAAATCATTTGCTATGTACTCAGTAAAAGTCTCATGTACTCACCTTAGCCAAGCTAACTCCAAATCGTGTCTAATAACACGAATCCTTGCTTTTCAACTTGGGAAATGTCACCAACCTTTAGGTCTTCTTGACCTACCATCAATATCATCACAATAACTAGTTATTATCCATAACTAATCACCAATAAATCCATATCTACATTCCGAACCACCAAGTTCTTCCAACTTGGTGGAATCTCAAACCCTAGTTCAAGATTCCCATCAATAAACCCAAGTCCAACTTGGTGAAATCTCAAACCCTAGTTCAAGATTCCCATCAATAAACCCAAATTCAACTTGTACACATTGACTATAAGCTTATAATGAGTATTCCACACCCATGTTTAGTCATCTTCCCCAAATATGACATGGTTGGTTCCCTAAACCACCATTTTTACCCATACACAGCTCACAGTCAAGGTAGATAAGCAAGCTAATCAAGAATACTTACCCTTGATGTTTCAATCCTTCAAGATGGTGAAGATCTGAGCTCTTGAGCTCTAAAATCGTCCAAGAATGCTCCCAAATCGGCTGCACTATGTGTGGGGTTGAAGGTGAAATGAAACCCTAGCCCACACATAAGTTTATATAGTCCAGACGCTCCTCGCGCCCCGCACGCGCCCACCTCGCGCCGCGAGGTGACGCAGGTTTCCCATTTGGTCGCCGCTGGAAGGCAGTCCTCGCGTCTCGCTCGCGCCTGGCTCGCGCCGAGAACTCGACTCGAGCTCAACACGAGCCTCTCGCGTTTCGCCTCTTGATTTTTCTTTTTGCACTCGCGTTTGCCTGGCGCCTTCCTCGCGCCGCGAGGGCTGTCTGGGTCAGTTTCTTGCATTTTAAACTTGTTTCCATCCAAGTCTTGACCCATACTTGGTTACACCAAGTCCCAAATATTCAAACACTCGATAAAACACAATGGAGACTCGATTAAATATTTTACCACCTTTATTCCTCAATATTCCCATTTAATTCATTAACCGAAAATTCCGGTCGTTACAATTCATACATGGGTTGAAACCCTAGATTTTACCAGTTGCCGCACTTCTTGAATCCGGCCTTGTACAGAAGAACTCCGACGCAGCAGAGTTCCGGCTAAGAACCTACTTAGAGACACAACGATCCTTCGTCATTGCAGTTGTCTACAGGTCGTTCAAGGGGCCTTTACTTCTTCTTCACCTATAATCGGTATGTTAAAAAAAATTAAAAACTATTTCTGAATTTCGTGTTAAACATAATAAAAAACTAAAGATTTACTTACAGATTTGTAACTGAACGCTGCACTCCGGTAACTCTCTTAAATCTTCACTTTATGTTCCTATTAGAAGGTCAACAGAAGTGGGTCCGTTTTTATAAATGTCGTAGAATTTGGGTAGTGCATAATTTACTGATTTTGTAAATTTCAGTTACTACACCATGACCTTTGACCAAATCTAATATGCATTAGTTTTTCACATGATTTTAGCCCTAATTGTGCAATGATTGACTTAGTAGATTGGTTTATATGAATAAAGGCATGTAAAAGATAATTACTAATAAAAAAATGTTTGGATACAATAATATTTAGAAATCTGGACAGGTGTGTTAATTTTGTAAGTTTCAGAAATTTTACGGGTTATATGTATTTAATTGTTCAATGTAGGTTGATAAAATGTAGATTTATAGAAGAAGATTCATTATCTATGTATCTTTTGATCTTCTATGATGATTAAATATTGATTTTTTTAAAATCTGTAAGTATTTAAATTGGATTGAAATTTAACAAATTCAAAAATTTTAAAAAAAATGATCATAAGTATAAATTTGGTTACCAATTCGTGGTGTTGCATAATAAATTGTCTTCAAATATAGCAGCCTCGCGGTGTTGCATAATCATGGTCATAAGTATTAATGCAAACCCCAAAAATTATATACCAAATTGTCTCAGTGGTGTTGCCTAATCATAATTGCTGCTATAATGGTCATAAGGATACACTTGTTGAATTAGGGTGTTTTGTTAGTTTATCCATATCCCCTTATGGTTGTCTTTAAGAACGGATTTAATATTATGAGTAGTTGTACTTCATCGTTTTATACGGAAGGTCCTTTCTCCAAAAAATATGGAAATAAAAATAAAAAAACATAAATAATAAATAGTTGGGTTAAATAAATTGAAAGTATGAGAAACCGACACGTGTTATGTTGCTGCTTTTTTAGGAAATTTTTTTGGCCATTTACTCCCGTAAATTTCAGGTATTTATTTTTCTGCAAACACACACACATTGTATTTCAACAACACTTTATTCTTTGTATTTTCCAGAAACTGTTTTTATATATTTTTTTATTAAATCTTTAAAACGGTAGTATCTAACACAAATGCAGTAAATATTAGGGTCCGACCTGCATACGGTGCAATCTGGAAATAATATGAGATGATTATGTATTGTGTGATGAAAAAAACTAATAAAAATGCACATGTAATAGTAGATGAATAGTCCTACCATTTTAGGGACAGTGTTGCAGCTTGGTGAGGATAAGTTGATACCAATTGCTTGAAGGCAAAACCTATTCACGAAAATTGTGTAATTTCGTGAATAGGTACGTGTGTTATATATAGATTTTATAAACTGATTCTAGATTATTTTGTGGTCTTAATCTAAACTGAGAATCATTTTCAAGTTGGAAAACTGACCACGGTTGATCATGGGCATTGAATAGGGTTAATTATGGGTATTGTAACGGTTCTTCCTAATTAATTTGTTTCTCTAGAATTATTCTTATGACAACCCGTAAATTTAAATGCTTTAAATGATGAATGATAATCAATTGCCCTTATATGCAAAGTGAAAACTGCTTATTAATGAAGTGTTACAAAATTGTAACCAAAGTCGTGGCTCAGCCTAGTGGTAAGAGCTTTTACCTATGGACCACTCCCACTCAGGTTCGAGCATCGTAATAAACAGTTTTTTAATTATTTTTCAGGCAAATTAAACACTGCTAATTATGGAAGGTTTGAATTCAGACCTTCTTTATTTAGAAATGTTCAATCTGCTTTATAAAGTAGTATAGATAAAAGTTCATAAATAACTTTAGGGTTTTTTAAATATGTGCACCGTATGCATATGTTTAGAGGCATTCAATACACTCAAAGTTTCCTAATAAAGTCTAGTTACTCATTAATACACTTCATATTTCATATGTTCAAGAAAATACATTAAATAGATTTTTTAGTTTAACTGGAAAGTTGATGTTAGTTAATGCCCTAAACATATGCCTAGTAAACACATATTAGAAAAATCTATAACTTTAATACTTTGTAGTAATCTATTTGTGTATGGGTGTTCACTACATTGACATAACCGAGTTATCTAATTATGTAAATTAAACTAGGTTAAAGCCCGTGAAAAATCACGGGTTGTAACTTTTTATGCTGAATGCAATTAAAAGATTTAAAAAAATTAAAATTTATATTAAAAAATTGTTATGGTTTTGATTTTGAGCTCATGCAGATTACTAATCCCAAATACTCCATAATATTTTAGAGAACCAGTTGATTAAGGCTTCTGCAGAATTAAGGAAGACGAATTTTATTTTATGATTATAACCGGTACAATAAACTGTTTAAGTAGGCTATGAATCACTAAAAGAGGATAATTCCGATGATTTAGTAGATAATTAAGATATATTTGAATTCAATACTAAATTAAATAAGATAATTATGGTAAATTTAAAATCTATAATAAACTAAATCTGTTAATTTAAGAAACCATATTAACACCCGTGAAAATTTAAATCATGTTCCCTAATTGTTTGATTATGACAATAAATGCAGTAAATAAATTAAATTAAAAATCGGATTTAAACAATGAGCGGGAAAACGAATTTCTGGATGAATATGGGAGTGACACGTGGCACCCTAAAAAGCTTCTTTTATTATATATAATAGATATAATAATCTAGTTTGATTTTCATTTTTTAATTGATCTGGACAAGAACTGAAATCCTTACTTTAGTTTTCAGATTGATTTTTAGTTATTTTCATAATAACCAAATAGTAGTTTGTGTTTTTTAATTTTCATATAGACTAGATTATTAATCCATTTATTTCGTGGACACATTTAACATCAAATTCGTAGAATTTATGTGTAATATGTAACTTATGACATGATTGGAAAAAAAAATGTTGTTAGATAATGAAATTTATTTCAATTTAATGGACGTAAGAGGATGAAAGTGAGAATTTTTTTTTAACTGCTAGTTAATAAGTTAGTGATTTGAGCCTTGGCAGTGAGACATCCATAAGGGGCTATGCCTTCCCTCGAATTTTCCACCTATTTATCCACAACGGGACTTGAACCCATGACCTGGGCAACACCTTAAACATTTCTTTAATGCCAATAGGCTACAAGCCTTAGCGGATGAAAGTGAGAATTGACTCACAACTGATTAATTCAACTCGAACAATTAACTCACACAATTAAAATCAATCCAAAAGTTTACCTGATAACTCAAAACTTCACTTGACTCATTCACATTCTGGAGTTCACATATTTATTGAAATACAAAAATGAATTTATAACGTTTATTAACTAGAGTACAATTGTACCAAAGGTAGGGGACAAGTAAATAAAACCATTATAGGTGCAGAGAGTAGGGCTGAGGAAGGCGGCGCGTTGTCAATTTTCGGTGGTTGGATAATTCAGGCATCATCAATGAGCTCATTACTACATCTATTCACCATCTCCTTTAACACCCAATTCACTACCTCAATTTCACAAGAAGAAGATGAAGTTCATGAAATTAGGTTCAAAACCTGATGCATTTCAGTCAGATAATGATACCAACTCCATCAGGTATCAACGTTTTAATACTCTCAGTTTATTGTACGAACTGTTAGATTACTGATTAGGTTAAAAATGTGTGTGAATTAAACGGTTTCAGGTGTGTTTCATCTGATCTGGCGACGGATTTCACCGTCGTAGTTGATGAGGTAACATTCTATCTTCATAAGGTAATGATTCTAGAAACCGCATTTTTTATGATGAAATTACTTCACGTTTTTCTGCTGACGAATGTGGTTTCTGTTGTAGTTTCCACTTTTATCGAAGAGCAATCGATTGCAGAAGCTGGCAATTTCCGACGTTGTTCATCTCGTCGAATTTCCTGGAGGACCAAAAACTTTCGAGATCTGCGCCAAGTTCTGCTACGGAATTATAGTTTCCATCAGTCCGTACAACATCGTCGCCGTCCGTTGTGCGGCGGAGTATCTCGAAATGACGGAGGATGTCGATGGAGGTAACCTAATATTCAAAATGGAAGTTTTCTTCAAGTCTAGCATTCTCCGTAGCTGGAAGGATTCCATTATAGTCCTGCAATCAACCGCAGCTCTCCGTCAATGGTCTGAAGATATACAGATTACCTCGAGATGCATTGAGTCAATTGCATCTAAAACCGCTATTGATCCGTCGTGTGTTAACTGGTCGTATACGTATAATCGTAAACTCGATGTAATCAGCAAGGTACCGGAAATTGGTTCTGTTCCGAAAGATTGGTGGATTGTAGATCTATGTGGACTGGATATCGATGTTTACAAAAGCGTAATGTGTTCTGTAATATCGAAGAAACGAGTTGAAGGTGACGTCATCGGTGAAGCTCTGAAGACGTATTGCTTGCGGTGGTTGCCGGATTGTAACAATGGATTCGAATCTGATGAAGTTCATGTTGAAAGGTACAAATCGTCAATCGAATCAATGATTTGCTTACTAACACCGGAAAAAGGGGTCAATTGTTCGTGTAGTTTTTTATTAAAGCTTTTGAAGCTCTCAATTCTGGTCGGAGTTGATCCGTTGCTACGTGACGATTTGATGAGAGATGTTAGTTTGAAGCTGGATGAAGCATCTGTTCATGATCTGTTGATTCCGGCTGAGCATCCACAAACCACGGCTTACGACGTTGAGCTTGTGCAGGATCTTGTGGATCGTTTTTTCGATCGGAAGTGTGTCGACGAAGATAAGAACATGACCACAAACGATTTGGTTTTGACTAATCCTCCTCGACGATGTATAATCATCGGTCGTTTAATCGATGGATATCTTGCAGAAATTGGTCATGATCAGAACCTGACGGTTTCAAGTTTCACGACGTTATCCCGGTCAATTCCCGACGCCGGAAGACCAATTCACGACGGAATCTACGGTGCTGTCGATGTTTACTTGAAGGAACACCCGACGTTGACTAAATGCGAAAAGAAGAAAGTATGTGAGTTAATCGATGTCAAAAAGTTATCCACAAATGCATGCACACACGCAGCACAAAACGACCGGCTTCCGCTGCGCACGGTGGTGCAAATCCTTTTTCATGAGCAGACACGTGTCACTGCAGCAATCAAAACCGCTGCACGTGACAACCCACCAAAGGAAGAAGAGTGGGAAATTAAACTGCCTCTACGCTCGAAATCGGTTAGAACACCTTCACGTTTGAAGTTAAATGACGGTGAGGTGGAGAAGGAGGTGGCGAGCGGCAGCAGCATGCGGTTGTTGCCGTCACGTTCACGCCGGATTTTGGACAAGTTTTGGGTGGTGGGGATGGGGCACCGTCATGGGGAGAGCAAGAGCACCGAGACATCTGGCAGTTCACAATCAAAGTCTTCAACTTCTTCATCAAGAAAACAGAGGTATTCCATTTCTTGAAGAGTTGTAGAAAACTTTAGAATTGTTGTTTTTCTGCCTAGGTTTTTTCTTGTATGTTTTATTTAGTATGTTTGGAAGACCTTTTTAGTGCAGAGTGGTAGGAATATTAGGATAATAATTTCTACTTTTCATATTTTATGCTTTACTCAAGTCTTTAATTTCATAAAATGATGTTTAATTTTTGTAGCTTGTTTTTTCCTTGGTAGGCTAGTATATGTTACTTTTCTCATGCAAATGGTGAAGTGACGTACACATATATTTTGTTAGACCAATAGTAATGGATGAGGTTTAGTGATCATGATCGCAACCGATGACATGTCCCCTCCATTAAAACGACTGAATTTCACGACCAAACCCTATTTTTCCCTTGCGTTTAGTCGTCTGGCAACTTATGGAGGTTGTTGTATGTTGTGTATTGGTCACTTGTACATTATGCATTGGCAAGTAATATATCTATTAATAAAATCAATTTTAAGTTTGGTTATAGATTTGTTCACCACTACGAGGTTTTCTTGGGTTTGTTGTGTGTTTGATTTGAAAAAAATAAGTTGATGTGAAATTACTAATATTAGTTTTATATTGTCATTGTCCAAGACATATTATATAACTTGATTTAAACTTTTAAAACTATGTTGAAAACATAATTTTCATAGACGTGCATTGGTACTACCAATATTTTATAATTACTCATCAATATATTAAAATTTAACTTAGACCACTCCCAATGGTGAGTAAGACTGACGCCGTCAGTTGTTGCCAAACCAGCGTCACGTCAGCTCACCCTCCAACCGACACTAAACTGACGTTTTCGTGCCAACAATACATCTTCCCTTCACTTTTGTGGGATCCACCATTATAAAATACACACAAAATACCCCTTTGGGCCCATCATCACCCACTAATCGCTCCCTCACTCCCATCCCCAAAGTCACGGCAAGCAACCGACGGCTCCAACCGGTCTAGTTTGCACGACCTTGTCAGTAACTCGTCGGTAAAAAAGAGGGTGTTGTCGTCAGTAAGTAAAAAAGAGGGTGTTGTGGTCCTACTGACGAGTTTGAAACGCGTCATTACTGAGAGAGACCTTACATGTATCTAGTTTCTATGTATAAACGATCGGGCGGAAAACATATTACATGGCAAAACAGCTTTGCAATATATTAAAATCACTTAAACAAGACAAGATTTTTAGAAAAAAATGTATTGAATCTGCATTTTCTAGTATCATGCTGAAAAAGTTTTGTTACAAACGATTGTCGCAATACCCATAACACTACACTCATAACACCATACCATAACGTTACATCCATAACACTAGACTCACAATGCTACACCTACAATGTCACACCCATAGCACCATACCAATAACGCCACATCCACAAGTAGGTAGTGATAGTACGTTTCTTTGGGAATGTAATAGTAATAACTACAACTTAGATCACCAAAACCTGGTCAAAGTTAAGAGCAAACTACATCCTAACCGCTTGTTGATAAGAAAGAAAAAAAAAAAAGAGGTCTCAACGTCAAATACTTACTTTCCTTGATACTTAAAGCTACATTTTCTCTGGAGCCCTACTTTAAATACCACTAGAAAAAAATTAACTGAAAAAAATAAACACATGTAAGACAAAACCCTAGCCGACGCATGGCTAGAAAAGACACGTCTTTATTACATAAAACTCCAATATAGATATCGGTTTCAAGCAATCATAATTGCAAACCTCAAATGTTCGTAAACACGACAATTACACACACACACACAAAAAAAAAAAAAAACAAGGAAATATATATCCCGCGACTCGTTTATTATGCAAAAAAAAAAAAAGAGAAAAAACCTCGACTTGGTTGAATAAATATATCAAGAACGAGCATAGCGTACACAAATACGCCTTTGAATAGGTCCTCTACAAGAAGGACAGTCCTTCATTCCTTGTTTTTCATGAAGCTCATTGCATGTTTTACACACAATTTGATGTGCACATGGAAGAAAAACAACCGACATTTCTTCTGATAAACACATAACACACTCTCTTTCCCTTTTCACGCCTCCATGAAAGTCAACGTTGACCGTTTTGGAGATAAAAGGTGGTTGAGATTCGTGTTGGGAATTCGAGGTTTTGATGTCGGTTAATTTACTAGCATAACTTCCATCAATACCTCCCCTTAAAGCGGCTATTTTTATAGAATCGTTTTTAAGACTTAACGAAGAGATTTCCTTCTCGAGTTTCTCGATATCTTGTTTGTACCTTTGTAGACTTTTTTCGGCTTTTAGTCTTGTTAAATCTTGCCTTAATTTGGCTGAAGATTCGGATTCTAGCCGTTGTATCCTATATAAATTGGACTGGCTAACCAATTCTTCTTTTGCCTTCTCTTCTTGTTTCCATCGGGTCTGAAATTTAAGGTTTTTTCCCTCAGAAAACATGCAATTTATGGCTTAAATTCGAAAAAAACGATATAACGGAAAATGTGATAGCAAAATGATTATCTTTACCTGTTTTACCCGATTATGAAATGTAAAACGTTTGAGCAAGACACATGATTGTGTCACATTCTTTTATCCAAAACGTTACAAACGATGCTACTTTATAAGGACGTGCTATGTGATAAATGAACAGAGTGAGAGTGAGCATTTGGACTGAAAAAACCGACCGAAAAAAACAAACCGAAACCGAACCAAACCAACACCGATTATGATTTTCGGTCCGGTTTTGTAATTTCATGATTATTGTTTTATGTACGCTCCGGTCCTCGGATAGGGGTGAGCATTTTGGCAGAAAAAACCGAACCAAAACAAACCAACAACGATTTGGTTTCGGTTGTGTTTCTGGACCGCGCTCACCCCTAGAACAGAAGAAGATATAAACTATTTTCCCCGAGCAATATTTATCAATCT
Source organism: Calendula officinalis (assembly GCA_963853835.1). Classification (NCBI taxonomy): domain Eukaryota; kingdom Viridiplantae; phylum Streptophyta; class Magnoliopsida; order Asterales; family Asteraceae; genus Calendula; species Calendula officinalis. The sequence continues at coordinate 44,167,816 of OY970827.1, forward strand.
AAGGAAAAATGACAGATCAACCTATTGCCACATGGCACGAATTAACAAGTGCTAGAGTAGGGTGTGTATATATTAATGTACCTCAATTTGTTCTTGCTGTTCTTTAGCTATTTCTAAATCCTGTTGCAACTGCACAAATTTACGTTTTTCAGCCACAAGTTCTTCCTGAAACAACGTCTTCAGTTTCTCCCATGACTGAAACTGCTGCAACGTCTTTTTCTCTCTCTTCGACACTTCCTCACAGCTGGCAGCTGACTCAGCAGCCCGTAAATTTGCAGCTTCCATTTCACGTCTCAAATTAAAATTTTCAACTTTCAACCTCCGAACAGCAGAATTAGCCCGTTCCACCTGCCCACTTGCTTTACACAAAGCATTCTCCATTTCAGAAAGTTTCTTCATTGTGTTACCTTCTAATGTCTGTTTCTCTTTTTTTAATCTTTCAACTTCTTCTTTTTCTTGTCTAAGTGTTTTTAATTCAGTTTTGTCTTTACCTAACCTACGGGCTGCTTGCATCACTTTCTGGTTAGCCCATTCGGTCCATTCCTGCATCTGGTTTTGTAATTCATGAACCCTAGGAACCAGTTTCATAATTGCTTCATCTTTTTTAGCATGTGACATATACTGCTTAAAAGATTTGTCATATGAAAAACTAGGGTTTGAAAGAGATAATTCAGTTTCAGGAGGACTAATTGGGATAATATTGGTTTTTGGTGTTGTTGAAATTGTGTTTTCAACTGTTTCTGTTGAGACGTTGACTTTATTGACTCCAGTTCCAACTCCGTTATTCATTTTTAAAGAGATATTTTTTAGATTTATACCAGTTGATTCCGAGACCGATTTTAATTTCTTATCCAAAAGTAAACCGCCAAAATTAGTTAGTTTATTTGTTCTAGAAACACCTTTAGAACCGTATGTGCGATAACTTTTCTCCAAATGAACCGATTTTTGTCTCAGTATCGATTCTCTTTTATTAATGGTGGAAATCTTTCTACCATTTTTATCTTCATGATTTTGAGATGAAGGACTGAATGATTTACTAACCGTTCGATGAACAGAATCGTGGTTTTCTTTCTCTGATGCAAATTTATTCAAAACAAATGGAGCTTTCGGTTTATGTTGAGAAATTTCCGACTTATTTGGTGTTATAGGCGCTTCTAGAAGATTTGAAGTATTATTAGCTTCATTCTTTAGCTGCATTTCTGATGAATTTGAATTTGATGCCACGTCAGCAACTAAACTACTCAATGCCTCACCATCCATTGTGCAGGCGTGTGAAACATTCATATCAGAAACCAACAAACACCACATTGCATCACCGGTACTGAAAAATGGCCTAACTTCACGAACCACACAGACTAATTCAGCCAAAATGTATTTCTCCATTTGTTGCAGATCTTCAAAATGATGCTCACGTAATGAGTCAACTTCTTGACCATTTCTGAGGAAAACCAAAGTATTGTTGACTATATTTGAAACAGCATCTTTACAACCGTAACAAAGGCCAGATCTCAAAACAGCTTTAGTAGCAACTTCTTTTGTGTAACCGAACGATACTATTTTCTTAATTGCACTTTTGAAAATTGTGTCCAAATTTGCTAAAACAAGTTCTTCTAGTTGAGATTCGGTTAGATCACTCCAATCTGCATCGTGAAATTCATCAGTTGCTTCTATTTCAGCTCGGTTATGATTTGATCCTGCTCCAACTGAACACGAAAGCCCTAAATCAAGTTCAACAGGATCTGTATTCTCGTGACTGAAACTGCACATGTCACAACCATTTGAGTGTTCATGACTCACAAAACTTTCAGCAGAGAATTCATAACCTAAACATTCATTTTGAGATAAAGAAATCGTTTTGTTTAGATCAGTTACAGGTGGCGGATCAGCTCTGAATTTTCTCTTATTCCTACTCCCTTTTTCTTGCACCATGGTAACAGATGATGCATGACTAGAACTACTTGTATTACTACTACTGCTGCTACACGATTTTGCAACAATTGAGGCCATTTTTGGCAGCTGCACAATAAAAATCCTCAAAAAACTTCACAAATGATAATACAATTTAACGTTGATACAAAAAAAATCAAATCAGATGATGTGTATAGGTCTTGTTATGCATTCTGAATTCGACTAAAAATTCACCTAATTGTTCATCACAAACAATGAAAGAAAGATGAATCGTTATGTGTGAGCTATAAACACTCATCAGATGAATTGCATACACGTAACAGCTGAATAAAGCGTTAAAAAACTAAAAATTGCCAGAAAAAATAACTGCAAAACCATACCAGAACGGTAACACGAATCGGAATCAGAGAGAAATCAGCTTAGGAACGAGACTCCGAATCGTCAATTACAGTTTCTTCGATTGCAAAAAAATCAATTTAATTAATCAATACACAGAAACGGTTAAAAAGATCGAATAATAGGTAATCAAAAAAAGCTACGACGTCATCGAGGAGAAATCGAAGTCCGTAAGAGATCCCTAACGAGTGTAGATTAATACACAATAATACAAAAGCAAAATCATCAAATTGGAATGGTAATCGGATACCTTTCCGCGATCGAGATTAAACCGATTCAGCTTATCAGGGTTCCGAGCAAATCAAAGTTTCAATCTCTCGTTCTCTCTCTCTCTCCGTGGTATATGCTTGGAATTTATCATATTTATTTCACCTGTTAAACTCTCCCATTATTACTTCTTTTAATTCAATAAAATTTAGTAAAACACTTTTTATATTTAGGAATGGTAAATATCAGTGTTGTAAAACCCGGTCTACCCGGCCGAGTACTCGGTGGGTAACCGCTACTCGGTCATCTACTGGGTCGGGTAGGTGCTACTCGGTCATATTACTCGGTCAAGGCTAAACTCGCTAAAAAGGTTGTAAAAACCGGTCCAACTCGTCTCAACTCGGTCCAACTCGTCCCAACCCGGTCCAACTCGGTCAAATGCTTGGTCTTTTCTTTTTTGCGTGTTTTTTTAAGTATGATTTTAAAGCAATTAAAACACATACGGCCCTCTTATATTCCTCTCTCAAAATCGGCGATAAAGTGATAGGCTACTCAAAATCGACGATCAATTCCTCTAATCTTCATATGTTTACAAGGTAATGGGTTATTGCTATTCGATTAGGGTATTAACTGTTCAACTGTTGTTCGATACTTCGATTACTTGAGTTGTTAAGTAGGGTATTAACTGTTTGATTGGTGTTTGATACTTCAATTACAAGGCAATGTGTTTCTGTTTCTACTTTTTGTTGTTGTTCGATACTTCGATTACTAGTTAGTTGTTAATTTGTTATACATTATGTTTAACTGTTTATTAATACTTGTTAGTTTTGTTCAGTTACTTTCATCTTTTTGCCATTTGAACTAACATTATGTTTAAAACTTTTAAGTATTTGAAATTCACAACTAGTTTTGTTTATGTTATACAACTTATATATATTATTTCTAAATCTATACATAAAAATTCCCGATTCGAGTACTCGCCGAGTACTCACCGAGTAACCGAGTACTCGCTACAGGGCCGTCGAACGAACGGGTAGCGGGTAGCGAGTTCTACAACCTTGGTAAATATAACTAGCCCTAAATACTTCCTCCGTTTTTAAAATAAGTGATACACTGGAGGTTGTAAATTTTTTGAGATAAAATATGATAATGAATGTTAATTAGATTAAATTGGGTAGTTAGTAGAAGATAGGTTCCACATATTTGGATTAAAGTGAGTTTAATGATGTTTAAAAGTAAAAGTAAGGGTACATGAGTTATTTTACTTTATTAAATGATAAAGTTAGTGAATGTGAGTCATATTTTTTTACTAAATAAGGCAAGTTTTCAAAATGTATTACGGAGTATATATTTATAAACACCTTAAAAAGGATAGTATATCACTTATTTTGAAACGGAAGAAGTATAACTAGTCCTTTGCATGGTACATGTACCAAACTGAACCGTTTGAAGTTGAATCAAAATAAGATTTAAGAAAATGATTTTAGCCGGGCTGAGGACCAAAACGATGATGCTCATACCCAAACTGGATCAGGAACCAGTTAGACTAGCCGTAACCGTGTGGTCACACCACGACCACGACCGATTGTTGAATGCTTGAAGACGCAGTCTCCCCCGTTACATGGCAAGCCTAGGACGCGTCCCTTATGCTCAAAGGTCGTCCAGACAACCGATACAGGTCGTCTAATTTTCTAAAGGGGAGGGGTTTTTCCAAAGGGGAATGATTTGGTCGCCTGTTTATGTGGGTTTGGTCGGTATTTTTTATGTGTTTGGTCGGGCTGATGTGGCACTGATGTGTCAGGGGTGACCAATATGATATCGGTCACCCATTACGCATAGTCTTATGTATTGAAATTATAACCGTCTTATGTATTGAAATTATAACCGAGAATCGAATCTCAGTCTAGTTTAATACTACAATTTCAACTTGTTATCGGTATACTTTCTACATGACTAAATATAATTATTGAGTTTGTAATGATATTTATGAAATTTATCGGTTGAAAGCAACATAAACTTATTTCTTTTACTTTTTCTAGGACAATACAAAACAAGTGTTTGTAGATTAATCAAATATGGCATAATAACAATTTTTAAGCTAAACTCGTTTTAGTCAGTTACTTGCCCCATTATCTTACGGTCAACCCATCTTTAACTCCCCCACGGGACAAGAATTGACTATGTTAACTTTAACTTGTCCCACACGCCCATGGGTGTTGGTGTTGGTGACACATTGTTGAACAGTGAACACATCAAGGGTGCGTTTGGTACAGAGATTTGAAGGTAGAGAAAGGGAAATAAAGGTAAAGTCTCTTGTTTGGTTACATTGAGAAAAGAAGAAGGAGAAAAAAAACTTTTCATTTTCTCTAATTTTAATTCACTATTAAACAAGGGGAAAAGGGGTGAATCATATAATGAGAATTAAAAAAACAAACACGGAGATTTGTGTTTTATAGACTTCTAAAACAGAAGACAAAACCCTCCACTCGTCCAGCTGCACGATCGAACTAGTCTCCACCAAAGCCATTCTCTTGTCCACAACTTCTCTTCACGATATGCGCTATCTCTTTCGATATGTCACTATTTATTTGTGTCGATTTCTACCTCTCCCTGGACTCAGAATTAAGACCTAGTTCTTCGTACAACATGTGGCTCTCTGTTTTTGGGCGTAAATCCAAATTGAATAGAACACAAAATTCTTGGGCATAAATCGAACAGAAAGTGTTTTTGGTTGATTGAATTGTTCATCTAGTTTATTTGATTTTAGCACACACGATTGGTTAAATGAATTGTTTGTATAGTTTATTTGGTTTTAATTCATAATTACATATGATTGGTATTGTCAATTTATTTCATATATTCGTAATAGTACATAAATTTGATTTTAGTACATTTGATTGGTGTTAGTTCATAAATGAGTTTTAGTTCATAAATTGGTTTTAGTACTGTAATTTAGGTTACTATAATTGGTTTTATGTCAAATTTAGGTCAAATTGATTAGTCAATTACATGTGATAAAACAAACTATAACCTGGTTTAAGTCAAACTCAAATTTTAAGTGATGTTGGTGAAATAGTTGTGATAAAACTGATTTAGGTCAAATTTTTAGTGATGTTGGTGAAATACTTGTGATTACATACTGTGTAGTTGATGTTTACTGAGGTTGATTAGGTCAAATACTTGTGATTAGGTTTGGGTCAAATACTTGTGTGGTCATACTGTGTAGTTGATGTTATTGAAATACTTGTGTTTACATACTGCTGAAATTCCGGTATGCAGGTCAATCAAGAAAAGGTGAAGATTATTTCATGATGAAAACAGGTTGTCAGCGAAATTCTGGTCATCAATCATCTAGGTTTTAAATATTTGTGGTATGATATTCTTGCTTATTCATAAGTATAATGCATTTGTGAATTTCTATATTATGTTAGTGCATACACTAATTGGTCACAACGGGAATGCTGCAGAGTTACCTAGGTAGGTGAGATTAACCATGGACTTCCCAATAAAAAGGTATAAGCTTTCTTCATTATTAAATATCACTTGAAATTAGTGTTCTTTTATTTTATTTATTTTATCTTTGGCCATATTTGTGGTTGCAGCTAGTTGAGGCCGAAGAACAAGATCAAGTGAAGACTTAGTCCTTTGTTGGAAAAAAAGGATTTTGTCTTGTTAATTCTAGTCATTTTGTTGTTTAATATGGAAGTAAACTTGCTGAATTGTTACAAAGTTATTGAAAGTAAACATCTGGGTTTTCATAAATTTGAGTTTAATCATCTGAGTTCCTATAAGGTTTTGATTTTCAGTTGCTTTACTTGAGTATTTTTAGATGTTACCATTGATTTTATTAATGAATTTTTATTATTAACTTGTCTATATTTTTGTATGTTTTGTGTTTAAATAATGATTATTGTGGAAATAAAGTATGTGCAGAAGTTGGTATCATTCTCTACTGAATTTTTTGTTGTACCAAACAAGAGAAATTATATTTCTCTACTGAAGTCTCTGTGCTACCAAACAGAAGAGTCAATCCTCATTCTCCAGACGAATTCTCTTTCTCTGCAATTCCATTCTCTGTACCAAACGTACCCCAAAAGACAGCATTTACAGAAAACTTCAAAACTTATCAAAGATTGTACATTTCCAAATTATTTAAATTTATAATAATTAATTTATTAAATATAAAAATTTGTTGCAACAATACTTTATAAGTTTTTAAAATCTAACTGTTTTATTCTTTCAGCAATATTTATTTTGTAATGAATGATCCACACTAGGAGTGCAAACAAGCATCATGTTTATGGGATTATTTGGTACTAAATTTGCACAAATCCTGTTAAACAACAAATTACAGAACAAAGATTTCAAAGTGTAACCATATACAACCGATATAATTTTCTCTTTCCATTGCAAGGCGACGAATTAGGCGCAATACAAGCCAGAAAGACAATATAAACACCATTATGCATCTTTCTTGCTCCTAAAAGCAAATCAAATTAATAAAGCATCGATATTCCTTTTGCCATTTGGACCTTTTGTGTACCATGATGAAACATAATCGCCATATATAACGTCACGATATCGAGGGGGTTTAAAAGCTGGTGATACTGACATCGTTTTAGCAGGGTCAAGAAATGTAGCAACCGAAAGCCTTGCTTTATTAGCATTCGTTATGGCCCGATGTTGAGAACTTTTATAAATTCCATTTGTTATGATCTGCATACAGGAATCAAGATATATAATAGTAATGAACAAGATAGTTATATCAGCTTACAAATCAAATGATGTTAATGATACCTCTGTTTGGTCACCCAAAATCACTAAAATAGCATGAGATACAGGATCTACAGTAACCCATTCATTATCCTTACAAACTTGAAGGCCTGCAACATTTTCTTGAATAAGAAGGGTGATGAAACCCATATCAGAGTGAGATTGCAAACCAAGGGTAAGCTCAGGCTGGGGGCATTTTGGGTAATAACTGATGGTAATATTTTGGTACATTTCCCCCATGGAATCTTCAATGAATGAAGAAAATAACCCTAAGCTTGTAGAGATTAATCCCAATACTTTCTGTGCAAGTAACTTCATTTCATCACTGTATTCTGCAACAACTTCCCTGTTAATAAATATACTTTGCAATTAGTAATGTAATCAAAATATGACAAATAGATTAATAAAATTATGTCAGAATGTTAATTTAACAGCAAACCCTAATTATATGCTTAACCTGTAGTTATTAGAAAATTGGGGCCATCGAGAAGGATTACGTCGAGAAATAGGGAAAGTATGATTATCAAAGTAGTCTCTCCAGTCCAAAACGGCGTCGTCAGATGCGACTAGCATGCGGCTTCCATAGCCTTCAGAAGCAGTAGAATTAGGATCACAGGAGTACCGGAGTTTTTCCTCCATTGGCAAATCTTCAAAGAAGGAGGAACCGGCTTTCCTAATTTCATCCAGCAATGGGATCGGAACGCCGTGGTTAATCACGTGAAAGGCGCCCCAATCTGTGCAGGCTTTACCGATTTCCTCTTGTAGCAGGTTTACGTTCCTATCGCCGGCGAGGTCTATCATCGGAATTTTATGATCAGTGGCGTTCCCGTTAGCTGGTTTGCTTGGTCGATTCTCCGGTGGTTGTATGTACTGCGACGGTACCACCGGTTTTATGTCTTTTTGGGCAATTGATTGAACTCGGATCGGTGCACCGGAAACTTCCATTCTGAACAAACGGGAAAACTTATAACACACAAAATCAATTGACTTATTGACGAAGCAGTCGGCGATTTCCGACGATGAATGAATCTCTTGCAGTGTGTATCACAGACTTTCCGGCTAGAATCACTTCTAGGTTGGAGAAAGGGAATAGTAAATAGTACTCCGGTAGTTCTTATATTCCTAATCTAGATTTTTCTATTGTTAGAATAACAAAAAATGAAGAAATAATAGACAAACTTAATTATGAGATTTTTCTATGATCATGTGGGCTACATTATACATTATAATTTAGGTGGTTTGATTTTGCTATTCGATTTGAGAAATTGTATTACTAAATCTTGCTACTTTATAAAAAATATGAAATTCATTAATTATTTTTTTAATCTTATTCTTTAATTTAGATATTTATATTGATAAAAAAAAATATTAAAATTTAGTATGAAACAATATCATATTTTTCATTCAATTTATAAACACGTATTATGAAATTAAAAGACATCGATAATATTAAGTTTCTTGTCTAATTTGGATTCACAAACTAATTAATCAAACAAAAACAAGTTTAGGAGTATCAGTTTTAGCTGCTTATTTTAAGCTTAAGAAAGTGTTTTATTTTATTAGCTTATTTGAGTTGTAGAAGAAATCAAAATCAAAATACTTATAATAAGTGAAAATAAAGACTGAGCTTATAAACTATATAAAGTGATACGCCCATTTCATAAGCTTACTATTTTGATAATACAAAAGAAAATAATTTGTGAGTAAGTTTGAGTTTAGAGACGATCAGCATCATTATCAAACGCTTCTCCGTCCTCTTGAAGAAGGTTTTCTCGGTTATCATGAGCCCAAAATCCACGTACATCTATAAGCATACTTGCAATGGTGCCACCTTGTTTACAAGCTAACAAATCAGAGAGAGTGATTTTTAAAGGATCAGCCGGTTTCACCATATCCCATATTTCATCTCTAACATCTTCTGTACATAAATCATAATTTCCCATTTGAACCCATTTTTCACGCAAGTCCCTAATTCATTCAAAACATAAGTAAAAATTTCCACCAACTATCAAATGTTCTTGAACTATATTTGAAGATTTACCTAAATAGAATATGAATATCGACTGCAGTGATGTATCCTTTTCTGTTAAGATCTAAACATTGGAATAAATACGTTAAGCCCTCGGGACTATCTTTATTCTCAAGTGCAAGCACAAAATCCAGAAAACTCTCGAAATCCATCTCCCAAGCAAGTCCAAATACCGTTTTCCCATGGTGGACATGCTCGTCAAAAGCTACCAAACAGAAAATAACATGAATTTTTTTCCAAATATTTTAATTAAGATTAATAAGGGTTAATTTTCTAAAGACAACTCTAATTAAAACGAAATAATCAGCTTTTTTACTATAAAAATACCTCTCTCGATAAAAATATTTGTTAGTGCTCCATCTGCATATCCTTGAAGTTCCTCCTTGCTTAACGTACCATTTGCATCTTTATCAAGGTCCAGAAACGAATCTATCCATAATTAAAAGTAGCTTATGTGGCACGTCACATTTTCATATATTGTTCATGTAATTAAAAAATATTATAACACAATTATATACTACTCCCTCCGTCCCACAAAAAAGTTTACATTTCCCCTATAAATTTTGTCCCACAAAAAAGTTTACATTTCTCAAATATGAGGGACCACTTAATATAATACTATTATTTTTATGTACTTTACCACTAACTTTCTCCTAAAAGCACTTTCTCTTTCCAAATAACCTTATATTTTAATCAAAAATATTACAAAAGACTCCACCACTAACTATCACCTAAATACTTGTGCACAAGATAAATGTAAACTTCTTTGTGGGACGGAGGGAGTATTAAATAAGCTCACCACATATACGTTGTGCAGATGCTAGTGAAAACCACTGCTCAGTATCACCACCTTCTCCCTCATTTTCCTGTTATAATTAAAACCACAAATATACACTAACACATTTTAGGAACACACACACGATCCAACTTCACACATTATTAATATTATATTTATATTATCAGTTGTTAATAAATATTAAAATCCTAATTTGGAAGCTGTTTTTCTGACAATACCTGGTGCAATTCCATTAGTTCTTGAAGACAAGTACTGAGTAAAATCTTCTTTATGCAAGCCTTCCCTAATAAATCCTCAAATATGAAATGATGTAATTACTCTTATTATTATTATTATTATTATTATTATTTATTATTATGACATTTATAAAGTGAAAATAAACAATAACCGACAAACCTTTCCTATTGGGATCACAAAAAAAGAAGAATTTGTGTGCAGCTATGTGACAATACATTTGAATAAATTCTGCAGGCATGTCACAAAGTTGAGCCAGATTAGGAAGAAGACCTCTGATATATGCCTCCATTTCCTATAAAAAAAAAAAATCAATTTTAAGGTTAGAAACGATATTATTTTTCAGTAAATTAATAATTAAGGAACAAAAATGTGGCAGGGTATATACATAAGGTTGAAGGAATCCATCAGAATCTTCATCAAGTTCACTCATATCAATTCTTGCCTGAGTAAGAGAAACCTGTATCATACGATATTATAAAATAAAATATTTATAATATTTTAAATACTATGGTAGAATTTTTTAATTAAAATTTATAATAAGCTCACCATGCGCATTACATACAGATAAAAAGGCAGAATCGCAATTCTTCCTAATTCGTCTTTTTCAAACTTCATAAAATTTGAAGGGCTGAAAAAACGACGACATTTTAAACCAATTTGGTCTGTACATAAAGACGCAATTTGGCAAAATTCTTCATAATTCACCTACATTGATTTCACCAATATATAAAATGAGTCTATAAAACTATAAATGTCACTGATATTTATTTTCAAATTATCAAAAAACAATAAACTGTACTTTTTCAGAACCAGTTGATTCATCGATCACACAATTTTCTGTTAGGCAAACCCAAATAGCATCCAGGTCATCAGAGTTTAGCAAAATATCCGATTGTTTCTGCATCAACAAACAGAAAACATTTATATTTTATAAATTTTAATACATGGAGAAACAAACAAAACCAACAATAAATAAATTTAAACCGTTACTATTCGAGGTGAATTAATGTTTAATTACAGTACCTTTAAAAAACAATATTTTGCCAACCTCTGAACCGTATGGCTGATAGAACCATCCTCAGGTTTCTGAAAAAACATGCAAATCACAAATTTATGAATAAAAAAGGAAAATATAAAGGCAAAACAGATAACACAGTCATTGTAAAAAAAAAAAAAAAAAAAAAAAACCATTAAATGAATTTATTTCATCTACGATTTACATACTTGTACTTCCACTATCATATAAGTTGCATCAAGTCGTCAAATGAAGAACCCTGTATTTAGCAAGAAATCAAACAATCATATGAACAATACCTTTTTATAAAAACTTGGTATTATGCCAGCTTCTTCACTCTCTCTATGCTTCTCTTTATACATATTAAGCAATATTCTTCTTGTTTCATGCTCTGCAAACAAGTAGAAAAATTACTGCACAATACAAAGTGCAATCACAAAACAGTGGGGTTAGATAATTGATCAAAATGGGTAATTTGTAATACACATCTAGACGGGTCGGGTTGGTCTTCCACCACTTTCTGTCTATCTAGTCAAAATTTTATAAACATTTGGCCCGTTTCAGTTTTAGCAAAGTTTTTTAGATATTAACCACTTGACCAGTTGTACATGACATATATAACCAAAATAAAACCAGTTTTTAGGCAAATAAGTTGATTAATTGGACAACTCTGAATAAACATTTCCCCCTATTAAATCTACAAAACTGGATCAGATAAAATCGATCCATCCAAACTGAATCATATAAAAAGACAGTCACATTACTTTCACCAAATTACTGATTTAATTCAAAGCAGACAAACACCAAATTAACAAACCCTAAAATTCGTCTTAAATTTGTGAATTTGATGTTGAATAATTAGGGTAATTGATAGGAATTTTTACAATACCCATCCTGGCTTCAGAGCCAAGGTTAGCATCGTATCTTATGTACCGACGGAGGTTACGAACCCACAGCATTGAAGACGCCACCAATGGCGTTGATTGATCGTCTTCATCCACGCTACTAGACATTTGAGATTACTGTATGTATTGTGATCTTAAAGAGAAATTGAAGAGAGAAACGATATCAATTGGGACCGAAAAGATATGATCTTGATCATCGGAATGATTGAAAACATGTAATGGATTAACTTTAATTGATGTAAAATTCCGCCATTGATGTTCTCTATCAGCGAGATTGTTGTTTCGAGTTTTTGCTACTCGAGAACTGGCGCCACTTGTTTGATTGCGAGTTTTTTTAGTAACGTAGTGTTTGGTATTTGACTTTTAAATAAAAAATTTATGGAAAATGATAATACAACCCCGTATCAAAATAAGTGATACATTTGAAGAATTGTGGTTTTTGAGGCAAAAAATTAAAAAGTGGTTTAAATTAGATTAAAGTGGATAGTTAGTAGATAATGGGTCCCACTTCTTTGAAATGTAGTGATATTAATGATGTTTAAAAGTAAAAGTAAGGGTAAAAGTGTAATTTCACTTTATTAAAGTAGATAGTTAGTGGATAATGGGTCTCACTTTTTTACCAAATAAGGTAAGTTTTGGAAGTGTATCACTTATTTTGTTCCACTCATAAATAGAAAGTGTATCACTTATTTTGATACGGAAGTAGTATAAGAACTTGGTTTTTATTACATCACATCACATTCATTTTCTTTTTTTTTTCCCTTGAAAAAACTCGAGAATGCAAGTTTAAAGTAATGATAGAATTATCTGAAAATAAACCTAATTAAATACCTAATCCATTTATTAGTTAATATATGTCATTTTATGGGGAGAAACTGCGTATAACATGCTAAAATACATGAATGGTAACAAGAGCAATAAAAAAATAACTATGATTGTTCACTTTAGAAAAATTAACAACTATCATAGTAAGCTTTTTTCATTTCCATTATTATATGATAAGCATGTTATATTCATTTATTTCTTTACTTACATTAAAATATTTATCAATAGATTTTATCAGCGTTGGGACCTACTATGAAACGTCAAGGTTATTTATCGTAGCTGAAGTTGATGAAATTAAAGATTTTAAAGCCAAGTAAGATATTAATTCAATAAAACAGATAACTTATTGTACAGTTCGGATGGGATTTTAACATACTATTTATAACAGTTATTATTAAACTTTTAAAACTGATTTTTTATTATTTATATTTTGATTCTTATTTATGTGCAACATCCGGGGATAAATTATTAATATGTTCATTAAATAAAAAAGATTATCTAAACAAAATATTCTGACTAACTACTTTCCAATGTTTTGCAGAATGATAGCAAAATATGGACTGCAGAGCCCCACGATTATGTATAGCAAAGTGCAAACCAAATCGTACTCTATCAATGATGATTTTTTGAAAAATCATGAATGTTTCAACACTGCTGACATTTTGGTCCCTTGTGAGGTAATTTGTATCCTAAACAACGTTTACAGGAACCGAAATTAAATCTAATTTTTTTGGTGTGCTAGACGAAACTGCTAACACTTTTTACCATATTAACAGGCTAAGCAAGTAATCATCGTTGCTACTGTCATTGGATTTTTCAAAGCTGATAAAGATACAAAGTTTTTCTACAATGCATGTGGCCATTGTCGACTGATGGTGTTGAGGCAACCGAAATATATGAATGCAAGAATGAGAACTATAAAAGTAAGAAAAAATCTGTTGGCCCAAGGTAAACATGTTATCTACAATACACACTATAGTTGTATTTTTAATATGATTTATAAATGCACTCATATTAACTTTTATGATTTCTTTTTTATAGGTATAGGATCCCTCTTCGTGTAAGGGATAGTACTGGATCTATCACCATCACATTGTTTGGTGGCCATACATACAACTTTGTTGGAAAGACAGCAAAATTCTTTGTTGATAGAAGTACTAAGGTGATACATATCATGCTAATTTTATCAAATAAATTGTTTTCCTTTCTTATTACTCAATTAACTCACTGATCACTTAAACATTATTCAGATCGGTGTTGGTCTAGAAGTGTTTCCGGAGGAGTTGAATGTAATCAAAGATCGAAAAATAGCTTTCAAAGTTACTATCGGGAAATTCAATGTTGACACAGGAAATAATTTGTATTCCATCTCTCAACTAACTGAAGATGTAGGTATTATATCTGAGTTGGAAAAAAATTAGATGTTCAACAGGTTAGTAAAAAAACGTAATTTGGTTATAATCTTATTTATATTTTATAATTTTAAAAAAACGAGGCTAATTTCATTCTATAATCAGATTGAAAAATCAGAATCATTCTGTGATGGTCCAACAGCTCAATCCTTTGATCGATCAAACGTTATTAAGGTAGAATACTTATTAACATTTTTTAATGAAATATTACATGAATTATGTGTTTTAAATTCCTTAATTGAGAAATGAAATGCATGATGGTTTTTCTAAAACCGGTGACAACATAACACCGTTAGCTGTAGATACATCAACAACAACGAGTCTGAACAAAAACCTCACCCCACCATCCATTTTGAAAAGGAAATTAGTCGATTGCTTTGAAGAAGGTGAAGATGGACACGGTTCATGCTCAAAGGAGAAGAAACTGGACCCAGCAATAGTTAAAGAATTTGAGGGAGAACTTTTGATTCCAAAAGTCGAGAAGTGATTAATTGGTCGGTTCGTGGTGAAATGTTGGTTGAATCAGAAAAACAATTTCTGTCTTTTTTCCATTTTTATTCCTTTGTTTTATTTTCGTAAGACAAGTTTTTATTTTGGCGGATCTTTTTGTTTAAGACATATTTATTCAGTATGCTAATACTGATTACGTGTGGTTTTATTTTATTATTTCACTTTTAGACACTATCTTTTTTTTATAATTGTTTTTTTATTAATTTCCCTGTATCATCATTTGTTTGTTTGAATATACTCCATCCGTCCCTAAATAAAGTTCCCATTTCTCCTTATATTTTTGTCCCTAAATAAAGTTCCCATTTCACAAGTTGATGGGGTCCACTTAATAAAATAATATAATTATTAAAGACCCCACTACTAACAATCCACTAACTATCTTTCTCTCTCCAAACCAACTTTATATTTTAATCAAATTTATTACCAATAACCCCACCACTAACTTTCTCCTTAAATCTTGTGCCCAAGACAAATGGGAACTTTATTTAGGGACGGAGGGAGTATATCCTAATTAACCTTGAAAATGAAATATCAACGTCTACTAAAAGTGAAAATTAATTTTTATGCTTAGTATGCAAAAAACCAAATTTCAAAATGTGATATTGGAATACGAAATAATTAACTATTTTCTGTAAATATGAAATTTAGGAATCTTTTTAATGCCATAAAATATTTTCAGAAACATAAGACTTTTTTTTTTCCATTTAAAAATTCCATTTTAAATACGAAATAAATAATTAAATGCATGAATTTCGTATATCCATAAATACCCCTGGCTATTTTCAAGAAAGAGCAATACTTACACCTAAAAATGAGGTTGTTAGGGATATTAATGATCGATTTTTAGCAATTTTCCCCGGAGAAGCCAATGAATATTTAAGTTCAGATAGCATTTGTCCTGAAGAGTTTTTGAATGAAGAGTTTGATGAAAGTTTGTACTCACCAGATGTCCTTAATGGTATTAAAATAGGTAAATTGCCAAATCATCAGTTAGTTTTAAAAGTCGGTGTTCCCTTATGTTATTAAGAAATATTGACCAGAAAAATGGTTTATGAAATGGTACTAGACTTCAGATTGTGGCTTTGGGTGTCCGTGTTATAGAAGCAGTTGTTATTTCTGGGAACAATGTTGGATATCGTACTTTTATATCAAGATTATCTTTGACACCATCTGACGCCAAAATCCCCTTTAAATTTAAAAGAAGGCAATTTCCACTTTCTATTTGTTTTGCTATGACAATTAATAAGAGTCAAGGTCAATCATTGTCAAAGGTCGGTCTGTATTTGAGAGAGCCTGTTTTTTCACACGGTCAATTGTATGTGGACTTATCTAGAGTCAAAAGCAGAAAAGGACTGAATATATTAATAGAAGATAAAGATGGCGGGGTGATGAATAAAACTTCAAACGTAGTATTTAAAGAAGTATTTAGAAATTTGTCTTGATTTTTTTTATTAAACATTTTTCATAATTTGTCATTGGATGTTGGACTTCCTTTTAGTTATATTTCGATAGTAGCCATTCAAATGTTATTACCAGTTTTGCAACCCACTTGGTCCCGTTATGAATATATTTCCTTTTTGTTGTATACGATAAAAATATAATACAGGTCAAACTAAATCTGGTATAATTTTTGTCTTATATATTCTTAACGATCAGTATAAAGAGTGACAGCCCGTGATTCTTCACGGGTTATAACCTAGTTACCTGAAAATAAACCTAATTAAATACCTAATCCATTTATTAGTTAATATATGTCATTTTAATTTTCTCGCTCATCACTCTTGGATTTGCTGATTTTATTAAATTAATGTTTTAAACTTTATATATGTTAGCCACCTCACATTTATTGTCATTTTCATGATTTTTCTACAATACGAGACAGCATGGCCCGTGCGATGCACGGGCTTCATTCACAATAATGAGTTATTTTGAGTGCATATCGTGTAAAATTTACTGGTATCACCTGGAAAGTACGAAAAACGTGATCGGTTACATGTTTACTTTTATTGCGGGTATTCTACTAAATGAGCGAAGCTATTCCTTATGTATATTGATGTTTAGGGTTTGTTGTTCTTTATTAAGTCATATGGATTGTATATGTTAATTGGAATTATTTCTTTAACTGGAAATAGATTTCGTATGCATAAGTAGGCATGTGCAAACTGGACCGAGAACCGACCGGGATCGCAGAACCGGACCTGACCGAACCGAGCTCCATCGGTTTGGTTCTAGGTTCTAATTGTTAAGAAAAATCAGTTCTTGGTTCCAACCGGTTCGGTTCCGAGGGGTCCAATTCGGTCGAAAACCGAGAAAAAACTAAAAAGAGTCGAAGAAATTGCCTCGGTTCCCGGTTTAGTTTGGTTCCGACTAATTCTTGGTCTGGTTTGGTTCGGTTCTGAGCATCATTTGTTCGGTCCTCGGTCCGTCCAAAATCATTTTTTCGTTCGGTTCTGGTTAATTTTTTAATAAATATCTGTTATCGTGTATTTTTTTATATTGATTGATTTTAATAAATCTATAAAGTTTTTTGCTATGTAATTACTCACTCCGTCCCTTAATAAAGTTCTCATTTCTCATGGACACAATAATTTAGGAGATCAATAGTGGTGAGGTCATTGATAATAAATTTTAATTAAAATATAAGGTTTTTTGGAGAGGGAAAGTGTTTTTAAGAGATAGTTAGTGGTGTGGTACATTATAATAATTTATTTTATTGAGTGGGTCCCTCCAATATGAGAAACGGGAACTTTATTTTGGGACAAATGTTTTGACTGAAATGGGAACTTTATTAAGGAACGGAGGGAGTAATATTTAACCATAATCTAGATATTCAACTATTTTTATGATTCAGAAATGCATGGACATTATTTTGTTGTGTTTATTAAATATTATTTATGGTAAATTTTTTGATCTTACAATTGATTAATTTATTATTTTTATAAATGGATTTATATAATATTATTAATAATATTAAATGCATGGTATTAATTACAACTTCAAAGTTGGAACTCATTTTTATAAAAGGATGCTCAGGTAAAAGATAACATCATTTGAAAACCCAACATTATTTGCATCATGATAGTGTGCTTATAATATGTAACTTCTAGTTATATGAATAGACTATTATTTAATTAAATTTACTACTATTATTTTTCTGTTAAATTCTTTATCTTATTTAATTAATATGTAACTTCTAGTTAAATGAAAAGACTATTACTTAATTGAATTTACTACTATTATTTATGTTGAACACTTTGTATAATCTATTACATTTATTCATGAGCATCATTTATAGTAAAAACTTAATTTTTTAACATACGAGGTAACATGGCCCGTGCGATGCACGGGCTTTGTTCATGATAATGAATTAGTTTGAAGGCAAATCATATACATTATATTGATGTTATAGACAAATACCCAAAACATGACCACTAACATGTGATTGCGGGCAGTGGCGAATCTAGGATCAAAATCAATCGGGGTCTACTAATAGTTGACCAATTAATAAGTGGGGCCAATAAAAGAATTTTCTATTAAAATAAATAAAAAATCAGATTTTTTGTACATGTGGGGCCCCACCAAGTGGGGGCCATGCACCTTCCTTAACCCTATATGGATCCGCCAGTGATTGCGGGTACTCTAGTAAATAAGCAAATTGTGTCGGATTATAATGTATTTTTGGTGTGGCCAACCATCATCTTAAGTAGGGTGTCACCTAATTTTCCCCATATATAATCATCAACTTTCCGATATGAACTTATTTTTTTAAGATATATAGATTAATAGTATTTAATTAGGGATATTAATTTTGTGCTCAGCAGCTGCATGTGTTGTGTCAAATCCACCTATTATTACAAAAATAGACAAATTAAAACCGATAATATGTGAATATGTATGTATATATATAATCTTGAAATTAAATAAATTTAATTTAATTGCAAAAATAAATTAAATGTAGCATACCAAGGTGCACATTGTTTCCCACGATCCCTTAATCCCAATGATATTAACTTAGTGTTTAAAGAAAAAAATAATAATAATAAATTGAGTCTTAATAATTTTCTTGTTGAAGAGGAACTCCTGATCTTAAAGCTTTCCCATACATTATTATTTCCCTTCATATTCCCATAATCTTAAAGCTTGTTGAAGAGGATCTTCTGATCTCATTGTTGAAGAAGGTGGTGTTTGATTTGATGCTCCTTTTAAACCAAATATTTCCGGCATATAAGAAGTTGTTTGAAGCATGTTGTAAAGAAAAGGCGATTATTCGGCATTATTGTCCATATATAATGATCTTAAAGAAGATGAAGCTCGAGCTTGATTATGAGGCACTAATTATTGTTGGAAATACCCCAAGAAACAACTTCTTCAACTCGATTTCGAATTAATCTGCATTGAAAAACACAAAAAAGAGTCGAAGCTAGAGAATGGTAACCATAAGAAGAACAAAGGAATTCTTTTGAAAGAAGGTAATTAATGATATTTCTTACTTGGGAGGAGCCACTTGGCATACCGAGCTCAATCTCTTCATTCTTGCACCCAATAAAAGCATCATAATAAATTATTATTTTTTAATACCAATATATACATATCGGCTTTTAGCCATTTGATATCTAATTTGTGAGCTTATGTTTGCCAGCACCCTTTTCATGATCTCATGGTATATATAGACCGGTTAAATAATAATAATAATTACGTTTTCCATTCATTTATAGGAAGATGCATGCCTTCATTTTTGGAATGAAACGTTTTTAATAAAGGGCTAATATGTAACTGACATAATAAATGTATTTTGGTTTGATGGTTTCTCCTGGAGTGCTCAAAGGCGGCATTATTGGAATACTTAAATGAAATATTGAAGGCAATGATGTTTAAACGCAATAAAGGGCTTGTTTAACTGCCAAAATAAAGACTACACTGATACTCAATTTTTATGGTTTCTACTGGAATACTCAAAGGCAGCATTATTGGAACACTTAAATGCAATATTGAAGGCAATGATGTTTAAACGCAATAAAGGGCTTGTGTAACTGCCAAAATAAAGAGGTTTAATTTGTATTAATTGCTTGGTTATTAAATACAACTTCAAATTGGAACTCAATTTTTATGTTAATATAGATATATAGATATAGTTTATATTTATTTCAAAACTCTTGGCCTTACAATTTATTATAATATTATTATTACTAGTGTAACACCCGTATTTTTATTACATCGTTTAAATCATTTAAAAATACAATTTCCCAACATTTGACACATTGTCCAAAATACAGTTTATCAAAAACTTTAAAACCTTTATCAGAGTTTACAAAAATACGGTGTCACCAAGTATATCAAAACCATAGGCAAACGGGATCTACCTATGAGCTCCCGAACTAAGCATCTCTAGGCCACTTCTAGTGCAACCTTCTATCACTTCAAACCTGTACCTGAGTACATAGCCACAAAATAAACGTAGTACGTGAGACAAAATAGTCTCGTGAGATACATGGGTTTTAGACCCCAATAATAGACATTTCATAAATATGTAAACATATATATAAACTACATAAATACCGTCTAGTCACCCTTTTGTGACTCTAACTACTTTGCTTTCCTAGCAAAGGTATCTAGTACCTAAATGTATAGGTGCCAGAAGCCCAATCATATCTAGTACATAAACATATATGTACCAGAAGCCCAATCATGTCTAATACATAAACATATATGTATTAGAACCTAACATACCTAGTACCAAACATATGCGTACTAGAAGCACCCGTGTGCTTAGTGTATAAACATATATACACTCGGTGTATAAACATATATACCACCGTCCAATCAACATATCTAATACATAAACATATATGTATTAGAACCTAACATACCTAGTACCAAACATATGCGTACTAGAAGCACCCGTGTGCTTAGTGTATAAACATATATACACTCGGTGTATAAACATATATACCACCGTCCAGTGACCAGGGGTCCCCCGCGTCACCACCATCTATCTCTTACCATAACCTAACAGTTATGACAGTCAAAGCTTTCGGCTATCACATTCAACATCAAACAAGTTAGTCATCTAATGCTAACGACATATAATTAGTTCACCACAGTGTGAACGTACCTGTATGGTCCCATGGACCCGATCATAAGCAACCACAGTTACTTCTACATCTATGAACCCTATGAGGTCCATACTTACTTTATACATAAGATACATTTCTTATTTATCGATCACATAATACTTTTATCTCTCCCTTGACTATAATAGACAATTATTACTAGTCACTTCATATACTTTCTCATATATATTCGTTCTTTACTCTTATTAGTATATCTTACCAATAGGTACTCATTACTACAGAATCATTCCCAATTGTTTTACTAATACATATTTATTAATAAAGGCTCCGTATACATTCTTTTAATCACTTACTACATATTTATTATTCATTAATATAGATTCCATAATTACTTGGATCTATCATAATTTACTTCAAATTCATCAATCATACTAGACACATTCTAGTATCACGTTCTACATACTCTCATACATTTTCAATTACTATCTTTATCAAATATTTGTTAATAAAGACCGATACAATATCATATGTACTTTCAAGACTATTTGCTATGTACCCAGTTTAAAAGTCTCATGTACTCACCTTAGCAAATAAGTGCTCCAACCGTATTCTTTACGTCAGTTTCCTTGCTTCACAATTCGGTCAACTTCCAAGACCTCACCAAATGCCTAATACAATAATCACAAGATTATCAACATCCCATTCTACTACCCATGTGTCCATCTATCTCTAGATAACACTTATTAACTCATTTCCACCAATTATGGTGATTTACCAAACCCTAGGTTTGACCAACCCTTAAGATTCTTACGAATCATAATCATACACTTGTTTCCTTTGCTACTATACCATCTATCAAGTGTATACAACGTTTATTCACCATAAACCATAACCCCCAATAGCTGGGGTTTCAAACCCAACCATCAAAATACATAGATCTAAAGCTACAAAGATCAAGGAGTGAAGATATACCTTTAATCTTCAACTAGGAGTGAAGTCTACCAAGCTTTGATGGAGAAATCGACCTCAACCAGCCTTTGCACTCGAAAATCGCCCAAGAGAGAAACTAGGGTTTACCAAAGACATAAATGAGCCAAAACCCGATTTAATGCTGGTCGTCCGGAGTTCGCGTCGCGAACCCACTTCGCGTCGCTAACTTTGCATGTTCGTGTACTCTTCGCGATCGTTACCTAGGCGTGAACCTCAATTGCCAAAAACCCCCAACTCTCTGGTCGGAGTTCCCGATCGGGAACCCCAAGTTCGCGGCGCGAACTTTACATGTGCAGCAGGGCTGCACTTTTCGGTTGTTGTCTCGACCCGGTTTCGCCCATAACTTTCTCATACGGTCTCCAAACGACGCGAAACCAATTCCTACGTTCTTTAAACGATTTATCCTTATTTATCATATTTTTATTCAATTTATTTACTTACAAATTTCGGGTCGTTACAACTATCCACCCCTTAAAAGGATTCCGTCCTCGGAATTACTAAAATTTCCACCTGTATACACCCGAGCATTACGCTCTCATTTCCTTGTGGTCGTCACCAACAACATTTCTTATTCCGATTCCCGTTAACATTATGCTTCACAACATCTACTCAATTTTATCGAGCCCGAACGGTTAGAACTCAATTTAAAACCCACAATACTTAAACGGGTCAAAATTTCACAATTTGACCAAGCCGATATATCCCGACATTGGTATATCCCCACATTGTTTACCCTTTGACTTAAGCACAAAGTCAACTAAACCTTAACATTTTCCCTTCCCGTTAAAGGTTTCATAAATCCTCCTTTCCTTTACAATTTACTTTTAATTTATGGTCCAACTACAGTCTTACACTTGATTCCCAATTTCAACATCGAAATCACCCAAACGGGTCAAGTCGTATAAACTGACTACAATTCAGTCAACCATCTCATCAACTTTTTCACAAACACATAATCGACACATTATGCTATCAATATTCATTAGTAAATCAAAACGAGAATCAAAGTCCACCTTAGACCAATTCAACCAATCACGGGTTGACTAACGTTGACTTTTACATAAAGTCAACCATACCTTTTCCAACTAGCAATTTCCGTACACACGGCGTACCATTACCAATCTATCACTCTCAGTTCTACCCATTATCACTTTCTCATCAATCGTCCCCGTTAATCCAAGGGTCACACCTTAACATAAGGTCACAATAACATTTACCGTTTCTTGACCTTCACTTGGTCACTCATACTATCACTTAGTATTCTTTCAACCATCTTTGTATCACATTGATCAACTTAAATTATCGGTACTAGGCCCGCTACCGTAATACATCCCACACCCTTATACGGCGTACTATGTCTGGGTTACCACATGGTAATTTGCTCACTAGGAGTTTCTCTTTCCTTCTATTCTATAAATCGTAGGCATCCCCTACATTTACATGACCTAAATGCAACCCGCATTTCAAGCCAAATTCTCATTTATCATAACATAATAGTAATATTTATTAACCACATGGTTCTACATTCATCATATAAACACATAAACATATATACACATATAGATATACACACGTATATCACGCCAATTCCATCTAACTACCTCTATTGTGCACATATACAAACATATGTATATGTCACCAATACCATCAATACATCTCTATTGTGCACATATACAAACATATGTATATATCGCACCAATATCAAATAAACATCATCATCATGCACATATACTAACATATGTATATGTCACGCCAATATCATACAAACATCATCAAATCATTTATCGTGCATTCTAGCACCTCTCCCACAAGACGCCTCATTGTTTTCCTTCCCATTCGTATGTCTCCCATATGACATATTACTTAGCACAATTCATATGACATAATATTATCTTTTCACAATTATATGCTTTCCAAGGTCATCATATGATGCACATGCATCGTACCCCGCGGGTAACTAATAACATTCTCTATTCGTTATTTACCATTCCACTTACACATTAACCGTCATTAATCGGTTCATCTCTTTATTACCATATTTCCAAATCTTTTGTCGCTACCGAAGTAACTATCACTGAATTCTATTAACCGTAATTTCACCGGTCATCCCGGTCAACTTTGAGTTAACCAACCGACTCCGGTCTTTGATTCTAAAAAAAAATAATACGAATTCATTCAACTCGGAAGATTATTCCCACGATGACTATTCACGTCATACAACTCATCTACTATTTCCCGTAAACACCAAATTGGGCAACAATCTAACAACATGGCTATACTCACACAACAAACTGGCTTGGTGCATAATCGTCCAATCCATCTCATTGGTCTTACCAAATGCCACTACTCTCCTCGACAATTATTCAACCTTGCTAAATCAAATCTTTCAAGTAAATAAATTAACAATAAAATTCATACCATTCAAATTATGTTTTTAACCAAAGCATTCGGAAGGATTACAATAATACCCAAAACTAAAATCTTAGGGAAACAAATGGCACACCGGCCTAATCATCCAATGCTACAATTACGGGCCGCTTAATCCTTAGCTCCCGAACCTGACGCCCCATCGCGCGCCTCCTCCCGTGTGAGTAGGAAGGATCGTCCTCTCACCTTTGCCGGCTCCGCCTTCTTTTGAGCCGCTGACACAAGCGTTCCGGTTTTCTTCTTCGGGCACACGTGGCTATAATGCCCTTTCTCATGGCACGAGTAACATTCAACCTCGGCCTGTAACACCCGTATTTTTATTACATCGTTTAAATCATTTAAAAATACAATTTCCCAACATTTGACACATTGTCCAAAATACAGTTTATCAAAAACTTTAAAACCTTTATCAGAGTTTACAAAAATACGGTGTCACCAAGTATATCAAAACCATAGGCAAACGGGATCTACCTATGAGCTCCCGAACTAAGCATCTCTAGGCCACTTCTAGTGCAACCTTCTATCACTTCAAACCTGTACCTGAGTACATAGCCACAAAATAAACGTAGTACGTGAGACAAAATAGTCTCGTGAGATACATGGGTTTTAGACCCCAATAATAGACATTTCATAAATATGTAAACATATATATAAACTACATAAATACCGTCTAGTCACCCTTTTGTGACTCTAACTACTTTGCTTTCCTAGCAAAGGTATCTAGTACCTAAATGTATAGGTGCCAGAAGCCCAATCATATCTAGTACATAAACATATATGTACCAGAAGCCCAATCATGTCTAATACATAAACATATATGTATTAGAACCTAACATACCTAGTACCAAACATATGCGTACTAGAAGCACCCGTGTGCTTAGTGTATAAACATATATACACTCGGTGTATAAACATATATACCACCGTCCAATCAACATATCTAATACATAAACATATATGTATTAGAACCTAACATACCTAGTACCAAACATATGCGTACTAGAAGCACCCGTGTGCTTAGTGTATAAACATATATACACTCGGTGTATAAACATATATACCACCGTCCAGTGACCAGGGGTCCCCCGCGTCACCACCATCTATCTCTTACCATAACCTAACAGTTATGACAGTCAAAGCTTTCGGCTATCACATTCAACATCAAACAAGTTAGTCATCTAATGCTAACGACATATAATTAGTTCACCACAGTGTGAACGTACCTGTATGGTCCCATGGACCCGATCATAAGCAACCACAGTTACTTCTACATCTATGAACCCTATGAGGTCCATACTTACTTTATACATAAGATACATTTCTTATTTATCGATCACATAATACTTTTATCTCTCCCTTGACTATAATAGACAATTATTACTAGTCACTTCATATACTTTCTCATATATATTCGTTCTTTACTCTTATTAGTATATCTTACCAATAGGTACTCATTACTACAGAATCATTCCCAATTGTTTTACTAATACATATTTATTAATAAAGGCTCCGTATACATTCTTTTAATCACTTACTACATATTTATTATTCATTAATATAGATTCCATAATTACTTGGATCTATCATAATTTACTTCAAATTCATCAATCATACTAGACACATTCTAGTATCACGTTCTACATACTCTCATACATTTTCAATTACTATCTTTATCAAATATTTGTTAATAAAGACCGATACAATATCATATGTACTTTCAAGACTATTTGCTATGTACCCAGTTTAAAAGTCTCATGTACTCACCTTAGCAAATAAGTGCTCCAACCGTATTCTTTACGTCAGTTTCCTTGCTTCACAATTCGGTCAACTTCCAAGACCTCACCAAATGCCTAATACAATAATCACAAGATTATCAACATCCCATTCTACTACCCATGTGTCCATCTATCTCTAGATAACACTTATTAACTCATTTCCACCAATTATGGTGATTTACCAAACCCTAGGTTTGACCAACCTTTAAGATTCTTACGAATCATAATCATACACTTGTTTCCTTTGCTACTATACCATCTATCAAGTGTATACAACGTTTATTCACCATAAACCATAACCCCCAATAGCTGGGGTTTCAAACCCAACCATCAAAATACATAGATCTAAAGCTACAAAGATCAAGGAGTGAAGATATACCTTTAATCTTCAACTAGGAGTGAAGTCTACCAAGCTTTGATGGAGAAATCGACCTCAACCAGCCTTTGCACTCGAAAATCGCCCAAGAGAGAAACTAGGGTTTACCAAAGACATAAATGAGCCAAAACCCGATTTAATGCTGGTCGTCCGGAGTTCGCGTCGCGAACCCACTTCGCGTCGCTAACTTTGCATGTTCGTGTACTCTTCGCGATCGTTACCTAGGCGTGAACCTCAATTGCCAAAAACCCCCAACTCTCTGGTCGGAGTTCCCGATCGGGAACCCCAAGTTCGCGGCGCGAACTTTACATGTGCAGCAGGGCTGCACTTTTCGGTTGTTGTCTCGACCCG
Organism: Calendula officinalis; assembly: GCA_963853835.1. Lineage (NCBI taxonomy): Eukaryota > Viridiplantae > Streptophyta > Magnoliopsida > Asterales > Asteraceae > Calendula > Calendula officinalis. The sequence goes on from OY970827.1 coordinate 44,194,819, forward strand.
GTTTCGCCCATAACTTTCTCATACGGTCTCCAAACGACGCGAAACCAATTCCTACGTTCTTTAAACGATTTATCCTTATTTATCATATTTTTATTCAATTTATTTACTTACAAATTTCGGGTCGTTACAACTAGCAGGGTACCCGCGCAATGCGGCGGCGGGTACCCGTAACTATATTTCTAAGTGACGATAGTAACGGTGGTGGTGGCAATAGCGATGGTGATGAGTGGTGGTGCGTAGTGATGGTAGGTGCCGACATTAGTGATGGTCAAATGTAGTGATGGTAGGTGCCGACATTGGTAAGAGTTGATGATTTACACCATCGTATATTTAATTTATTGGGATAAATGGTTATAATAACAGCCTAATGTATTAAGTGTGAGTGGTTTGAAATAAAGTGTAATGTATAGCAAATGGTTAACACATAGTGATAACTTAGGAGATGTCTTGGGTTCGAATCTTATAAGCCGCGATTTATTATTTTTTAAGGTAAAGAACTAACTAACAAAAGTGGAAAGGTTCTTAAAATTAAGTTTAAGGAGCTAATTAAACTTGCCTAATGTGGTAGGCCTAAATGCTTTATATAGTAGTAAGATTTATATTATTATAATATTATTAATATTAATTGCATGGTATTAATTGCAACTTCAAAATTGAAACTCAAATTATATATATATATATAGATAATTCAATACAACATAAATCATGAAACTCAATTTTTTCATAGTCTATATATATATATATATATAAATATAGATGTTAAGATATCAATAAGTTATACAAATCAATTAAATAAATTAATAGCGAGGTGAAAGAACAAAATCGCTAAATGTTATTGTTGTTTACTCCACTTGTTAGATGTTTCTTTTGGATGGACATTTAGAGTGTTAAAATTTTGCCACTTGAAAATAAGTATTTATAGATATTAATGTGTGAGATTCATAAAAAGTTGAAAAATCTCTTATTTTATTGAACTTATTATTATTATAATTATTTATATTTATTATAAATCTATTGGTCTTACAATTTAATGAGTTTGTCAAATTGTTATTAAAATGAGTTCATTACTATAATTTATGTTAAAACTCTTGATTTAATTAATATGAGCTTCTCAATCTTTATTAACATGATTTATATAATATTATAATAAATATAACATCAAAATGGAACTCAATTTTTATATTTAATCAGATAAATTAGGGAAAAAAATATGATAAATAAGGATAAATCATTTTAAATGCGTGGGATTTGGTTTCGTGTCATTTGGACCTCGTTTGATATGGTTAAGGACGAAACTGGGTCAGATTAAACAATAAAAATTGCAGCCTTAGCTGCACTGGGCAGTTCGCGACGCGAACGTGAGTTCGCGGTCGTGAACTTTGGGCAGAGGATTTGGAGTTTTTGATCAAAGAGTTCCCGACCCGTTCTCGATCGCGAGGAGTTCCCGACGCGGGAAGTTCGCGCGAACTCCCCCTTCGCGGCGCGAACTGCTGGCTGGTGATATAAAAAGGGAAAAAGCTAGGGTTTGCACATTTTCACCCCCAATTGTGGTGCAGCCAATTCTAGAGAGAGAAGTGGCGATTTTGATGATTCCTAGTTCAAATCTTCATCATCTTTGGAGATTCAAACATCAAAGGTAAGATTTCTTGATTGTTGGTGTTATCTAGCTAGTTATGAACTTTATTTGGAGAAATATGGTGGTTTGGGTAATCTACCAAGTTATCTTTGGAGAAGATGACTAAGATGAGTGTAGAACACTCTTTGTAAGCTTAAGAACCTTGTGTTCTTGATAGATCTGGGGTTTCTTGGTGTAATCTTGATCTAGGGTTTTGAGATTTCCACCAAGTTGGATGAACTTGGTGGTTAAGAATGTTGTTATGAAGTTATTGGTAACTAGTCATGGATAATAACTAGATTTTATGACGATATTAATGGTAGGTCAAGAAGACCTAAAGTTTGGTGACATTTCACAAGTTGGAAAGCAAGGATTCATGTTAATAGACGCGATTTAGAGTTAGCTTGGCTAAGGTGAGTACATGAGACTTTTACTGAGTACATAGCAAATGATTTTGAAAACTATGATGTTTTATGAGTCTTTATTAATAAATGTTTTTAATAAAGATATGATTTTAAAAGGGTAAGAAAATGCAAGTAATAAACTATTTAAGTATGTCTAATGGCTAATGATTTTTGAAAGAGATTATGATAATGAAAAGAGATTAATAACTCTTTATTAATATGATGTTTGATTAAGAGTAGTGATTAAGAAAGTATGATATTTGGTTTATTAATAATATGTGTTAATAAAGCTAACGACAATGATTTTCAAGTATCAAGTACTGATTAGCATATTATACTAATAAAAGTAATGAATGATTTGCTAGGAGAATAAGTACAAAGTGACTAGCACTAGATTTGTATTATGGTCAAAGAGAAGTTAAATAAATATGATTTTGATAAATGATAAACATGTTTTATTTAATAAAGGACTTGGTAAAGTCAATATTGAAATTGAATAAAAAACGAGAATAATATGATAATTAGAATAGATACATTCTAATGTATGATTGAGTATGTATTATTGGGGCATAGGCCCGTATTTGATGATTTCACTATGTGTGTAAAGAAAATATCCGGATAACGATAACCCATTTATGGGGTAGTTGAGATTACTAATTGGGGCGGTACCTCCCTGCGCAAGGGTAGTATATCTATGTGAACGATAACCCGATAATATGGGGACTATGATAACCCGATAAAAAGGGGGATTACGATAACCCGCGAGACGGTGGAGTTGGAGATCTTGGTAAGTTTGGGAGAACCCCAATTACCATGTGATCTTGTGATGATAACCCACATCGGGGAGTTTGCTTCGGAATAATCCGTGGCGTATGTGATAAAGGAGTAAGCTTATGGGTAGCTTACATGTATGTGATTATGTGATGGGTAAGCTACGATTAGCTTACTAGTATATATGAATAAGCGATAAGAATATAAGTTGATAATTAATAAGTAAATCAAGAAAAGTAATGAATATGACTTTTATTATATTTGAGAATGGGTTGAAAACCCATGTATCTCACGAGACTATTTTGTCTCACATACTACTTTGTTTTTGGCTATGTACTCAGGTTCAGGATCGAAGGATTAGAAGGTCCCGTTAGAAGTGCCCTAGTGTTGATCAGCTCGGGAGCTCGTAGGTAGATCCCGTTTATCCTATGGTTATGATATTGTTTTGTAACACCGGTTTTAATACTCTGATAAACCTTTTAATGGTTTTTGTTAAACCGTATTTTGGGATATTGGACTTTATAATACTTTTATTGAAAAATATGATTTAAAAGATGTTTTAAAAATTGAGGTATTACAACTTGGTATCAGAGCTATAGTTTAAGTGAATTAGGTAGGTTTGACCTCCCTAGTCTTAAGCTATGCTAGTAGGACCATATGTTTCCATAGGATGTCCATGTTTGGTCTTATGAGACCGTAAAGTATATGTATGGTAGGGTCGATCCCTAAGAGAAATGTCATGTTTGAGTTATTCATGTGTTTTATTCGACTGTTGAGTCGATCGGTTGAATCTTGATTTGTGAAAATGTTGGTATATCGAAAGGATGAGCACGAAAAGTGGATGAGCTCCACTGGATCAGATAAAATAAGTTGTGAATTAGGTTGTGAGCCAGATTGCGAGTGAGCGGCTGAACGAGAATAGGCGGGATGATTCCGACTCAAGTATGACGAGTAGGTTTTCAGATAGCAAAGTTGGTGCTGAGAAGCTCTCGACAGAAGAAAATAGTGATCCTGAATCGGAAGAGAAGAAAGTAGGTTCGTTCAATTCAATCATGTCGTGCAAGCCAATGCATGTTTGGGAAGTTCCGAGCCGGAAGCCACGATTCGGCGGATTCGCGAAATTAAGCAAGTGTTAGAAGATAGTAAGTGAATGAAGGATGATATGATGATTCTTGCATCCCGGTTATTGAAGGACGAGACGTTGTTGTGGAAGAATGTGATGTATGGAAGTTCGGAAAGAGAATATGGTACTAGATGTCGTGGAAGAAGTTCGCGAGTAGATTGATAGTGAAGTTTTGTCCCGAAGGAGTACTTGGAAAAATGTCTAAGAGAATTTATTGCTAGAGATGTGGAGAAGGTAGTTCAACGAAGTGTCAATGAATCGTCATCAAGTGGAGAAAAGAGGAAGTTCGATGGTAGCTTGGAATCAATAAAGAAAGAAAGTCTCGTTCAAAGTTCGTCAAATCATGTTGGTGTGAAAGGTGCAAAAGTGTGGTAAGTTTTCCTCAATTATAAAATTTATGTTATGTGGTTTGTAGTTTATTTGATTAATTGTCGCACGATTTAGCGCTAAGTGAAATAGCCTATGAGATTATAGATAAATCGTTTGTTACGGGTTTGTATTTGGGGGATAATTTCCCCGGTTCGTTATGAAAAAAAAGAATGTTATATTTGGAAGAGTTGGTGTTCGGCGACACAAGTAGTAAGGATATAAAGTATTATGATGTCATGGGATATCAAAATATGAATCATGAGGTTAATGAATATTTCTATGGAAGGATGGTAGTACGTGAAAGTACTAAGACTTAATGAGGATGGTACATGAATGGGAAACCATAGAAGGGAAAGGTTCAAGGGTAAAATTGTAGTACTTGCGGGAATAAGAATAAGTGACGTAGTATTATCATATGTTAATGGTAAGGAAAAGAATGATCAAATATTTAGTGAAGTTTTAAAGTAAATAGGAAATATGAGGAAAAGAATAAGTATCGGGAACGAAGAATTTTAGTAATCGAAAATGGTTGAGTAAAAGTTGATAATTAGTCATGACAAAAGTTTGTATCATAGATGATGGATTTGATGCTATGGCTAAAAGGATAATTAATGGTAAAATGTCATAGAAATGGTATGCTAAGTTAAGGGTAACAATTAATTATTGGAAAAAGGACGTAAAAAAAGGTGTTATAGCTTATGTTTGGATTATGGATCGGAGTCAATTGGTTGTCTCGAGTTGACCGGGTGATTCGGTAAAAATGTGGATAATTGAATGCAATGGTGGTTACTTAGGCGGTGAAAGAAAGATTGGAAATCTTGATGATGAGAAAATGAATCGACTAAAGACGATTGATAAATGAGTAGATTGGTGGGAAGCACTAGAAATGATTATGTGTATACCGGGTGGTATTAAGGGATAAGTGAGTGTAATGGTCCATGAAAAGAATATGATTTTAGGAAGGTAATATTATGTGATATGTGGGGAAATGTAAACTGAATAGAGAATGTGATTAGTTATGAAAGAAAATGATAGTATGATGCTAAATGAATGATGCATACATGAATTGTATGCAAGATGGAATGGTGTTCTATGGACCTTGTTGAAGGATTTATGTGCACAGTTAGTCAACCTATGATGATACATCCATGGCTACTAAACAGTTAAGGGTCACACCGGTGCGTGAATGTAATACGAGTAAGATATGTAATGATACTTGGAAGAGGATTGATTCATAATAGTCATTTATGAATCAAGTTAAGTATGAAGTCAAGCTTGACTTATTACTAGATTAGTTTAACTAACTAATTAATACAAGTATTTGTACATTTTACTAGTTGAGTAAATATACAATGTGTTAATTATAGATTATTCATAATATGATTTAAAGTTATTAAATCATATAGTGTTTGGATAATATTATTGTTTAGATTATATAAAAGTTTATTATATAATCAATTATTAAAAGTATAATTACAGGAATATATTTCGTGTATATGGGTACCGAAATATTGAGTGTATAATACTAGACATTTAATAATTAAGTGTAACAATAATAACTATATAAACTACAAGGGTTTAATGTGAAAAAGATAAGTTTAATTAAGAGATTGATCTTAATTAAACTATAAGGGCCCTAAGTGAAAGTCCTTCTATTATAAATAGAAGGCTTGGGGTTCCCTTGTTTGTAGCTCATAACACACGAAACCCTAGCCTCTCCCTTGCCCCCTTGCTCGGCCGAATACACAAGGAAGAACACAAGCATTGTGTTCTTCAATTGTTCTTCGGTCATTCTTCGTGTTCTTCAAGTCTTTGAAGATCAAGATCATTACAAGGATCAACTAGAAGGTCGCTCGTCGTGTTCATCACCAGTGGACTAACTTAAGCAAGATTAAGGTATGTTTTGGAAAGCCTTTTCCTCCTTCTGCTCTTGTTCGAATTGGACCACCAAGAATCCTAGGGTTCTAGGTTGGCCGTCGAATTCACACAAGTGTGTGTGTGTGTTCGAGTTTTTCGTACAAGGTTTTTTCTTTGTTAATCCAGTCTAGATTTCCAAGATCCCAATCCTTTAGGGTTTAAGGATTAAGTTTAATCTCAGTTCCGCTTTTAGGGATTAAACTAGCTAGTTGGTTTAACGGGTCAAGAACAAGTTCATGTTCTTGGTCAGTGTGATTCGAACCAAGTGACTAGGAGGTTGACCCAAGCGGTGAATCAGTTACAATGAAACCCTTCAGTGGTATCAGAGCGTTGGTTTAGATATCTAAACTAGATTAACAATGTTTTGTCTGTTTAATTTTTATTAAAGTTTTTTTTTGTTCCAACTTCTTCTTCTCCTTGTATTTTCGAAAAGGGTAAGAACCCTAGGACCAAGTAAGTTAAACTAGTTAAGTTTAATTGGTGAAAATGATTCTAGAAAACCCTAGAAATTTCGTGTAAGACAAAGAACCCTAGGATCAAGTATGTTAAACAAGATTTGTTTAATTGATCCAAAATCTCCTTTCCATAACCCTAGCAATTTTCGAAAATATGTAAGAACCCTAGGATCAAGATTGTCAAAATTTTTTGATCAAGAGGATTTTTTCCTTAATTACTTGATCTTCAAAATCTAGGACCAAGTATGTTAAACCAAGTTTTGGTTTAATTGGTCAAAAATGATTCTTTCCTTTTTCTCAAGATTTTCGTGATCTAGTAGGTTCCTTGGACACCAAGTTTGTTAAACTAGCTTAGTATAATTGGTGGAAAAGTTTCCTAGACTTGGGAAATTATTCGAAAAACCCTAGATATAATCTAGGACCAAAAACATTAAACTTGTATAGTTTAATTGATTAAAAGAATTAATTAAGATGATAATCTAAAACTTAGATAATTAAACAAGTTTATGTTTAATAGGTTTAATTATTGTTTTAATAGATTTATTGAAACTAGTTCTTTAAACCTAGAAACTTAGACAAAGTTTTATTGTCTAAAAGGTTTGAATTAAAAAGTTTGAATAAATTTATTAAGGTTATAATCTATCCTAGAGTTTAAACAAAGTTTATTGTTTAGATATGATTGATTAGAATTATTTTTTTGATAAATGATGTTTTTGATCAAGAAAGTCAAAACCCTAGTTTTGATTGATCAAGAACAAGATTAGGGTTTAACTAATTAATAAGGATTAAAAGAAGTGTTAATTTTTATTTCAAGAAATTAACAAGATGTATTTACATGTATATATATAATTTTGTTTTTTTAAATATTTAAAATGAAAAATAAGTTTTTTTTATAAATAAAGTAGTTTATACGTATTTTTAATTAGTTCAAGTTAAAATACATACGTATAAATTAGATGTAATATTCTTATTAGAATGTTACAAGTTTATTTTAAAAGGAAATATATATGTACATATATTAAATACAAGATTAAATGGAACATTAAAAGATAATGTTATTTCGATCTTAAAGGTTAATAATATAACTAGTTATTGTATAAGTTGATTATATAATTGAAACTAGAAAGTACAAAGTTATGATTTCATTATAACTAGAAATTGTACAAGTTGAGATTATATGATGAACTAGGATATACAAAGTTATATATTACATTATAAGGTGTATAAAGTTATAAGTTATTATAACTAGATAATTATACAAGTATAATATAAGTATTTTACAAGTCATGTAAGATACTAGATTAATGATCAATGAATAAATAAAAAGAGAACTTTATAACCTATATTTAACTAGTTCAAGTTAAATATAAGAAAGGTTTAAACAAACTAAGAATTATTATATACAGTCTTTATATAATAGATTTATTAGTTTCACCAAGAATAGACCGGTGATTGTGATTGCTTAAGTTCCATCATGGTTGTTGGAGCTAGTGGGAGCTACACAAGAAAATCACAAAGTTTATAAGTGTGTCGCTAAGACATAAGTTTTGGTTGAATCTAATAAGTCAAAACAAATGTTTAATTTCATTATTAAACATGTGAAAAACTAGGTATGTTAAACTAGATTTATGATTCAAGTTTATGAATCGTAAAAGAATTAAAAGTTTAACATAAGTGTTTAAGTTTTTCAAGAAAGATAAAACAAGTAAGTTTTATTCTAGACAAGGTTTTTCACAAAACCTAGTAAAACGTTTTGTACACCTCGTTTTAGGTATACATATAAGTCGCACAATTCATGAAACTATAAGTTTTAAGAAAGGTTCTTAAGATTTAAAAAAGGTGTCTTGTAGAATTCTTGAATTTACAAGTCACACATTTTAAACAAGGATTAAGATTGGAATAAAGGTTTAAGTTTAGTTTTAGACTTAAACAAACCCAAGAAAATCTTAGATCTAAGTACTATCCACCTAATGGAACACCTCACTTGTTCAACGATATTCATATTGTAAGGATAAAGAACCTTAGATATGGATTCAAATCATTGTGAGTGTTAGGGTGCGTAAGGTTCTGTGATAATCGGGAGTCCCGGCGCAGAGCATCACACTGTCTTAGATGGTCTGATATACTTTGGTGATAATCGGGAGTCCCGGCCCAAAAAGTACTTGAGTAGAATAAACATACTAGACTTTATTACTAACTTAGAAATGTACAATTAGATTGTACAAAGTTGTAATAAGTTATAAGTCTAAAGATTCTACAACCCCTAGGAATCGTGTCAAGTCTTGATACGATCGGTAAGGATGTTACCTACTAGAAATAGCATGTCTCGTCGAGAAGTGCCCAAACCTTGCGGCGAGAATGTGAAATATGGATCGTAGGCCTAAAATATTAATTATGGGTTTATAATATATTTTAGAGAATGTTTATTGATGATTACTAATTAAACTGGGTTTGATTTGTAGATGGCAGCAACTACCACAACGACAAGTACCAACAATCTCTCACTTCGCTCAATCCTCGAAAAAGATAAGTTGACTGGGTCAAACTTTCTCAATTGGGAGCGCAATCTTCGCATTGTGCTCAGGCATGAGAGAAAGTGGTATGTCTTAGAAAGAGCAGTACCAAATGTCCCTGCCGTGAATGCTAGAGCTGAAGCAAGGCAATCTTATGATAAGCATGTCAGTGATGCGCTCGATATGAGCTGTTTGATGCTCGCAACCATGAGTCCAGATTTACAAGCAGGACTTATGGATGTGCCTGCATTTGAGATGATCCAGCAACTTAGGGATTCATTTCAAGAGCAAGCTCGCACTAAGAGGTTCGACATCAATCGAGCCTTCAACTCGTGCAAGATGGTCAAAGGAACACTGGGCACATGGATCACCTTGCTAGACTTGGTCACCCCATACCGTTGCAAATGGCAACAAACACTATACTCAATTCATTGTCTGATGACTACAAGCCTTTTGTGGTCAACTACAATATGCATAATATTGAGAAATCCATTGCTGAGCTACATCCATGCTCAAGACAGCTGAATTGAGTTTGGGGACCAAATCTAAGGATGTTCTAATGATCGGTAATAGCAGTAGTGGTGGCAAGAAGAGAAAAGGGCATGGTGGTAAAGGAAAGGGTAAAATCAATCCTAGCCAAGGAGTGCCAAATGGTAAAGATGTCAAACATAAGGCCAAGAAGGTTAAGCCTAACACACAGAGGACCGAGAATCGGTGCTTCAAGTGTAGTGAGATTGGGCATTGGAAAAGAAATTGTCCAAAGGGTGCAAGTGGTGGTGGAGGAAACGCAAGTTCCTCAGGTAACACAACCACACTTCTTAATCACTTTAAGATACTTGTAAAGTACATTACGAGTAATCTAACTTTTGCAATCGTTTATTGCAGGAGGAGATGCAAAGTGATGATGACCGGCGTGAGATGGTGATGATCTCACGAGCACCAAGATTTTTATAATTCAGTATTTTATGGATTCAGTAAAAACAATTTTTATTGTTGTTTGGATAATTTTTTATTTCATGTTAAAACAAAGTTTTTGGTTTTAATAAATTCGAATCCATGGTTGAATTATATTGTGTGCATGTGTGATAATTACACTAGTCAAGTTTTATGACTAGATTGTAAGTGAATTATTTTGATTTACTTTATATTTCATGTTTTATACTTGTTTGATTATTGTAAATGTCTTAGATAGCTCAAATACTTAGATACTAGAAATTAGAAGTTTATCCTAAAGTATTTAAGAGTTTTTAGTGGGAGCTATGACTAACGTATTCATTAGAGGTACTAATGAATATAGTAAGTTAGTTAGGACATTAACAATGAGAAGTTACCAAGTCGTTAGCCAAAGAGTTAAGAGAAATAAATGATCATTGATTAGATTATTGCAAACCTAATAGCGTGATCACAAGTCTTGTGATTAATTATTGCATATCTAATAGGATGTTCACACTCCAGTGAACAAGATTAATCATTTAAGGAAATTTCTTTAACTAGTAAGAATTTCTACAAATCAAGTAGCTAAAAGAGATTTAGTTACAAGGCAAGTTTTATAGATTCAAGAAACTAAAGGAGTCATTTTCCAATCCTCCTATGTTTACCGAATCATATAAAAGAGCAAGACTAGAATATGTTCTAAGTGTTGCATGAACAATGTCTAGCAAAGACAAAAGTAATAGTATTCTTGAAATACTCGTCTTATGTCTTTAGTTTAATAGAAATGACTAATTGTAATTAGTGATAAAAGTTGCAATTGAGGAGACATTGAGCAATCAACACAAACACAAAGAATAAGTAATGATCCAGTAGTAATTCAGTATCTATATCCAGTGTGGATTAATACATGAGTTAGTATCATTGTTATTCAGAATTTGTATGTTTTACAACATCCATGAATAAAAGTCTCTTTATTCAAAAAGATATCAATCCGTGACTACTCGTCTTGGTGGGAACCTTGATGGGACGTTAACGTCATCGCGGTATTTGGTGGTAGATTCGAAGTTCTTCGAAGATAGCTACACAAGTTCTGTGTAAACCAAATATCGGTGATATTCTGTTGGAGCTCGACGAATATTGGATTGACCACCGTGATAATACTTCGTGGTTGAAAAGTTTAAAAGTATTATTCACTAGGATTGTCCTTAAGCCTGAGGTATTTGGTTTAGGATACAATGACTAATGTACTTTGGTTCGTCTTAGACAATTCTGAAATATGGTTGTCATACGAGGCTTTACTGGGTACAAAGGAAATTGTATTTTGAGTCAAAATATAACAAGATGATAATTGCACCTCCTTTCTAGGAGAGATATTTATGGGTCCTTTGACATGATGAGATAACTGGAAAGTGCATGGCCATGCCCAAACGAACTGATTTGTTCTTTGTCGTTTATCACAACAGTTTGAATCAAGAAGTCATGAAATGATTTTGAATACAGGAGTTGATAATTTCTACCATGCTCGTATTCATTATCACAAATATCGTGCTGCAAGGGATGAACCTAACATAGTTTCCCAAGAAGTAGAGACAGAGTGTTCTTTACTAGGAGACACTATTAAAGAGTTTTTCTAAAACTATACCTGGGTTACACAAAGTTGTTTTTATGGGGTTGGTTACCTACATGCCCATCTAGAAGGCCACTGTAGCTCGTATCATTAAGACAAAGGTTACAAACTTACACAAGTGGGACTCTGAAGGATTTATGTGCACAGTTAGTCAACCTATGATGATACATTCATGCTTACGAAACACTTAAGGGTCACACCAGTGAGTGCATGTAATACGAGTAAGATATGTAATGATACTTGGAAAATGATTGATTCATAATAGTCATTTATGAATCAAGTTAAGTATTAAGTCAAGCTTGACTTATTACTAGATTAGTTTAACTAACTAATTAATACAAGTATTTGTACATTTACTAGTTGAGTAAATATACAATGTGTTAATTATAGATTATCCATAATATGATTTAAAGCTATTAAATCATATAGTGTTTGGATAATATTATTGTTTAGATTATGTAAAAGTTTATTATATAATCAATTATTAAAAGTATAAATACAAGAATACATTTCGTGTATATGGGTACTGAAATATTGAGTGTATAATACTAGACATTTAATAATTAAGTGTAACAATAATAACTAGATAAACTACAAGGGTATAATGTGAAAAAGATAAGTTTAATTAAGAGATTGATCTTAATTAAATTAGAAGGGCACTGAGTGAAAGTCCTTCTATTATAAATAGAAAGCTTGGGGTTCCCTTGTTTGTAGCTCATAACACACGAAACCCTAGCATCTCCCTTGCCCCTTTGTTCCGCCGAATACACAAGGAAGAACACAAGCATTGTGTTCTTCAATTGTTCTTCGTTCGTTCTTCGTGTTCTTCAAGTCTTTGAAGATCAAGATCATTACAAGGATCAACTAGAAGTTCGCTCGTCGTGTTCATCACCAGTGGACTAACTTAAGCAAGATTAAGGTATGTTTTGGAAAGCCTTTTCCTCCTTCTCCTCTTGTTCGAATTCAACCACCAAGAACCCTAGGGTTCTTGGTTGGCCGTCGAATACACACAAGTGTGTGTGTGTGTGTTCGAGTTTTTCGTACAAGGTTTCTTCCTTGTTAATCAAGTCTAGATTTCCAAGATCCCAATCCTTTAGGGTTTAAGGATTAAGTTTAATCTCAGTTCCGCTTTTAGGTATTAAACTAGCTAGTTGGTTTAACCGGTCAAGAACAAGTTCATGTTATTGGTCAGTGTGGTTCGAACCAAGTGACTAGGAGGTTGACCCAAGCGGTCAATCAGTTACAATGAAACCCTTCACTTGTTAGGTCGGAGGCTTTCCGGTTAGCGAGATTGGTTGAGTCACTTTGGATTAGAGGCTTTCCGATCATTGTGACAGTTTGAACCGTTATGGATTGGAGGCTTTCCGATCATCTCGATGAGATAGTTAAAGTATGATTTGACGTACCAGGATTATGATGTGTATATCTGGTGTATGTAGAACCGCATAGTTAAGTTATTGCTATAGTTATATGGTAAGTGAGAAATTGGGTTGAAAACACGGGTTGTGTTTAAGTATAGGTATGTGTAGGCGATGCCTACAAGTTTATAGATTATAAAATGGATGCTTTTGGGAAGCAAGGATTTACTAGTGGCCGATGAGTGGAGAAAAATTGTTTGATGAGTGGCTAAGTCACAATCGGATGTGACTGAGGCTCTAAAGCTGGTAGTCGGGAATTGCAAGTATGGTATGGGGACGTTTGGAAGAAATTTCAAATGGTATAAGTGTTTGAATGAAAGTTAAAAAAAAAGTAATAGGGATTGGTATTGCTTTAAAAAGGAAATTATTAACCGATTGTAGAAATTGAAATCAAGGAAAAAGGAGACAATTGAGAAAGGAAATATGGATATTGGAATTGAAAATGAAAAGTTTTAGAAGTTATGGTGGCAAGTTATGGTTGACTTTATGCATAAATCAAGATTGGTCAAGATTTGTGGAATGTTGACTTTGGTAAAAAAAAATGGGGTTTTGACTTTCGCTTAGAATGGCTAGGCGATGATAAGATCATAATGTATCGTCTATATGTGTATGATAAGGGTTAATTGATTAATGGAAATAACTATAGTCGGAGGGTGCGACTTTAATCGTTGGGTGTTTCGAGTTGAGTTTGGGAATCGAGTATGATTGTTGATGAACCATGAATGTAAGGTCGATTGTAAAGGAAGGGATGATTAATGGAACCTTTAGTGAGAAAGGAAATTGTCAAAGTATGGTTGACTTTGTGCTTAAGTCAAAGATCTGACAAAGTTGGGATATGGCGACTTGGTCGAAGCTAGACATTGACTTTCGTTTTGATTCATTTAATAATAGTAATGATTGGGTCATATCGTTCCTTTGTGGATAAAAGGATTTAGTTAAACGATTGAAAGTGTTATAGTCGAGTTATGAAATTTTGACCCGTTTGGGGTATTAAGGGCTTGAGACAGATTTTTGACCCGTTGGGGCATCACGGTGTTAAGTGCCTTTAAATGTATAATTGTTATTGGATCACGATTGGAAAAGGTTGATGGTAAAAGATACAAGAGGATGGAAGCGGAATGGGGATTGGAAATCCTTGAGTCGATTCCGAGGACGGAATCCCTTTTAAGGGGTAGATAGTTGTAACGACCCGAAATTTTTAATCAGATAAATTAGGGAAACAATTATGATAAATAAGGATAAATCATTTTAAATGCGTGGGATTTGGTTTCGTGTCATTTGGTCCTCGTTTGATATGGTTAAGGACGAAACCGGGTCGGATTAAACAACAAAAATTGCAGCCTTAGCTGCACTAGGCAGTTCGCGACGTGAACATGAGTTCGCGGTCGTGAACTTTGGGCACATGATTTGGAGTTTTTGACAAAGAGTTCCCGACCCGTTCCCGATCGCGAGGAGTTCCCGACGCGAGAAGTTCGCGGCGCGAACTCCCCCTTCGCGGCGCGAACTGCTGGCTGGTGATATAAAAACGGGAAAAAGCTAGGGTTTGCTCATTTTCACCCCCAATTGTGGTGCAGCCGATTCTAGAGAGAAGTGGCGATTTTGATGATTCCTAGTTCAAATCTTCATCATCTTTGGAGATTCAAACATCAAAGGTAAGATTTCTTGATTGTTGGTGTTATCTAGCTAGTTATGAATTTTATTTGGAGAAATATGGTGGTTTGGGTAATCTACCAAGTTATCTTTGGAGAAGATGACTAAGATAAGTGTAGAACACTCTTTGTAAGCTTAAGAACCTTGTGTTCTTGATAGATTTGGGGTTTCTTGGTGTAATCTTGATCTAGGGTTTTGAGATTTCCATCAAGTTGGATGAACTTGGTGGTTAAGAATGTTGTTATGAAGTTATTGGTAACTAGTTATGGATAATAACTAGATTTTATGATGATACTGATGGTAGGTCAAGAAGACCTAAAGTTTGGTGACGTTTCACAAGTTGGAAAGCAAGGATTTGTGTTAATAATTGTGATAATATCATACACAATCTCATATACTATAATGATAACTATTAGATCATTATATAATATAATTTTTATACAAAATATACATAAACAACGAATAATAATTCTGTACATATATATAAAAGAGTTTGTGCAATTTTAAACGAAAACAACTAACATACTCTCTCTAAAACAAAATCATATTGAGTTCACTTGTTTTTTCTTCAAAAAATACAAATAATAAACATTATGTTTGATTACCAATTAATAGCGACGATAAATAAAAAAGGCCCTATAGATCTTTGTTGTTGTCTCCACTTGTTAGGTATTTCTTTTGGATGCACCTTTAGAGTGTTAAAATTTTTGCAATATGAGAATGAGTATTTATAGAGGCTAACGTGTAAGATTCATGTAATTTGAAAAATCTCTTATTTATTGAACTTTTTATTATTATAATTATTTATATTTATTTCAAAACTCTTGGCCTTGCCAATTAATGAGTTTATTTTTAAAATTGAGTTTATATAATATTATTATTAATATTAAATGCATGATATTAGTTACAACTTCAAAATTTGAACTCAATTTATATATATATATATAGATTTTTCCAGCATGGGTTAATGGTTGGGCGAATACAAGAGTGGTGCTAAAGTCTCCCGCATGCACAGTTCAATTTCTGTTTTCGGAAAGGCTTACTAAAACTAGCTACAACTCATCTTTTGTTATTTTCTATTTTATTTTGTTCTATTTTGTTTTTTTTCTTAATACAAAGGTATAATTGTTCAAACTTCAAATAGTATTGGAAAAACAAGTGTATTGTGATAACAATTAGGAGGTTTGACCCTGCATGATACTATGTAAGATTTTCATATGATACTCAAATAACTATTTACTGATGTTCATGTAACACCTAAAAAATTACTTCCTCCGATTCAAAATAAGTGCTACACTTTGGGTTTCATAGTTTTTGAGTTAAAAGATTATAATGATAGTTAAATTAGGTTAATTGAATGGTTAGTGGATAATGGGTCCCACACCTTTTGAATAAAGTGGGGTTGACGATGTTTAAAAGTAAAAATTAAGGGTAAATGAGTCATTTTACTTTGTTAAAGTAGATATTTAGTGTAACGACCCGAAATTTTTAATCAGATAAATTAGGGAAAAAAATATGATAAATAAGGATAAATCATTTTAAATGCGTGGGATTTGGTTTCGTGTCATTTGGACCTCGTTTGATATGGTTAAGGACGAAACTGGGTCAGATTAAACAATAAAAATTGCAGCCTTAGCTGCACTGGGCAGTTCGCGACGCGAACGTGAGTTCGCGGTCGTGAACTTTGGGCAGAGGATTTGGAGTTTTTGATCAAAGAGTTCCCGACCCGTTCCCGATCGCGAGGAGTTCCCGACGCGGGAAGTTCGCGCGAACTCCCCCTTCGCGGCGCGAACTGCTGGCTGGTGATATAAAAACGGGAAAAAGCTAGGGTTTGCTCATTTTCACCCCCAATTGTGGTGCAGCCGATTCTAGAGAGAGAAGTGGCGATTTTGATGATTCCTAGTTCAAATCTTCATCATCTTTGGAGATTCAAACATCAAAGGTAAGATTTCTTGATTGTTGGTGTTATCTAGCTAGTTATGAACTTTATTTGGAGAAATATGGTGGTTTGGGTAATCTACCAAGTTATCTTTGGAGAAGATGACTAAGATGAGTGTAGAACACTCTTTGTAAGCTTAAGAACCTTGTGTTCTTGATAGATCTGGGGTTTCTTGGTGTTATCTTGATCTAGGGTTTTGAGATTTCCACCAAGTTGGATGAACTTGGTGGTTAAGAATGTTGTTATGAAGTTATTGGTAACTAGTCATGGATAATAACTAGATTTTATGACGATATTAATGGTAGGTCAAGAAGACCTAAAGTTTGGTGACATTTTACAAGTTGGAAAGCAAGGATTCGTGTTAATAGACGCGATTTAGAGTTAGCTTGGCTAAGGTGAGTACATGAGACTTTTACTGAGTACATAGCAAATGATTTTGAAAACTATGATGTTTTATGAGTCTTTATTAATAAATGTTTTTAATAAAGATATGATTTTAAAAGGGTAAGAAAATGCAAGTAATAGACTATTTAAGTATGTCTAATGGCTAATGATTTTTGAAAGAGATTATGATAATGAAAAGAGATTAATAACTCTTTATTAATATGATGTTTGATTAAGAGTAGTGATTAAGAAAGTATGATATTTGGTTTATTAATAATATGTATTAATAAAGCTAACGGCAATGATTTTCAAGTATCAAGTACTGATTAGCATATTATACTAATAAAAGTAATGAATGATTTGCTAGGAGAATAAGTACAAAGTGACTAGCACTAGATTTGTATTATGGTCAAAGAGAAGTTAAATAAATATGATTTTGATAAATGATAAACATGTTTTATTTAATAAAGGACTTGGTAAAGTCAATATTGAAATTGAATAAGAAACGAGAATAATATGATAATTAGAATAGATACATTCTAATGTATGATTGAGTATGTATTATTGGGGCATAGGCCCGTATTTGATGATTTCACTATGTGTGTAAAGAAAATATCCGGATAACGATAACCCATTTATGGGGTAGTTGAGATTACTAATTGGGGCGGTACCTCCCTGCGCAAGGGTAGTATATCTATGTGAACGATAACCCGATAATATGGGGACTATGATAACCCGATAAAAAGGGGGATTACGATAACCCGCGAGACGGTGGAGTTGGAGATCTTGGTAAGTTTGGGAGAACCCCAATTACCATGTGATCTTGTGATGATAACCCACATCGGGGGAGTTTGCTTCAGAATAATCCGTGGCGTATGTGATAAAGGAGTAAGCTTATGGGTAGCTTACATGTATGTGATTATGTGATGGGTAAGCTACGATTAGCTTACTAGTATATATGAATAAGCGATAAGAATATAAGTTGATAATTAATAAGTAAATCAAGAAAAGTAATGAATATGACTTTTATTATATTTGAGAATGGGTTGAAAACCCATGTATCTCACGAGACTATTTTGTCTCACATACTACTTTGTTTTTGGCTATGTACTCAGGTTCAAGATCGAAGGATTAGAAGGTCCCGTTAGAAGTGCCCTAGTGTTGATCAGCTCGGGAGCTCGTAGGTAGATCCCGTTTATCCTATGGTTATGATATTGTTTTGTAACACCGGTTTTAATACTCTGATAAACCTTTTAATGGTTTTTGTTAAACCGTATTTTGGGATATTGGACTTTATAATACTTTTATTGAAAAATATGATTTAAAAGATGTTTTAAAAATTGAGGTGTTACAACTTGGTATCAGAACTATAGTTTAAGTGAATTTGGTAGGTTTGACCTCCCTAGTCTTAAGCTATGCTAGTAGGACCATATGTTTCCATAGGATGTCCATGTTTGGTCTTATGAGACCGTAAAGTATATGTATGGTAGGGTCGATCCCTAAGAGAAATGTCATGTTTGAGTTATTCATGTGTTTTATTCGACTGTTGAGTCGATCGGTTGAATCTTGATTTGTGAAAATGTTGGTATATCGAAAGGATGAGCACGAAAAGTGGATGAGCTCCACTGGATCAGATAAAATAAGTTGTGAATTAGGTTGTGAGCCAGATTGCGAGTGAGCGGCTGAACGAGAATAGGCGGGATGATTCCGACTCAAGTATGACGAGTAGGTTTTCAGATAGCAAAGTTGGTGCTGAGAAGCTCTCGACAGAAGAAAATAGTGATCCTGAATCGGAAGAGAAGAAAGTAGGTTCGTTCAATTCAATCATGTCGTGCAAGCCGATGCATGTTTGGGAAGTTCCGAGCCGGAAGCCACGATTCGGCGGATTCGCGAAATTAAGCAAGTGTTAGAAGATAGTAAGTGAATGAAGGATGATATGATGATTCTTGCATCCCGGTTATTGAAGGACGAGACGTTGTTGTGGAAGAATGTGATGTATGGAAGTTCGGAAAGAGAATATGGTACTAGATGTCGTGGAAGAAGTTCGCGAGTAGATTGATAGTGAAGTTTTGTCCCGAAGGAGTACTTGGAAAAATGTCTAAGAGAATTTATTGCTAGAGATGTGGAGAAGGTAGTTCAACGAAGTGTCAATGAATCGTCATCAAGTGGAGAAAAGAGGAAGTTCGATGGTAGCTTGGAGTCAATAAAGAAAGAAAGTCTCGTTCAAAGTTCGTCAAATCATGTTGGTGTGAAAGGTGCAAAAGTGTGGTAAGTTTTCCTCAATTATAAAATTTATGTTATGTGGTTTGTAGTTTATTTGATTAATTGTCGCACGATTTAGCGCTAAGTGAAATAGCCTATGAGATTATAGATAAATCGTTTGTTACGGGTTTGTATTTGGGGGATAATTTCCCCGGTTCGTTATGAAAAAAAAGAATGTTATATTTGGAAGAGTTGGTGTTCGGCGACACAAGTAGTAAGGATATAAAGTATTATGATGTCATGGGATATCAAAATATGAATCTTGAGGTTAATGAATATTTCTATGGAAGGATGGTAGTACGTGAAAGTACTAAGACTTAGTGAGGATGGTACATGAATGGGAAACCATAGAAGGGAAAGGTTCAAGGGTAAAATTGTAGTACTTGCGGGAATAAGAATAAGTGACGTAGTATTATCATATGTTAATGGTAAGGAAAAGAATGATCAAATATTTAGTGAAGTTTTAAAGTAAATAGGAAATATGAGGAAAAGAATAAGTATCGGGAACGAAGAATTTTAGTAATCGAAAATGGTTGAGTAAAAGTTGATAATTAGTCATGACAAAAGTTTGTATCATAGATGATGGATTTGATGCTAAGGGTAAAAGGATAATTAATGGTAAAATGTCATAGAAATGGTATGCTAAGTTAAGGGTAACAATTAATTATTGGAAAAAGGACGTAAAAAAGGGTGTTATAGCTTATGTTTGGATTATGGATCGGAGTCAATTGGTTGACTCGAGTTGACCGGGTGATTCGGTAAAAATGTGGATAATTGAATGCAATGGTGGTTACTTAGGCGGCGAAAGAAAGATTGGAAATCTTGATGATGAGAAAATGAATCGACTAAAGACGATTGATAAATGAGTAGATTGGTGAGAAGCACTAGAAATGATTATGTGTATACCGGGTGGTATTAAGGGATAAGTGAGTGTAATGGTCCATGAAAAGAATATGATTTTAGGAAGGTAATATTATGTGATATGTGGGGAAATGTAAACTGAATAGAGAATGTGATTAGTTATGAAAGAAAATGATAGCATGATGCTAAATGAATGATGCATACATGAATTGTATGCAAGATGGAATGGTGTTCTATGGACCTTGTTGAAGGATTTATGTGCACAGTCAGTCAACCTATGATGATACATCCATGCCTACTAAACAGTTAAGGGTCACACCGGTGCGTGAATGTAATACGAGTAAGATATGTAATGATACTTGGAAGAGGATTGATTCATAATAGTCATTTATGAATCAAGTTAAGTATGAAGTCAAGCTTGACTTATTACTAGATTAGTTTAACTAACTAATTAATACAAGTATTTGTACATTTTACTAGTTGAGTAAATATACAATGTGTTAATTATAGATTATTCATAATATGATTTAAAGCTATTAAATCATATAGTGTTTGGATAATATTATTGTTTAGATTATATAAAAGTTTATTATATAATCAATTATTAAAAGTATAATTACAGGAATATATTTCGTGTATATGGGTACCGAAATATTGAGTGTATAATACTAGACATTTAATAATTAAGTGTAACAATAATAACTAGATAAACTACAAGGGTTTAATGTGAAAAAGATAAGTTTAATTAAGAGATTGATCTTAATTAAAATATAAGGGCCCTAAGTGAAAGTCCTTTTATTATAAATAGAAGGCTTGGGGTTCCCTTGTTTGTAGCTCATAACACACGAAACCCTAGCCTCTCCCTTGCCCCCTTGTTCGGCCGAATACACAAGGAAGAACACAAGCATTGTGTTCTTCAATTGTTCTTCGGTCATTCTTCGTGTTCTTCAAGTCTTTGAAGATCAAGATCATTACAAGGATCAACTAGAAGGTCGCTCGTCGTGTTCATCACCAGTGGACTAACTTAAGCAAGATTAAGGTATGTTTTGGAAAGCCTTTTCCTCCTTCTGCTCTTGTTCGAATTGGACCACCAAGAACCCTGGGGTTCTTGGTTGGCCGTCGAATTCACACAAGTGTGTGTGTGTTCGAGTTTTTCGTACAAGGTTTTTTCTTTGTTAATCAAGTCTAGATTTCCAAGATCCCAATCCTTTAGGGTTTAAGGATTAAGTTTAATCTCAGTTCCGCTTTTAGGGATTAAACTAGCTAGTTGGTTTAACCGGTCAAGAACAAGTTCATGTTCTTGGTCAGTGTGATTCGAACCAAGTGACTAGGAGGTTGACCCAAGCGGTGAATCAGTTACAATGAAACCCTTCAGTGGTATCAGAGCGTTGGTTTAGATATCTAAACTAGATTAACAATGTTTTGTTTGTTTAATTTTTATTAAAGTTTTTTTTGTTCCAACTTCTTCTTCTCCTTGTATTTTCGAAAAGGGTAAGAACCCTAGGACCAAGTAAGTTAAACTAGTTAAGTTTAATTGGTGAAAATGATTCTAGAAAACCCTAGAAATTTCGTGTAAGACAAAGAACCCTAGGATCAAGTATGTTAAACAAGATTTGTTTAATTGATCCAAAATCTCCTTTCCCTAACCCTAGCAATTTTCGAAAATATGTAAGAACCCTAGGATCAAGATTGTCAAAATTTTTTGATCAAGAGGATTTTTTCCTTAATTACTTGATCTTCAAAATCTAGGACCAAGTATGTTAAACCAAGTTTTGGTTTAATTGGTCAAAAATGATTCTTTCCTTTTTCTCAAGATTTTCGTGATCTAGTAGGTTCCTTGGACACCAAGTTTGTTAAACTAGCTTAGTATAATTGGTGGAAAAGTTCCCTAGACTTGGGAAATTATTCGAAAAACCCTAGATATAATCTAGGACCAAAAACATTAAACTTGTATAGTTTAATTGATTAAAAGAATTAATTAAGATGATAATCTAAAACTTAGATAATTAAACAAGTTTATGTTTAATAGGTTTAATTATTGTTTTAATAGATTTATTGAAACTAGTTATTTAAACCTAGAAACTTAGACAAAGTTTTATTGTCTAAAATGTTTGAATTAAAAAGTTTGAATAAATTTATTAAGGTTATAATCTATCCTAGAGTTTAAACAAAGTTTATTGTTTAGATAGGATTGATTAGAATTATATTTTTGATAAATGATGTTTTTGATCAAGAAAGTCAAAACCCTAGTTTTGATTGATCAAGAACAAGATTAGGGTTTAACTAATTAATAAGGATTAAAAGAAGTGTTAATTTTTATTTCAAGAAATTAACAAGATGTATTTACATGTATATATATAATTTTATTTTTTTAAATATTTAAAATGAAAAATAAGTTTTTTTTTTAATAAATAAAGTAGTTTATACGTATTTTTAATTAGTTCAAGTTAAAATACATACGTATAAATTAGATGTAATATTCTTATTAGAATGTTACAAGTTTATTTTAAAAGGAAATATATATGTACATATATTAAATACAAGATTAAATGGAACATTAAAAGATAATGTTATTTCGATCTTAAAGGTTAATAATATAACTAGTTATTGTATAAGTTGATTATATAATTGAAACTAGAAAGTACAAAGTTATGATTTCATTATAACTAGAAATTGTACAAGTTGAGATTATATGATGAACTAGGATATACAAAGTTATATATTACATTATAAGGTGTATAAAGTTATAAGTTATTATAACTAGATAATTATACAAGTATAATATAAGTATTTTACAAGTCATGTAAGATACTAGATTAATGATCAATGAATAAATAAAAAGAGAACTTTATAACCTATATTTAACTAGTTCAAGTTAAATATAAGAAAGGTTTAAACAAACTAATAATTATTATATATAGTCTTTATATAATAGATTTATTAGTTTCACCAAGAATAGACCGGTGATTGTGATTGCTTAAGTTCCATCATGGTTGTTGGAGCTAGTGGGAGCTACACAAGAAAATCACAAAGTTTATAAGTGTGTCGCTAAGACATAAGTTTTGGTTGAATCTAATAAGTCAAAACAAATGTTTAATTTCATTATTAAACATGTGAAAAACTAGGTATGTTAAACTAGATTTATGATTCAAGTTTATGAATCGTAAAAGAATTAAAAGTTTAACATAAGTGTTTAAGTTTTTCAAGAAAGATAAAACAAGTAAGTTTTATTCTAGACAAGGTTTTTCACAAAACCTAGTAAAACATTTTGTACACCTCGTTTTAGGTATACATATAAGTCGCACAATTCATGAAACTATAAGTTTTAAGAAAGGTTCTTAAGATTTAAAAAAGGTGTCTTGTAGAATTCTTGAATTTACAAGTCACACATTTTAAACAAGGATTAAGATTGGAATAAAGGTTTAAGTTTAGTTTTAGACTTAAACAAACTCAAGAAAATCTTAGATCTAAGTACTATCCACCTAATGGAACACCTCACTTGTTCAACGATATTCATATTGTAAGGATAAAGAACCTTAGATATGGATTCAAATCATTGCGAGTGTTAGGGTGCGTAAGGTTCTGTGATAATCGGGAGTCCCGGCGCAGAGCATCACACTGTCTTAGATGGTCTGATATACTTTGGTGATAATCGGGAGTCCCGGCCCAAAAAGTACTTGAGTAGAATAAACATACTAGACTTTATTACTAACTTAGAAATGTACAATTAGATTGTACAAAGTTGTAATAAGTTATAAGTCTAAAGATTCTACAACCCCTAGGAATCGTGTCAAGTCTTGATACGATCGGTAAGGATGTTACCTACTAGAAATAGCATGTCTCGTCGAGAAGTGCCCAAACCTTGCGGCGAGAATGTGAAATATGGATCCTAGGCCTAAAATATTAATTATGGGTTTATAATATATTTTAGAGAATGTTTATTGATGATTACTAATTAAACTGGGTTTGATTTGTAGATGGCAGCAACAACCACAACGACAAGTACCAACAATCTCTCACTTCGCTCAATCCTCGAAAAAGACAAGTTGACTGGGTCAAACTTTCTCAATTGGGAGCGCAATCTTCGCATTGTGCTCAGGCATGAGAGAAAGTGGTATGTCTTAGAAAGAGCAGTACCAAATGTCCCTGCCGCGAATGCTAGAGCTGAAGCAAGGCAATCTTATGATAAGCATGTCAGTGATGCGCTCGATATGAGCTGTTTGATGCTCGCAACCATGAGTCCAGATTTACAAGCAGGACTTATGGATGTGCCTGCATTTGAGATGATCCAGCAACTTAGGGATTCATTTCAAGAGCAAGCTCGCACTAAGAGGTTCGACATCAATCGAGCCTTCAACTCGTGCAAGATGGTCAAAGGAACACTGGTGAGTGCCCACGTCATGAAAATGAAAGGGCACATGGATCACCTTGCTAGACTTGGTCACCCCATACCGTTGCAAATGGCAACAAACACTATACTCAATTCATTGTCTGATGACTACAAGCCTTTTGTGGTCAACTACAATATGCATAATATTGAGAAATCCATTGCTGAGCTACATCCATGCTCAAGACAGCTGAATTGAGTTTGGGGACCAAATCTAAGGATGTTCTAATGATCGGTAATAGCAGTAGTGGTGGCAAGAAGAGAAAAGGGCATGGTGGTAAAGGAAAGGGTAAAATCAATCCTAGCCAAGGAGTGCCAAATGGTAAAGATGTCAAACATAAGGCCAAGAAGGTTAAGCCTAACACACAGAGGACCGAGAATCGGTGCTTCAAGTGTAGTGAGGCTGGGCATTGGAAAAGAAATTGTCCAAAGGGTGCAAGTGGTGGTGGAGGAAACGCAAGTTCCTCAGGTAACACAACCACACTTCTTAATCACTTTAAGATACTTGTAAAGTACATTACGAGCAATCTAACTTTTGCAATCGTTTATTGCAGGAGGAGATGCAAAGTGATGATGACCGACATGAGATGGTGATGATCTCACGAGCACCAAGATTTTTATAATTCAGTATTTTATGGATTCAGTAAAAACAATTTTTATTGTTGTTTGGATAATTTTTTATTTCATGTTAAAACAAAGTTTTTGGTTTTAATAAATTCGAATCCATGGTTGAATTATATTGTGTGCATGTGTGATAATTACACTAGTCAAGTTTTATGACTAGATTGTAAGTCAATTATTTTGATTTACTTTATATTTCATGTTTTATACTTGTTTGATTATTGTAAATGTCTTAGATAGCTCAAATACTTAGATACTAGAAATTAGAAGTTTATCCTAAAGTATTTAAGAGTTTTTAGTGGGAGCTATGACTAACGTATTCATTAGAGGTACTAATGAATATAGTAAGTTAGTTAGGACATTAACAACGAGAAGTTACCAAGTCGTTAGCCAAAGAGTTAAGAGAAATAAATGATCATTGATTAGATTATTGCAAACCTAATAGCGTGATCACAAGTCTTGTGATTAATTATTGCATATCTAATAGGATGTTCACACTCCAGTGAACAAGATTAATCATTTAAGGAAATTTCTTTAACTAGTAAGAATTTCTACAAATCAAGTAGCTAAAAGAGATTTAGTTACAAGGCAAGTTTTATAGATTCAAGAAACTAAAGGAGTCATTTTCCAATCCTCCTATGTTTACCGAATCATATAAAAGAGCAAGACTAGAATATGTTCTAAGTGTTGCATGAACAATGTCTAGCAAAGACAAAAGTAATAGTATTCTTGAAATACTCGTCTTATGTCTTTAGTTTAATAGAAATGACTAATTGTAATTAGTGATAAAAGTTGCAATTGAGGAGACATTGAGCAATCAACACAAACACAAAGAATAAGTAATGATCCAGTAGTAATTCAGTATCTATATCCAGTGTGGAATAATACATGAGTTAGTATCATTGTTATTCAGAATTTGTATGTTTTACAACATCCATGAATAAAAGTCTCTTTATTCAAAAAGATATCAATCCGTGACTACTCGTCTTGGTGGGAACCTTGATGGGACGTTAACGTCATCGCGGTATTTGGTGGTAGATTCGAAGTTCTTCGAAGATAGCTACACAAGTTCTGTGTAAACCAAATATCGGTGATATTCTGTTGGAGCTCGACGAATATTGGATTGACCACCGTGATAATACTTCGTGGTTGAAAAGTTTAAAAGTATTATTCACTAGGATTTTCCTTAAGCCTGAGGTATTTGGTTTAGGATACAATGACTAATGTACTTTGGTTCGTCTTAGACAATTCTGAAATATGGTTGTCATACGAGGCTTTACTGGGTACAAAGGAAATTGTATTTTGAGTCAAAATATAACAAGATGGTAATTGCACCTCCTTTCTAGGAGAGATATTTATGGGTCCTTTGACATGATGAGATAACTGGAAAGTGCATGGCCATGCCCAAACGAACTGATTTGTTCTTTGTCGTTTATCACAACAGTTTGAATCAAGAAGTCATGAAATGATTTTGAATACAGGAGTTGATAATTTCTACCATGCTCGTATTCATTATCACAAATATCGTGCTGCAAGGGATGAACCTAACATAGTTGCCCAAGAAGTAGAGACAGAGTGTTCTTTACTAGGAGACGCTATTAAAGAGTTTTTCTAAAACTATACCTGGGTTACACAAAGTTGTTTTTATGGGGTTGGTTACCTACATGCCCATCTAGAAGGCCACTGTAGCTCGTATCATTAAGACAAAGGTTACAAACTTACACAAGTGGGACTCTGAAGGATTTATGTGCACAGTTAGTCAACCTATGATGATACATTCATGCTTACGAAACACTTAAGGGTCACACCAGTGAGTGCATGTAATACGAGTAAGATATGTAATGATACTTGGAAGATGATTGATTCATAATAGTCATTTATGAATCAAGTTAAGTATTAAGTCAAGCTTGACTTATTACTAGATTAGTTTAACTAACTAATTAATACAAGTATTTGTACATTTACTAGTTGAGTAAATATACAATGTGTTAATTATAGATTATCCATAATATGATTTAAAGCTATTAAATCATATAGTGTTTGGATAATATTATTGTTTAGATTATATAAAAGTTTATTATATAATCAATTATTAAAAGTATAAATACAAGAATATATTTCGTGTATATGGGTACCGAAATATTGAGTGTATAATACTAGACATTTAATAATTAAGTGTAACAATAATAACTAGATAAACTAAAAGGGTATAATGTGAAAAAGATAAGTTTTATTAAGAGATTGATCTTAATTAAATTAGAAGGGCACTTAGTGAAAGTCCTTCTATTATAAATAGAAAGCTTGGGGTTCCCTTGTTTGTAGCTCATAACACACGAAACCCTAGCATCTCCCTTGCCCCCTTGTTCCGCCGAATACACAAGGAAGAACACAAGCATTGTGTTCTTCAATTGTTCTTCGTTCGTTCTTCGTGTTCTTCAAGTCTTTGAAGATCAAGATCATTACAAGGATCAACTAGAAGTTCGCTCGTCGTGTTCATCACCAGTGGACTAACTTAAGCAAGATTAAGGTATGTTTTGGAAAGCCTTTTCCTCCTTCTCCTCTTGTTCGAATTCAACCACCAAGAACCCTAGGGTTCTTGGTTGGCCGTCGAATACACACAAGTGTGTGTGTGTGTGTTCGAGTTTTTCGTACAAGGTTTCTTCCTTGTTAATCAAGTCTAGATTTCCAAGATCCCAATCCTTTAGGGTTTAAGGATTAAGTTTAATCTCAGTTCCGCTTTTAGGGATTAAACTAGCTAGTTGGTTTAACCGGTCAAGAACAAGTTCATGTTATTGGTCAGTGTGGTTCGAACCAAGTGACTAGGAGGTTGACCCAAGCGGTCAATCAGTTACAATGAAACCCTTCACTTGTTAGGTCGGAGGCTTTCCGGTTAGCGAGATTGGTTGAGTCACTTTGGATTAGAGGCTTTCCGATCATTGTGACAGTTTGAACCGTTATGGATTGGAGGCTTTCCGATCATCTCGATGAGATAGTTAAAGTATGATTTGATGTACCAGGATTATGATGTGTATATCTGGTGTATGTAGAACCGCATAGTTAAGTTATTGCTATAATTATATGGTAAGTGAGAAATTGGGTTGAAAACACGGGTTGTGTTTAAGTATAGGTATGTGTAGGCGATGCCTACAAGTTTATAGATTATAAAATGGATGCATCTGGGAAGC
Organism: Calendula officinalis; assembly: GCA_963853835.1. Classification (NCBI taxonomy): domain Eukaryota; kingdom Viridiplantae; phylum Streptophyta; class Magnoliopsida; order Asterales; family Asteraceae; genus Calendula; species Calendula officinalis. The sequence continues at coordinate 44,223,253 of OY970827.1, forward strand.
AAGGATTTACTAGTGGCCGATGAGTGGAGAAAAATTGTTTGATGAGTGGCTAAGTCACAATCGGATGTGACTGAGGCTCTAAAGCTGGTAGTCGGGAATTGCAAGTATGGTATGGGGACGTTTGGAAGAAATTTCAAATGGTATAAGTGTTTGAATGAAAGTTAAAAAAAAAGTAATATGGATTGGTATTGCTTTAAAAAGGAAATTATTAACCGATTGTAGAAATTGAAATCAAGGAAAAAGGAGACAATTGAGAAAGGAAATATGGATATTGGAATTGAAAATGAAAAGTTTTAGAAGTTATGGTGGCAAGTTATGGTTGACTTTATGCATAAATCAAGATTGGTCAAGATTTGTGGAATGTTGACTTTGGTAAAAAAAAATGGGGTTTTGACTTTCGCTTAGAATGGCTAGGCGATGATAAGATCATAATGTATCGTCTATATGTGTATGATAAGGGTTAATTGATTAATGGAAATAACTATAGTCGGAGGGTGCGACTTTAATCGTTGGGTGTTTCGAGTTGAGTTTGGGAATCGAGTATGATTGTTGATAAACCATGAATGTAAGGTCGATTGTAAAGGAAGGGATGATTAATGGAACCTTTAGTGAGAAAGGAAATTGTCAAAGTATGGTTGACTTTGTGCTTAAGTCAAAGATCTGACAAAGTTGGGATATGGCGACTTGGTCGAAGCTAGACTTTGACTTTCGTTTTGATTCATTTAATAATAGTAATGATTGGGTCATATCGTTCCTTTGTGGATAAAAGGATTTAGTTAAACGATTGAAAGTGTTATAGTCGAGTTATGAAATTTTGACCCGTTTGGGGTATTAAGGGCTTGAGACAGATTTTTGACCCGTTGGGGCATCACGGTGTTAAGTGCCTTTAAATGTATAATTGTTATTGGATCACGATTGGAAAAGGTTGATGGTAAAAGATACAAGAGGATGGAAGAGGAATGGGGATTGGAAATCCTTGAGTCGATTCCGAGGACGGAATCCCTTTTAAGGGGTAGATAGTTGTAACGACCCGAAATTTTTAATCAGATAAATTAGGGAAACAATTATGATAAATAAGGATAAATCATTTTAAATGCGTGGGATTTGGTTTCGTGTCATTTGGACCTCGTTTGATATGGTTAAGGACGAAACCGGGTCGGATTAAACAACAAAAATTGCAGCCTTAGCTGCACTGGGCAGTTCGCGACGCGAACGTGAGTTCGCGACGCGAACGTGAGTTCGCGGTCGTGAACTTTGGGCACATGATTTGGAGTTTTTGACAAAGAGTTCCCGACCCGTTCCCGATCGCGAGGAGTTCCCGACGCGAGAAGTTTGCGGCGCGAACTCCCCCTTCGCGGCGCGAACTGCTGGCTGGTGATATAAAAACGGGAAAAAGCTAGGGTTTGCTCATTTTCACCCCCAATTGTGGTGCAGCCGATTCTAGAGAGAAGTGGCGATTTTGATGATTCCTAGTTCAAATCTTCATCATCTTTGGAGATTCAAACATCAAAGGTAAGATTTCTTGATTGTTGGTGTTATCTAGCTAGTTATGAACTTTATTTGGAGAAATATGGTGGTTTGGGTAATCTACCAAGTTATCTTTGGAGAAGATGACTAAGATAAGTGTAGAACACTCTTTGTAAGCTTAAGAACCTTGTGTTCTTGATAGATCTGGGGTTTCTTGGTGTAATCTTGATCTAGGGTTTTGAGATTTCCATCAAGTTGGATGAACTTGGTGGTTAAGAATGTTGTTATGAAGTTATTGGTAACTAGTTATGGATAATAACTAGATTTTATGATGATACTGATGGTAGGTCAAGAAGACCTAAAGTTTGGTGACATTTCACAAGTTGGAAAGCAAGGATTTGTGTTAATAAACGCGATTTGGAGTTAGCTTGGCTAAGGTGAGTACATGAGACTTTTACTGAGTATATAGCAAATGATTTTGAAAACTATGATATTTTATGAGTCTTTATTAATAAATGTTTTTAATAAAGATATGATTTTAAAAGGGTAAGAAAATGCAAGTAATAGACTATTTAAGTATGTCTAATGGCTAATGATTTTTGAAAGAGATTATGATAATGAAAAGAGATTAATAACTCTTTATTAATATGATGTTTGATTAAGAGTAGTGATTAAGAAAGTATGATATCTGGTTTATTAATAATATGTATTAATAAAGCCAACGACAACGATTTTCAAGTATCAAGTACTGATTAGCATATTATACTAATAAAAGTAATGAATGATTTACTAGGAGAATAAGTACAAAGTGACTAGTACTAGATTTGTATTATGGTCAAAGAGAAGTTAAAGAAATATGATTTTGATAAATGATAAACATGTTTTATTTAATAAAGGACTTGGTAAAGTCATTACTGAAATTGAATAAGAAACGAGAATAATATGATAATTAGAATAGATACATTCTAATGTATGATTGAGTATGTATTATTGGGTCATTGGCCCGTATTTGATGATTTCACTATGTGTGTAAAGAAAATATCCGGATAACGATAACCCATTTATGGGGGAGTTGAGATTACTACTTGGGGCGGTACCTCCCTGCACAAGGGTAGTATATCTATGTGAACGATAACCCGACAATAGGGGGACTATGATAACCCGATAAAAAGGGGGATTACGATAACCCGCGAGACGGTGGAGTTGGAGATCTTGGTAAGTTTGGGAGAACCCCAATTACCATGTGATCTTGTGATGATAACCCACATCAGGGGAGTTTGCTTCGGAATAATCCGTGACGTATGTGATAAAGGAGTAAGCTTATAGGTAGCTTACATGTATGTGATTATGTGATGGGTAAGCTACGGTTAGCTTACTAGTATATATGAATAAGCGATAAGAATATAACTTGATAATTTATAAGTAAATCAAGAAAAGTATTGAATATGACTTTTATTATATTTGAGAATGGGTTGAAAACCCATGTATCTCACGAGACTATTTTGTCTCACGTACTACTTTGTTTTGGGCTATGTACTCAGGTTCAGGATCGAATGATTAGAAGGTCCCGTTAAAAGTGGCGTTGATCAGCTAGGGAGCTCGTAGGTAGATCCCGTTTATCCTATGGTTATGATATTGTTTTGTAACACCGGTTTTAATATTCTGATAAACCTTTTAATGATTTTTGTTAAACCGTATTTTGGGATACTGGACTTTATAATATTTTTATTGAAAAATATGATTTAAAAGATGTTTTAAAAATTGAGGTGTTACATTTAGTGGGCGTGGGTCCTACTATTTTTTCCCAAATAAGGTAATTTTTCAAAGTGTAGCACTTATTTTGAATCACTCATATAAGAAAAGTGTAGCACTTATTTTGATCGGAGGAAGTATTATATTTATAAAAAAAATAAGTTTCATGATAGTTCATTTCTAAGATATTTTCGGTGACCTAACTTTTAAATAAATATACTAAATTTATAGATGATGATAAATATATATTCCAATATATTTCCTATGAGAAAAATATCCCTTAAGACCACGGAGGTTCACCCACACCGACTCCGGGCTATCCACAAAGCGGGTGATCGTCCTGAGATTAGTCGGATCACAAATAGAGTCAGTCCCGGGTTACCATAAAAGCAGGGCCGGTCCAAAGTTTTTCGAGGCCTGGTATATTTTCTGAAAAATTAGGCCCCACAACTTAAACAATCGAAAATTATAATTAAAATATTCTAACGTTTGGTTTTCCCAGCTCGCTTATGACTCCAAATGGCTATTAATATATAGTCTAACATTACTTGTGTCAATAATTAACCTAGACTAATAAAATAAGAAATTTACTAGACCCCTAATTTTGGTGGGTCCTATTTAAATGCACGTTTTAAACACTCCTTGGGCTGGCTATGCATAAAAGGCACATGCCAAGTTAAAAGAAATTATTTCACTGTTTATTATTTCAAATCAAGCTTCATAAATATTACTGTATATTACTAATGTGTTTGTATTTACGTGTAGTTCAAGCATTTCTGAATTATACTTACGTACTAGTTTATTTACTCGTGTACAAGAGGAGTATTATATACAATATATTTATAACAAGAATAATTTGATAACACAACATAAGCGTAAAACTAAGATTGTGGCAGTAATATCAATCAACATCTGGTCACACAGGATCGAGCTTTACCAGTTGTTTCCCAAGCTTTGATTGTTCGAGAAACCACTCGACCAATCTCGCCTAAAGAATCCTTTGGTATTTGTGGGGGTTTATAATGACTTAGAAAAAGATTTTGGATTCCCTTTAATCCATAAATTTCCCATCCCCCATACATTAACACGTGGGCAAGTGATGCCCTAAACACAGAGAGTCTTTTTCTTCACCCCTTAATGGGCCCCAACAAACTTTCTTAGGGATTACATATTAATATTAGATACATGTATACAATATATGCGTGTATGCATATATTCTCCACCCTAGGTGGCTAGAAACGCTTATATAAACCTCCAATCCCATCTTCAAAACTCATATTCATGTTTTCTAACTCTCATAACACCTAAATCTTGAATAAACAACCCTACCTAGTTAGTTAGCTAATCAAGAGTTACAAATATGTCTGGTGTTTGGGTGTTCAAGAATGGTGTGGTTCGGCTAGTGGAGAACCCTGGAAGTGATTCATTCCAGGGTTCAGTTCGGCGTAAGGTTTTAGTTCATTTAGCCTCAAACGAAGTGGTTACCTCTTATGCTGTGCTTGAAAGAATCTTGTCATCAATCGGATGGGAGAGGTACTATGATGATCCTGATTTGTTTCAATTTCACAAAAGATCAACTGTCCATCTCATTTCTCTACCTAAAGACTTCAACAAGCTCAAATCGATCCATATGTATGACATAGTTGTCAAGAATCGCAATGTGTTTGAAGTAAGAGATATGTATTGATCGATTAACCTAGCTAACCAGCCAGCCAAAAACAGGTGGCTGGCAAGTTAGCTAGCTTGGTTGTCATCCCTTAGGATCATAACTAGCATTTATGTTGTGTGTTTTGGTGAACTATACTCTCTCATCTCGAAGTATATTGGTTTGTTTGTTTCTTGCAACGGGCATCATGTGTGAAGGCACGTAATGCTGACAAAGTTAAGTCCAAGTTTGATTGATGTTTGAATTTTATTTTTTAGGGTTTAAGAAGTTAATTCCAAATAACTTAAGGGTTGTTTGGTAATTTTCATGTATATGTTAATCTTATATGGTGTTATTTGTAATGAAATCAAGTTTATGCGTGACTACAACTACAAGTGCTGCAGTGCATATATAGATCGATATAGATATAGACCCAATATGATTGGCATTTAATTTTCTTGAATCTTTTCACATCGAAGAGACACACCGATCTTCGATTTTGTGACAACTGCAAAGGGGTTACTTTAATTTATGGGGCATTTTCTTTTGTGTTCCTTTACTAAATTTGGTATAACAATTTGAACCTGTTATATTTACTGGATTTTGATAATATATAACAGCACTAAGGGCTGTCACTAAACACGCATGAAATACTTGTACATCAATCTATAACTACCTCCTGAATCTTAGAAACTACTTGCCCCCATTGATAAATGTACAACTTAAATGCATTTAATGACAGTCCTAAGGGCTGTTATTATCAAAACTCATATTTATTTCATAAAAAGTAGTCCCCATGGCCCAAGCTTAATTATGCTTAGATGATAAGGTTATGGAGGCATAATTAGCACCGTTAATATGTTGGAACAGGATGCATGCAAACTTATAAAACTTTAAAAAAAAAAAAATTAAAAAGCTAGAATATGTACGTTCTCCCTTTTATTTTATTTAAGAGAACTTTATAATAGGGTGAAATATAGAACTAATGGTATCTGATGTTGTCTTGTTATGTTATTTTGCTTATTTCTGCGCGGCTGCTTTGCCACAAGTATTTCATTGTTTTTGTTCTGATCATAAATGATACTATTACTTTCCACTAAACTTTCTAATTTATTTCCTTACTCATTTAATTAATATAAGTTTTTAAATTAAATGATAAAATTATAAAACAGAATTATTAATTTCACATATTAATCATTTTATAGATAAAAAAAATGAAATAAAAATATATTTAGCACGAACAACATGACTTTTCCTTTTCCGATCTGTATTGCTATTTATCTATGATATGGTTTACCTTATCTTACATTACATAAGCAATGACGGCAGCACACTGATCGACTTTTTATAATTTTTAATTTGTAAATTATTATTTTTATTAAAGATATGGATGCATCGATTGTGGTTTGCATAAATGGTTATTAAAACATCTGAAAATAAATATTCTTATGCTAATTACTTGGAGATTTTGAATTTGTATTTTATATGTCGTCAACATTCTGCGGAAATAGTGCATCTGTAGACGCACAGTGAAAGTTTCGTTTTTTGAAATATGTTTTTTCATGTCTTCGACAAAGTTAATTGATTATATTCGCTTTAGAAACATTAATCAATCATTGTCATGTCAATTGATAACAATCAAAATGTTACAAGTCAAGTAATCAAAACGTTGTGAACTGTTATGCTATTCATAGGGTCGATACCTAGGAAAAGACAAAGGCATCAGTTAACCTAGACAATTTTTTCATTTTTCAGTTATGAAATACTCCCTCCGTCCCACGAAAAATTTCCCATTTGGTTTTTGCACAAGTTTTTAGGTGATAGTTAGTGATTGGGTCATTGATAATACTTTTGATTAAAATATAAGGTTGGATTGGAGAGAGAAGGATAGTTAGTGGATATTAGTGGTGAAGTCTTTAGTAATAATAGTTTTTTATTGTGTGGAGCCCAACAAATATGAGAAATGAGAAGTTTTTTATGGGACAAAAATTTAGAGTGAAATGAGAAGATTTTTGTGGGAAGGAGGGAGTAACATTTTAGATGTTCTTTGGTAATATCTAGATGATTAATCCCTAAATGCAGGGCTATAATATAAATGATTCAGACTTTCCCTTAGACTCTGATTAAGAGGGAAAAACATTTTTTATTCAGAGAATTTTCAAGAGGAATTAACCCGCAAATATTCTAGATTACCCGATTTAAATGATGTTTGTTAATGAAATCATTAAGAAAAGTAGTTATCGTTTCCTCTTATATATATAAGGAACCGATGCATTGTAGATAGAGTAAAAACAAAAAGAACACTATGTACCAAAGCTACATTAATGGTTTTTATTATACTAAAAAGTCTTTTGTTTTTGGTGTTATGTACGAGTATGATATTCGGGTTTTTTTTATGCAAAGTAATTTCTTGTTAATTTGTCACTAATTTATCAATGAATTTTTTTCTGTTCATAAAGTCACTTAAATATTATTAAATCTCCATATCCCAATAATATCCATATCCTGTACAGTATCTTTGCACAGTTTAGTACAAATGAGATGTGGTTAAATAAAATGGCGGAGTCCATAGCTAGCAAGCTATTTCCGTTTGTTCTTAACACTGCAAAAGGTTCATTTTCAAATCGATCTGACTCCTGCATTTATATGCCAGATAAGGAACTTATCAACAATCATGCATAAAAGTGTTCTTTCATTTTCATGGCAGTACGTGCTGATCATATGGGTGCTCAAAGGATCGACGAACTGGAATCGTTTATCCAAGCCGTACCCTATCACTATTGATCCTATTAATCCTATCCATATAGGATAGAATTACGAAATTAAAAATTAAAGAGATCGATATATTATATGAGTTTTGTGAGAGAATGTAATCTCATGCCTTTTCTATTTCACAAAAGATCCTTTAAATATACATCAACTAGGTTATAACCCGTGAAATTCACGGGCTGTGGTTAATTTTACTCGTTATTAATTTTTATAGAACGTAACGTTTGTAAAATCAAGGCTGGTAACTTTTCTAAATTTACCATTGACTGCGTGAATATTACATGTTGTTAAAAAATGTGTAATGCTTTAAAAACGGTTTATGAATTATATTCACTTCGTAAAATTTAAGAATACTTGATAGAAAAATGATAACAATATAATAAGAAATTATAAAAACAAATCAATATACTTACTAATAAGTAAATGCTAAAAAGTCATGCAACAATTTGATTAACAAAATAACGATTACAAAACAATCTTTTTTTAAAAAGTAAGGCAATTTAAGGTAAATTCTGGAACACTTCCTTGAATACAACATTTGATGTTTTATTTGTTAAACCACCATCCTTATCTTCTATTAATATCTTCAAACCTTGCCTGCTCTTCACTCTAGATAACGCTACATATAACTGTCCGTGTGAAAACACCGGCTCTCTCAAATACAGACCAACCTTTGATAATGATTGTCCTTGACTCTTGTTTATGGTCATAGCAAAACATACTGCTAGGGGAAATTGTCTTCGTTTAAACTTAAATGGAATTTTGCTGTCAGATGGTGTAAGCGACAATCGTGATATAAAAGTGCGATATCCAATGTTATTTCCAGATATAACAACTGCTTCAATAACACGGGTTCCCAATGATATGATCTGAAGTCTGGTACCATTACATAAAGCACTTTTCTGGTCAATGTTTCTTAATAACATAACCGGAACACCAACTTTAAGAACTAACTGATGATTTGGCAAACCTGACACTTTAATACCATTTAACACATCCGGCGAGTATAAACTTTCATCAAATTGATCATTCAAAAATTCGGAAGGACATATGCTGTCTGAACTTAAATATTCCTTTCCTTCTCCTGGAAACATTTCTAAAAAATGATCATTTATATCTTTTACAACTTCGTTTTTTGGTGTTAGTATTGCTCTTTCTTGAAAATATCCAGAAGTATTTATGTTTTCGAGCAGTGAAGGATAAACAAAATTAATTAACGAAGCTAAAGGGTCTGGTGATTCTGAGATTAGAAGATCAGGAGGAATATCAATAACTGCCTCACCATTGTTGGGTCCACTAATTTTCCCTTCTCCAATATCCAATAACCAATTTGCAAACGATGTTGTTTCTTCAATATCAGATATATCACGTCCTACAGTTAACCTCATGTTTTTTGTTAGCTTTCTAACTTTGCAATTATCCCATATATACGAAGAACTGATGGACGCATTTTCAATGTCTTGTCTAGAACCGTTTGGGACAACGGGCAGAATTTGTCTAAAATCTCCCCCAAACACAATGACTTTGCCTCCGAATGGTAGCTCATTGTTACAATTACTGTCATCACTTAAAATATCTTTCAGTGTTCTATCTAACGCTTCAAATGCATGCTTATGAACCATTGGTGCTTCATCCCATATTATAAGACTTGTTTTCTTTATTAACATTGATACATCGCTGTTTGCCTTTATTGAACATATTGAATCTTCATTAAGGTAAAATGGGATATGAAACCGAGAGTGAGCAGTTCTACCTCCAGATAGTAACAAAGAAGCAATTCCACTTGAAGCAACATTTAAGACAATTTGCCCTTTACACCTGATTGCAGATGAAAGTGTTCTCCATAAGAATGTTTTACCTGTTTGATTTTGTGGAAATGTCATTAGTTGTTACATATATATATTTTAAAAATAACATAAATAATAAACAAAAGGTGAAATGAGTAGTTCATGATGATGAATGTTTTACCTGTTCCGCCGTAACCATAAACAAAGTATACACCCCCTTGACCAGAAATAACTGATGCCATGATATCGTCAAAAATGCCTCGTTGTTCATTCGTCAACGAATGTGAAAATTGATCAAATTCAGTTTGTAATGTAGTCCTATCGTAAGACAGCTCGTCTGCAATCATACGATTGTTTGAAGAATCCAATGAGTCGTCGTCAGGATACGGCATGGGAGTGTAATTTTTCAGGCTGGAATTGTTACGGATTAAAATTGATTCTATCTCGTACAATGTCAAATTTTAAATTTGATTATCTGTAAGTGATAATTCTGACAGGAAATATAATATGTTAGATCTATAAAAAAACAGAACAGTACCACTTATTTAAATTATTAAGTATTATTCTCTAAATTTGTATGTTTAATTAAAATTGAGTGTATTACCTGGATTCTTTAACCTTCGTTGTTGACGATATAAAATGCCATCAGATAGATACTGCCATGTAGCTTCCCATACAACTTCTGGTCTAGACAAAGAATTCATCATCAACATGATTGCAAATAAAGACCGTAGATAATAACCAGAACCAGAAACACTTGCTTCTTTAATAGCATCAATGTATTCTCTGTCGTCATCTAATAGACCCCTTTGAAAACAGGCATCTCTAAATGTAGGATATATTACACCATCTACCTTACGGAGTTCTTCAAAAGATTTCGGACCTACCACTTTGTTTAACAGGATTCTCAGAAAATATGCTTCTCCAAGATTAGGAGGAACCGAATGAATGCGACCGATAGAATACCCCTGCTTGCGTCTCTCCCAACAACGCTTGTCAGATTTCCAAACAAACATTGTAGGAAATTGAATGTAGGTAAGTTTTGCTGCTTCTTCATCCATGCTGTTGCATTTCATCCACGATAAAAACATCGAAGAAGCAACTGATGGTTTATTAAGAACATTTTCCGTTTGATCGGATGAACCATAAACAACAGTTTGTTTACCAGGAAGATGGAAAGGAAGTCTAACAACAGAAGGAGTCCTGTAATGGACATCAAATCCAAAAATTCTCCATATAGCTTCACAAGCGGAAAGATATCTACAATCGTAATATTGTTTTATTTCGTCTACCGAATCTGGATTTTTTTCTGCATTGTTGCTTTGGACCACTTCAAGAGTAGCTCTATCTGGACCTTTGTTAATATATTTAAACAAATATTTTATTGCACCAGTTTGATTGCACCATTCAACATTAATGTGAGCTTGATATCTTTTCAGAAGATATGGGTTATATGCAACTACACTTCTGTTATCCAACTTCACTCCAGATTTTTCAACAAAAGCCCCATCATCTCGTCTTCTATATAAAGGGTACTCATTTCCATCCGATGTTGTTTGATTATAAAAGTTCTTGGGAAATTTTTTTGAGCATCTATTGTCTACGATACACGGGCAATGTCTGTTTTCACCACCACATGGTCCATGAATCATAAACTCACTCACAAGCGAGTACAAAGCTGGATCCTCACGAATGTTAGGAATCTCTGCCGAAATGAATAGATCTATTTTTTCAACTGTATGAAGCTTAGCAGAAGAATGTAAAAATACACATATATGACTATGAGGCAACCCACGTTTTTGAAATTCTATTGTATAAACAACTACAAAAAAAACATATCATGAATATAAATTAGTTACGCGTTGAAGTTATAAAATATATGTTGTCAATAAAATAGAATATTTAAAATTAAATTAGCACTATCATTAAATTACTAACCTGCTTGAATCTTTCCAAATATTTCGTTATCCTTTATATCTTTCATCAACGCGTCCAACTTAATTTTAAATAACCTACATAGGATGTCAGGTCTGTCTTCTGCACGAAGATTTGTGTCATTAAGAAACCTTTTGACTTCTGGCCATTTTGGATTGCATGTTACAGTAATAAAAAAGTCAGGATATCCATACCAGCTACAAAGTGCCATGGCGTCTAAATAGTTTTGTCTCATATAGCGTGCACCACCAGTAAAAGAGGAAGGCAAAATAACACGTTTCCCAATGTTTGATACATTTTGATTACCCAAATTGTTTTCATTAAGTAAATTCTCGAATGTTTCGCACCGAAGATCTACTTGTTTACGACGTATGTAATTTAAACGCTCGGTATCAATCATAGTAAAAGCATCAACCGAAAATTGTTGAAGCAACCTTCTTGAATTAAGAATTAATGAAAATATATGATCTCTGTCTTGAATTATGTACGCGAACCATTCTCGCATGGTACACTTTGCCCATGATAAATTTTCAGTATCAACAACATCTCTATGAGGAATGTCTGTTCTGTAACCATCTTCACCAAATGGAAATATTATTGGATATTGAAGAGCAAATTTTTTTGGATGTGTCTCATCAACACGTTGTAAAGATCCAGATTTAGTTTGTACAATAATATCTAAACTTTTATGTGTATCTCCAATATCTCCAACAATTAACGCGGCAACCTCCGAAGCAGTGGGTATATTGTATGTCCTCCCATCCTGTGCCCTTTTTCCCAAAATACGTAATTTAAGATCTAATTGAGGGTTATTTTTTAATGTATCTCTAACCATCCTGTAAATCTGAACCAAACCATTTTTTGAGTTGAAGAATTGTTTCACATCTTTTATTATAGCAAGCTCGATTTGTGAATCAGCTAATGAAGTCTTTTTTGTTGATGAACTGAAAATAAAAATAGTATATGTTAACATAAAACATAATAATAATAATGTAAAGAAGTATGAAATAGTTAGTTACATAAAGATATTTACCCAAAACATGACTGTCTATTTGCGTCTTCATTCTCAGTATCATATATGTATAACTGTGAGAATTTAGGTTTAGCTCCATGTGCAGGTAGAAGACTCCCGATGTTATGATTATTCTGACCCCCTAGTCTGAATGTGTATGGAGCATTTCCTGTATTGATGGACTCATCAACCTTTCCAGTCATTGAGGTGAATGAAAACATGGAATTAAATCGACGTATGTTCTTCATGAAGTATTTACTCTTCGAATCTGACAAACGAAATAGGTTTTGGTAGCTAGGAGGTGGAACACCTAAATCTGGCAACTCAACCTTGCCATAATTACAACACATAGAAAAACTCTTATTTGCAGTTTTTCTGCATCTTTTTACTTCATCTTTCCAAAATTTTGCATAGCATACTGCACATTTAAATGTCTGATCACCATGATCGAGGTAATCTGTTTAATAAAAATAATATGTGTTAAAACAATAAATATTGAAATTATAATGAATGATATCATATTTTATATCACGTTATGAAGAAAATGTGTTATGAGTATTACCTTTCGATATACCCCTGTGTTCATGTGGAACAATATCTTCAACATTAACATCTTCATCAATGGTTAAATCAAGTATTGGAATTTCAGATATATTTACACTCTTCCTTTTCAATTTATGAGTACCAGAAGTTAACTTGGAAGGCAATGAACCATTAATAATGGTATTAGATTGTGTAGCAGTAAGAACATTTGTTGTACCAAATTTTGGCCCTTGATTTGATAATGGTGTTATGTTGTTGCGATTATTGGTAGGAACAACTGAAATTTAAAAGTGAACTTATAAATTATTAAATTTTTATAAAGTTTTCGTCAGTAATTTGTAGAAATTAAACTCTATATCAAATTTATATTAATAAGAAATGAAATAAAAATACGATATATGTAACTTACCATTTGAAATTTTAGATAACGGTGTAACAAAATTATTCGATGAAGATCCGGTTTGACGAATTGAATTATGTCCAAAATTTGTTGTTTGACGGTTGAGATTTTCCTTTCCTAAAAAAGTAGATGCCGACTTATTTATAGGCGTACAATATCCTGTACGATCCAAAGTAACTGCGAAAAAAGAATTTAAATTAATAATTTAATTTTCATGGTTAAATAAAACAGTTTACTTAAGTTACTTTCAAATTGAATAAAAAATCAAACAATAATATATAATAAAAAGGGAAAATTTATATGAGTTTATAATTTACAAATAGATATAATAAATAATAAGCTAAAATGTACCATTGGAAATGTTAGATAACGGAGTCCTAACACTTTCTGTTGAAGATGTAGTTTGGCGATTTGAATGATCTCGAATATTTGAATTTTGAATTTTGAAATTCTCCCTTCCATGTATAACAGTTACAGAATTATTTATAGTTTTTACATGTTGATTTGGATTAAAAATAACTGCAACAAAATATAAGATGAGTTAGCCAATATATGAAATAACAAAGGATAATTATAAGATACCTTTTTGAGTCGACATCATAACACTTGAATTACATGAACTTTGTATACTTGATATTGTTGTATTTTTTTTGGATTTCTTCCTATCCAAATACTCTTTTCTAATTCTTCTTCTCTCTCTCGATTCATTAGCGTATTTGATTCGATTATGTGCATCCGATGAATGTTGTATACTTGATGATGTGGCCGACAATTGTTTGAATTCAATCTTCTCTACATCCAGTTTTCTAGATTTTCTATGAAGTTTACCATCCGTAAATTCCATCTTTTCTTTTATTCACTAACAAAAAGCAATCAATATCTGAAAAATAAGTCACATTAAATTGTATTATAAATAATAAAAACTATTAAAATAAAATATATTATAACCCTAAAATATATTATAACACTAATCTATAACATGTAATCAATAAAACGTATGCTAAGCTTCTTATTAATCATAAATTTTAAAATCTAATAAAAGATAACATTTATAATATGAATTCACATATTTATAATCATGATTATGTATAAATTTTTCAACTTGTGTTAGGCAAAGCATAAAAATCAAACACTGACCAAACAAAATTTCCAATTAATTAACAAATATTTATAATCGCACAGGCTTTAGAAATCTATGTTTAACAAATATACAATTAACGATACAAATTTCTATTTTATAAAACTTGCCTTCAGCTATAACCTAGTAAATAGAGAAAATGGAAAAAAGACAACTCGTTGATCCAGCCCCTCTTCCTCTTCGTTGCCTCGTCAAAATTACGACCGCTACCACCACCATCCGCTCTGGCAACCACCCTACCTCAATTTCGACGGCCGATCAACACCTTCCCCTCAAATTCTCATCTCCTCCACTACAAGGTATGTTCCTATTCGTGTTCCATCTGCTGATTTTTCATGTCCGATATGGATTGAATCAAATACCCTAGTTCTATTTAGCCACGACTTTACATAAATTGATCTTAGGGTTTTCTTTCGTCTTAAAATTGAGATGTTTCCAGTGGTAGAGATGGTGATTACGGTCAGATTCAGGTTAATTAGGGTTTTTACTTTAAGATTTCATGAGCCATAGGTCGTTTAATTATAACTAATTAGGGTTTTTACTTTGATGATTTCATGACTTATAGGTCGATTTGATTTCAGAATAACAGATTGGTGGTGTAAAATCAGTTACTCTTCTGATCAATTTATTCCAAAATCTCGTGTACTGGCTTAGTTGTAACATCAATTGTTATGCATTAGGGGTGTTTTTAGTTGTAACATCAATTGTTACTGCAAAAGTAAGACAATGGTCGGTAATTGACTATAGTTCCTAATATGCTTAGGATGACTATGGTATGATACTGTTGGAATGACCAAAAAAGTTTTGAAAATAAACGTCCTAAAATCGTGACTTATAAATCATGGTATGATATTAGGAACTTGAAACATTGAAACACTGATAACTATAATGACATTTCATTGTTGGATGGTACCTATAACACATTATTATAAAGATATTGAATACAGAATTACCTGTTGCAGGTCATCGAAGAGTTAGATTGGCGTTACTGGTCTTCGAAGAGATAGATTGTTGTTCAAGGTTCTAAAACGTGAAGGCTTTCAAGGTAATATTTTTACATTTTGTGCCTTCAATATGATGAGTTTATATAGAAAAAATTAAATAGGGTCGCTTTAATATATTTCCATAAAAATATGTGTTATATAAGATATGTAAATCTCATGCATCATAAATTCCAATCTTTCTTAAAGTAAGATTGGTAACCATTCGAATGTTACTTTGTTTAGAGCATTTAATTGTCTGTCAAATTCTTAAATCCGGTATGTAATTATTTACATATTTAGAGTATATTATATTGGTATGATAATATGTCCTAATTTATGGAATCATGGGTTGTTATGTCTCACGTTGACTAATTTTAGGGATCATTGTTCATTTTGTTATTGTGTATAGTTTAAGTTTATATATGAGCCTGATAATATCTTCTAATTTTGTCTCATTTAGTTTGTTAGAGAATAATATGCTATATTTGGAACGAAATAGTTGAAGAAGTATTAAATAATTACTTCTTAAAAATCTTAAAGCTGGTTGAAGAAGTGTTTCAACCGGTTATAAATATTAAAGAAGTATTGAATAATTACTTCTTAAAAATCTTAAAGCTATATGAAGAAGTATTCAATATATGTTAAACATATTTCAACCGATTATAAATATTAAAGAAGTATTAAATAATTACTTCTTAAAAATCTTAAAGACAAAGAAAACAATCACAATTAAAAACGTAATGATCCTTAAATAACAAAATGATTAAATTGCCAAAAAAAAAAAACATCCGAAAACACCAATATCTCAAAAACATGAAAAAAAAAGTGGTTTAAAATTGATTAAATTCAAAATTATAATCTTCACTTCTCGACTTTCGGGATCAAAAGTCCATTGCCATCAAGAATTTTGCGTGTGTCCATCTTCTTAGACTTTGAAGTTGAATTTATATCATGTTCACCAACCTCGAAACAATCATCTAAATTTCGTTTCAAATTCTCTGTTGGACTGAGCACTTTAATAGGACTTGTTGCAGTTGATGATTCAATTGGGAGTGGTGTGATATTATCACCAGTTTCGGAAAACACATCCTGCAAAATACAAAAATAACGATGTTCACCTAAAGTTCAATAATTTGTATAATTACGTATATTAAAAACTTACTTTAAAAACAGCTGAATTCACTTGATCTGAAGTACCAATACTAAATGGTTCCAAATTCTCAACCTAGTTATTAAACAAATATATAAAAAAATTATGTAATGAACTTATGATATAATATATGTTAGGATCAATTACCTGCTTATCCGGCAACATTTTCTCCAACTCTTGTATGATATCATTATTGTCAGTGAGAACAGAAATACCATATACGTTATTTCCATGCTTGACATTAAATGATTTTATGCTTAGTTTCATTGCAAATTTTAACCGTCGTAGTGAATTAAAGTCTTCCGGATATTTGCTATTCATTAAACCATCCTGTTATATATTTGTATATCTATAAGTATATAAAAAATTACAAATTAATCAAATAATGAATTCAAAATATACCTTGTTGATTTTTTCCACATAAAATCTAGAGGTTTTTCCAAGCAGCTTATTTGCATCCCGATCAAACAAAGTCACTGTTAAAGATCCAGAGTGATCTTGAACACGAAGAGGGATTTTAAACCTTGATGTGGAAATCTCATTAGTTGTTACATAGATATATATGCAAAAATAAAATACATAATAAACAAAAGGTGAAATAAGTAGCTAATGCATACATTGTGATAGTGGATTTTGTTTTGGATTTACAGTCCTCGTTTGGACACTCCTTTATTTCCTGCTCGTCAAGACCTTCTGTGCCATCACCCTTATCGGTTATCAGCCATTTCGTTTCACAAGCACGTCTACAATGGATACACGCATCATAGTACCACTCCACATCTTGCTCTATTCCATTTTCTATTTTTTTCTCTACTCCATAAACAGTACATACCACAATAACCTTTTTTTCCTGATTGATAAATAATCGAATATCAATATAAACATAATTAAATTAAAATCATAATAAAATTATCATTATTTAGTCTATGAAATGGTACCTCAACGGGCACCAAAATATCAGAAATAGTCACAAACTCAGTGTTCTTCAAAAAATCATCCTTAAGCGAGTATGAGGATGTCACCATCTTGGTGATTGATGATTGTTTTGGAGTATCAAGTCCAGATGCAGCAAATAGTCTAATGAAGAATTTTTTATACTTGTTAATTTAAAGTAATAGTTCAACACATTGAAATTTGCAAAAAAAATTTAACTAACTTACTTCACTCTGAAGTCGTTAATTTCGGGCAAGTTACTGTTGATGAAAATTCTTGATATTCCAAAATAGGAAGTAACAGTTATATTACCTAATAATGAATCCAATTAATTTAATTTAAATAAGAGAAAGACATTATATATTGCACATAATTATTCGAAATGTAATCTATTAAATATCAGCAAGTACCTGCCCACACGTTTATTTTTGCAAATTGCAAAATTAGTATAACACTATCAGTTGACTTCGATTTTTTTATGTAGTCACTCATTGAATGTGCATTATCACCCCATAATGTCAACTTGAGTTTTGAACCACTATAAACAGAATACAATGTTAATAAATAAGTCATATAAAATACAGTGTTATAATTTTGAATTTTTAACAAACTATATGTTTCTTATTTCGACTGGCATCCTATGCTTGGTCCTGTCCGGATTTTCCTCAATAACATTGTCATATTTAGATATTTCTCCAATAATATCTAAAAAAAACGTCCCAAATATTGGTGTTAGTTTATAACATTTAAAGATGATAAATATGAATTAAGATACTAAAAAGGTTAAGGGAAGAAACTGACCGATTGATTGAGTGTCAGTCAATTTGTTTGACTTGATAGTCTCAAAATCTTTAAATTCAAATCCATGCTCAGATCCAGTAAAGTCTGAGCACTGGACTACTTTTGTCTTTGGCAGAATGCTAATTTTACGATGATGTTCAGTAAATTTAAAAGGCGAGATGTTTTTACAAATACTTGCTCCAGTGATGAAATAAGAACCATCCTCTTTAAAATTGTTCTTGAAGTGACCGAAATGTTTGTTTTGAATGTAAGCCTGTATCTTATTACCCTAATCAAATAGTAGATATGCAATATATGTAAATTTTGTAGTAATTAATAACAATTATCAGTAAACATTTAAAGGGTGTTTTTATACAGACCTCTTCGTCCATTAATAGCATTTCCATAGACAAAATTTGAGTTTTATTTCTAGGATCATTGTGAGGCGACTTCCTAATGATTCTGACTTTCAGTGTAAAGTGATTCTTAAAGTCGTCGATATTCCTAGACATTGTCCTGAAAAACAAATAAAACAATATCAGTGTTAGGGTTGTAATAAAACAACTATTATGTAATTTTCATATAAAAAGTGTGAGTAAAATGATATCAGTCTATTTTCTTTTTCAGGAATGCAGTAATAACTTCGAAACGGAGCAGAATACCTTCTTTCAGCTGATGCAAAAAATCGTATAGAGCAGTTTTTGAATGACTTTAAATCGAGGTGATGCAACCCCTTTTTATAGGCGAGATTAATCGAGGTAAATATTTGAAAACAAAAAATCCCGGAAAAAATCGTGTATAAACCGTGTAAATATGCAGAGATTTGATCTGCACAGTCTTGAATTACAGAAATTCACGGAATTATTTGGTTGTTGATATGCACAATTTTTTATTTCCGGATTCACTAATTATGCGCCTTTCCTAATATGATAATTCCTAATATGAGTTTCTAAAATATGCACCTTTCTATCATAAGAGTTTCCTAATAATCATTTTTAAAATATGCGCATAATTACTTTATTTTAGTCGTGGAATATTAAGCAATTGCCCTGACAAAATTATAAAGGACAAAATAGTTGCCTTATTATGCGCATAATTACTTTATTTTATTACGTTTCCTAATTATGTGTATTTTGAAATAGGAATTAGTTGCTGTAAATTAGTGCCCTTGATTTCGGAATTAGTTCCTAATTAAAGTTTCTGAAACGCCCTTGACCGAAATTTTTTGCCTGATTTATCTCGAAATCATCTGTAGGGTTTAAAATGGGCGGGAAAACGAAAGTTAGCAGCCACTAAAAAGATGCCAGGTGTAATTTCGGTCTCCTAAAAGATGCCATGTGGCATCATAAAGATTGTTTTATTATATTTAATAGATATGGCTCATATTGGCCTAGAATCATGCTAGTCATAACTATGTAATTGACTAATTACAATACATTAAATACAGAATATACTCTAGGTGGAATATGCTTTAGGTATATTCTATCATTCCCCCGCAGTCATAGCGGGAGGCTGACGGACGCTAAGACTGGCACGAAAATCTTCAAACAACACCTGTGGTAAGCTTTTGGTGAAGATGTCAGCAATCTGGTACCGAGATGGAACACGCAAGACTCGAACTAGACCGCGTGCGACTTTCTCGCGGACAAAATGGATATCCATTTCGATGTGTTTGGTGCGTTGATGTTGTACCGGATTTCCTGATAAATAAATCGCACTGATGTTGTCACAATAAACCAGTGTAGCTTTTTCAATCGGACAATGAAGTTCGAGTAACAGATTCCGTAGCCAACATGACTCAGCCACAACATTTGCGACGCCACGATATTCAGCTTCGGCACTTGAGCGGGACAACGTTGGTTGTCGCTTAGCTGACCAAGATATCAAGTTGTCACCAAGGTAAACACAGTATCCTAATGTGGATCGACGAGTATCTGGGCACCCACCCCAATCAGCATCTGTATATGCTAAAAGAGTAGATGTGCATGACTTATATAAGTGTAAGCCATGTGTGAGAGTCCCTTGGATGTACCGTATGATACGCTTAATTGCCGCCATGTGTACTTCGCGTGGATCATGCATAAATAAGCACACCTGTTGTACTGCGTAAGAGATATCTGGGCGGGTAAATGTTAGATACTGAAGGGCACCTGCTAGACTCCGGTATAATACAGGATCAGACACCGGAGGGCTAGAGGTGGCACTGAGTTTTGTTTGTGTGTCAACTGGTGTAGCCGATGGTTTGCATGTGGTCATTCCTGCACATTCAATAATATCTTATGCATATTTCGATTGACACAAAAATAAACTGTCAGTATGATGTGTAACCGAGATGCCCAAAAAAGAGCTCAAAACCTCGAGATCCTTCATGGCGAATTCGGAGCCAAGTGAGGAAATAATTTTGTCTATCAAGTGATCAGATGATGCAGTAAGTATAATATCGTCGACATACAAAAGAAGATACGCCACATTATTCCCCTGTCTAAAAATAAACAATGAGTTATCCGACACACTGTGAGTAAAACCAAACGTAGCAACAAAAGTAGCAAATCGGTTGTACCAAGCCCGAGGGGCTTGCTTTAAACCATATAATGACTTTTTGAGCAAGCACACGTAATCCGGGTGAGCCGAATCTTGAAATCCCAAAGGTTGATGCATATAAACCGTTTCATTCAACGTGCCGTGGAGAAATGCGTTTTTGACATCAAGTTGTCGAATGGGCCAAGCTTTAGAGAGAGCCAGGCTGAGCACCGTGCGAATAGTGGCCGGTTTAACCACCGGACTAAAAGTTTCCCCACAATCAATGCCGACGCGTTGAGTTTTTCCATCACCTACAAGACGGGCTTTATGCCTCTCAAAAGAACCATCAGCACGTATTTTATGAGATAAAATCCACATACATCGCATAATATTAACATTTGGAGGTCGTGGTACTAACACCCACGTCTCATTTTTAAGAAGAGCATGATACTCGTCAGTCATGGCCATTTTCCAATTAGGGTCACGAAGGGCGTGGATCGGATTTTTTTGGAATGGGTGAGGGAGTATGTTGTGTGTGTAAATTAAAAAGAGTTTTTGGTTTAAAAATACCTTTTTGACTACGTGTGACTGGTTTAGAGGGGATTGGAGGTGGGACGGCAGGGACCGTAGGTGGAATATGTGTGGGCTGTGAGTTAGGTGTTATGGGATTCACAACAGGTTGGGCCAAAGGTGGTTGTTGGGCCGGAAGATCGTCCATGTGGGTTGTTTGTGAATGTGGTTCAGTAATGGGAATATTTGGTGAAGAGTGGGTGGGATGCGAAGTGGGGTCAGATGTTTGAGATGTGTTTTGTTGATAATATTTAACATAGGAGTTGGTGTCATCTAAGAACGTGTAGGTTGGGGGTGGAGAAATTGTAGAAAATGGAAACTTTGTTTCATCAAAAATAACGTGACGACAAATGATAATCTTTTTAGTGAGCATGTCATAACATCTATAGCCTCTATGGTTATCCGGAAAACCCAAAAACACACACGGTTTAGACCGTGCTTGAAGTTTATGAAGAGTGGTGGATGGTAAAAGAGGATAACATAGGCAACCAAAGACACGAAGATGTGATATGTCAGGTTGTTTTTGATATAAAATTGAGAGTGGTGGTTTAAAATTTAAAACTTTACTTGGTAAAACGTTTTGAATATATGTTGCCATGCTTAAAGCGTATGGCCAAAATGATGGTGGAATTGATGCATGAGCCAAAAGGGTACGTATGACATTATTAAATCGCGTAATCTTTTTAGGTATATTCTATCAAGTTTGATTCTTATGTATGTTGGTCACGTGTTAATGGCCCTTTATCATCTCAATTTGATTCCATGTTTTCGAGATTCATCGCCATCATGTCTTTGAAGAACCTCCCATCTGTAAAAGAAAAAGGTATTCGCCTTTTAAACACAAGGGTTATGATTTAGTGGTTGGATTTAGTCTTTATAAGGCCTCTCCCAACCGTGACGCGTCACTAAACCCATCACTAAACACATCCCTACCGACGGGTTACTGACGAGGTCGTGCCAACAACAACCCATCACTAACCCATCACTAACTCATCCTCACTTAAAAATTATTAAAATATTACCCAAACACCCCCTTCCCCCTCACAGCCCACAACGACGCAACCCCAATCCCGTCTTCACCACGACGGGTTGCTACTGACGCCAGCCAAAGACGCACCCATGCCAACGGCGTCCTCCATTGACGGGTTAAAATTTGCTCCTGACGTCCCCACGACGTGGGGTTGGCACCAACCTAAGGGTGAAATTTTCAAGATATCTCAGATTCAATCCTTATTAGCAAAATAAAACCTCACTTGTGGCCACGGAGTAATGGAATAGATTTGAAAAAATAATATATAGAATCAAATAGATTGTACATATCTTGTAATATTGGAAGTTTATTAATATTTTGTACCTTATATATACATCAATAAACATCCTCTCACAATTAATGTGAGAATTCATAAATTCATCTTCTTTAATGTTCCCCCTAATTCGTTTCGGGCAACATACTGTTCGGCCACCACAATCTTTTCCCCTCCACAAGACCACAAACTTTCTAGAAGTCCCCACATTGACTTCGACAGCTTTCTCTTTGACACCCCTTCACAAGTTATTATTTTTATGTTACAATTATTAATAATTGTCAATTGCTCATGGCTGGCGACTCCATGGCTTCTTCATCCGACAACAAGGACTCACCAATGTCTCTTTCAACCATTCTACACATGATTACCAACAAACTTTCTTCCACCAACTACTTACTTTGGCAAAAGCAAATGCTTCCTATGCTTGCTTATCAAGATCTTACAGGGTATGTTGATGGTTCCATCGAAAAACCATCTCCACTTATTACCGTCGGTGAAGCCTCATCATCAAATCCCGCGTATGCTAAATGGATCGCGGTGGATCAACGTGCTCTTATTTTGCTTCAATCTTCCTTAACCGAAGGAGCCATGGCCGAAATTATTGGCCATGACACTTCTCATGCGGTTTGGACGTCTCTTGCCGAATCATATCAACATGATTCCCTTGAGCGTACTCACACTTTGCGCGATTCCCTTCGTCACTTGAAAAAGGGCTCATCTTTCGTTTCAGAATTTTCGCGCAACTTTAAAGGTATTTGTGATCAACTTCAAGCCATTGGTGTAACGACCCGAAATTTATAAATAAATAATTTATGAAAAAATATGATAAATAAGGATATATCGTTTAAAACACGTAGAAATTGGTTTCCTGTCGTTTGGACATCGTATGAAAAAGTTATGGACGAAACCGGGTCGAAACAAGGAACGGAAACTGCAGCCTATCTGGGACAGGGAGTTCACGGCGCGAACTGTACCTCACGATCGTGAGGATCGGGCAGAGGGTTGGGGTTTTCTGAAGTCGAAGTTCACGACCAGTTGGCGATGCGAAGGAGATCGCGACAAGGGAAGTTCGTGGCGCGAACTCTGTCAAACACATCATTAAAGTCGGGTTTTGGCTCATTTAATGCCATCTCAAACCGAATTTTTTTCAAAAATAGTCCTTGTTTCCTCTCATTTTTCACAAATAAGCTCTTTTTTTTCGCTTTTCAAAAATAGGCTTGCCGGAGACCCAGAGCCCGGTTTTTGGGCTGAAAAAGAACTCACCGAGGCCGGTTTTGGGGCTGTCTTACACGCGCCTGACACAGGGCCTCCCCGAGGCCAGCTTGCAAAAGGACTCCCCGAGGTTGTGAAGTATTGGGGAGAAAAACCAACACCCACCATCTCTCATATATACTTATTATAATTATAATAATAATAATAATAATAATAATAATAATAATAATAATAATAATAATAATAATAATAATAATAATAATAATAATAATAATAATAATAATAATAATAATAATAAAGTTAGAGAGATAATCGTTTTTGTCTGCAACATCAACACCAAAACACCATCTCATCTCCAAAACCATCTTCATCGTCCCTCTCGATCCGCCACCTTCATTTACTCCGGTGAGTTTCTTCTTTCCCGGCGACCTCTAACAAAACAAACAACACCACTGTCCGTCCACCATCTCCGCCGTAAACTTTCTTCTCCAGCACCGAGCAACTCCGACTCTAATCTCCACAGTTCTACATCTCCGGAAGACCACCACCCCGATCCTGCATGTTCACACCATCTTTTCCGGCAACCGTCAAACACAACACCACCACTGCCTTTTGCAAGGGAAGCCGGCCTCGTGGAAGCCCTGTGTCAAGCGCGTGTCAGACAGCCCCAAAACCGGCCTCGGGGAGTTCTTTTTCAGCCCAAAAACCGGCCTCCGGGTCTCCGGCAAGCCTTTTTTTGAAAAGCGAAAAAAAGCCTGTTTGTGAAAACCAGAGGAAAAGAGGCCTATTTTTGAAAAAAATTCTCTCAAACCCTAGTTTTTCTCTCTACAAGTGTGTGAACGTTTTTGAGTGCAAAGGATCATTTGGAGCTGATTTCTTGGTCAAATCTTGTGATATTTCACTCCTAGTTGAAGATTAAAGGTAAATGTTCACTCCTTTGTAGCTGTAGCTTTAGATCTATGGATTTGGAAGCTTGGGTTTGAAACCCTAGTTCTTGGGTTTATTGTTAATGGTGAAATAAATGTTGTATTCACTTATTAGATGGTCTTTTAACAAATAAAACAAGTGTATGGTTAAGATTTGTGAGAATCTTAAGATTTGGTAAAACCTAGGATTTTGGAAATCATCCAAATTGGGGGAAAGTGTTAATAAAGGGTTCTAGTGATAAAAGGGTTTATTATTAGTAGTATTTGTTGTTGAACAAGTTGTGGATATTATGATAGGCTTTTGGTGAAGTCTTGGAAGGTACTAGCTTGTTGAACCAAAGGATTTGGTGTGAAGAACACATTTGGAGTATTATTTGTCAAGGTGAGTACATGTGGACTTTACTGAGTACATAGCTATAGGAATGTATTTTAATTAATTGTGTTGGTCTATCTGTTTATTTATCTAGACTTATGGTATGATGGGTTAGTTATATATTAATGTGAATGTTTAACTAACTTGTTTCATTATTGATGTGATAGCGGAAGGCTTTAATTGGCATAACTATTAGATTATGATAAGAGATAGATGGTGGTGACGCGAGGGATCCCCGGTCACTGAGACGAGTGTATATATGTTTATACACTAGGCACGATGGTGCTTCTAGTATACATATGTTTGTGTACTAGGCGTGTTAGGATTCTAATACATATATATTTATGTATTAGATTTGCTTGTGCTTCGAATACATATATGTTTATGTACTAGATATGGATGCTAGGGATCGATAGAGTCACCATAGGGTGACTAGACTACGTTGATGAGATACATACATATATATATATATATATATATATATATATATATATATATATATATATATATATATATATATATATATATATATATATTACGTGATACTTGATCTTATCGGGGTCTAAAACCCATGTAGCTCACGAGACTTTTGTCTCACGTATTCCTTGTTTGTTTTGCTATGTACTCAGGTTCGGGATCGAAGATTTAGGTACGCATGGATAGAGATGCGGGGCCTAGAATAGAAGAACACTAGAACAGAATTATGCTTAGCTTTGGTTTTGATATATTTTGTAACACCAAACTTTATACTCTGATTTTCATACCAAAGGTTTTTGTAAATCCGTATTTTGGAACCGTTCTTCTATTTATTAAATGATATATTTTGGCCAAATGTTTTGTTATAAGATTTGAGGTGTTACAACTTGGTATCAGAGCTATAGTTTAAGTGAATTAGGTTGGGTGACCATGCTAGTCTTAGACTATAGCATTAGGAATATAAGATTCCTTGAGATTGTAGGTTGACCTTGAGACTGAAGGATTTATGTGCACAGTTAGTCAACCTATGGTGATACATCCATTCCTACGAAACACTTAAGGGTCACACCGGTGAGTGCACGTAATACGAGTAAGATATGTAATGATACTTGGAAGAGGATTGATTCATAATAGTCATTTATGAATCAAGTTAAGTATTAAGCTAAGTTCAACTTATTACTAGATCAGTTTATCTAACTAATTGATACAAGTATTTGTACATTTACTAGTTGGGTAAATTTACAATGTGTTAATTATAGATTATCCATAATATGATTTAAAGCAATTAAATCATATGGTGTTGGATAATATTATTGTCTAAATTATATAAAGTTTATTATATAATTAATTATTAAAAGTATTAACTCAAAGTATATATTTCGTATATATATATATATATATATATATATATATATATATATATATATATATATATATATATATATATATATATATATATATATACACACACGAAATATATTAGTGTGTAAATACTAGACATTTAATAATTAAGTGGGACAATAATAACTAGTTAAACTATAAGGGTTTAAAGTGTAAAAGGATAAGTTTAATTAATGATTAATATTAATTAAACTAGAAGGGCCCTAAGTGAAAGTCCTTCTATTATAAATAGAAGGCATGGGGTTCCCTTATTCCTTGCTCCCAAAACCGAAACCCTAGCCTCTCCCTTGCCCCCTTGTTCGGCCGAATACACAAGGAAGAACACAAGCATTGTGTTCTTCAATTGTTCTTCATTCGTTCTTCGTGTTCTACAAGTCTTTGAAGATCAAGTTCATTGCAAGGATCAACTAGAAGGTCACTCGTCGTGTTCATCATCAGTGGACTTTCTTAAGCAAACACTAAGGTATGTTTTGGGAAACCCTTTTCCCCTTCTTCTCCTCTTGGCCGAATTCGAACCAAAGAACCCTAGGGTTCTTGGTGTTAGTCGAATACACACATGTATGTGCGTGTGTTCGAGTTTTCGTACAAGGTTTCTTTCTTGTTAATCTAGTCTAGATTTCCAAGATCTCATTCCTTTAGGGTTTAAGGATTAGGTTTAATCTCAGTTCCGCTTTAGGGATTAAATCAGCTAGTTGGCTTGACCGACAAGAGTCATGTTCTTGTCAGTATGGTCGAACCAATTATACTAGAAGGTTGACCCAAGTGGTCAATCAGTGTTATGAAACCCTTTAGTGGTATCAGAGCGTTGGTTTAGAAATCTAAACAAGATTAACAAAGGTTTTGTTTGTTTAATTTTAAAGTTTTTTTTATTCAATCTTCTTCTTCTTCTTCTTAATTTTCGAAAAAGGGTAAGAACCCTAGGACCAAGAATATTAAACTAGTCTAGTTTAATTGGTCAAGAGGTTTCTATAAGCCCTAGTAATTTTTCGAAATCTTGGAAGAACCCTAGGACCAAGTATGTTAAACAAAGATTTGTTTAATTGGTCAAAAGGCTTCTTTCCCTAACCCTAGTGTGTTCGAAAATATGAAGAACCCTAGGATCAAGAATATCAAAGTTCTTGATCAAGAGAATTCTTTCTTTATTTATTTGATCTTCAAAATCTAGGACCAAGTTTGTTAAACCAAGTTTTGGTTTAATTGGTCAAAAAAGATTCTTTCCTTTTCTTAAGATTTTCGAGATCTAGGAGGTTCCTTGGACACCAAGTTTGTTAAACTAGCTTAGTTTAATTGGTGGAAAAGTTTCCTAGGCATAATGGAAATTTTCGAAACCCTATATGTAATCTAGGACCAAAAACGTTAAACTAATATAGTTTAATTAGTTAAAAGAATTAATTAAGATAATAATCTAAAACCTAGATAATTAAACAAGTTTATGTTTAATAGGTTTAATTATTGTTTTAATAGATTTATTAAAACTAGTTCTTTAAACCTAGAAACCTAAACAAAGTTTATTGTTTAAAAGGTTTGAATTAAAGAGTTTAAATAAATTTATTAAGGTTATAACCTATCTTAGAATTTAAATAAAGATTATTGTTTAAATAGGATTGATTAGAATTAATCTTTTAATAAACAATGTTTTTGATCAAGTAAATCAAAACCCTAGTTTTGATTGATCAAAGAACAAGATTAGGGTTTGACTAATTAATAAGATTAAAAGAAGTGTTAATTTTTAGTTCTAAAATTAACAAGATATATATATATATATATATATATATATATATATATTATATATATATAGAAGTGAGATCGAATGAGGACTCTTTTTTGGGTGAGGACTGCGAGGACAAATCTAAGCCTTTAATCCATAAAAATTAATGGTTAGGATTGAATGTGAAAAAGATAAAAAATTGTTGAAGTTTGGGGGGTTTTGTGTAAAGTTTACCAAAATAATGGGGGGAAAAAGAAAATTTAGAGGGTTAAAATAGTCATTTGCAAACATTTTCTCTCTCCTAGTGCCACATGTCAAGCCTTGATTTGGTGGGTTTTTTTTTACCCCCACCTTTGTTTTTCGGCCATAACTTTTTTTTCTTTGTAAAAAAAAAAACTAAAAATGTCAAAGTTCTTAAAATTAAATTATCTACAAAATGAGTATAGTCATAAAAATTTGAAAAAAAATCCGGATAAAATATTGGATCATTTTGTTAAATTTGGATCATTGTCAAAGTTTTGAATCATTTTGTTAATTTTGGATTATTGTTATAATTTTGGATCATTTTGTTATTTTTGGATCATTGTTAATTTTGCATAAATATAATTTTGCATAAATAATTAGTCAAATAATATATCATATATAATTTTGAATTATTTTGTTCATTTAGGATCATTTTAGTTACTTTGTACGATTGTTAATTTTTGAATTATTTCGTTATTTATGGATCATTGTCAATTTTGGATCATTTTTTTTTTTTCAAATTTTCATGACTATACTCATTTTGTAGAAAATTTAATTTTAAAATTTATGGCATTTTTAGATTTTTTATTTTACAAATAAAAAAAAGTTATGGGCGAAAAACGAAGTGCGGGGGAAAAACTCACTTCCAATTATAGTAGGACAAGTGGCAAAAGGAGGAAAGTGGGGTTTCGAAAATGACCTTTATGCCCTTTTTAAGATGAGTGGACGAAAATTGTCCTCGCAGTCCTCACCGGGAAAAAAGTCCTCACCGGATCTGGACCCTATATATATATATAGATATATATATATATATATATATATATATATATATATATATATATATATATATATATATATATATATATATATATATATATATATATATTCGGATTTTTTAAATGTTTAAAAGGAATTTTTTTATTTTATAAATTAGATGTAATATTCTTATTAGAATGTTACAAGTTTATTTTAAAAGTAATTATATGCACATATATTAAATACATGATTAAATGGAACATTAAAAGGTAATGTTATTTTGATCTTAAAGGATAATAATATAACTAGTTATTGTATAAGTTATAATATAATTAAAACTAGAAAGTACAAAGTTATGAATTCATTATAACTAGAAATTGTACAAGTTGCAATTATATGATGAACTAGAAATATACAAAGTTATATACTTCCTCCGATTCAAAATAAGTGATACACTTGGGGTTTCACGGTTTTTGAGGCAAAAGATTATAATGAGGGTTAAATTAGATTAATTGGATGGTTAGTGGACAATGGGTCCCACACCTTTTGAATAAAGTAAAGTTAATGATGTTTTAAATTAAAAAGTAAGGGTAAAGGAGTCATTTCACTTTGTTAAAGTAGATAGTTAGTGAGTGTGGGTCCCATTTTTTGGCCAAATAAGGAAATTTTTCAAAGTGTATCACTTATTTTGAATTACCCCAAAAAGGAAAGTGTATCACTTATTTTGAAGCGGAGGAAGTATTACATTATAAGGTGTATAAAGTTATAAGTTATTATAACTAGATAATTATACAAGTATAATATAAGTATTTTACAAGTCATGTAAGATACTAGATTAATGATCAAGGAATAAATAAAAAGAGAACTTTATAACCTATATTTAACTAGTTCAATTTAAATGTAAGAAAGGTTTAAACAAACTAAGAATTATTATATATAGTCTTTATATAATAAGGTTATTAGTTTCACTAAGTATAGACTGGTGATTGTGTTTGCTTAAGTTTTCCATCATGGTTGTTGGAGCTAGTGGCAGCTACACAAGAAAATCACAAAGTTTATAAATGTGTCGTCAAGACATAAGTTTTGGTCGAATTTAATAAGTTATAATAAATGTTTAATTTTATTACTAAACAAGTGAAAAACAAGGTGTGTTAAACTAGAATTATGATTTAAGTTTATGAATCATAGAAGAATTAAAATTTTAACATAAGTTTTAAACTTTTTCAAGTAAGATAATACAAGTAAGTTTTATTATAGATAAAGGTTTTTTCACAAAAACCTAGTAAAACGTTTTGTACACCTCGTTTTTGGTATACATATAAATCGCGCAACTTTTGAAACTATAAGTTTTAAAGGAAAAGTTCTTAAGATTTAAAAAGGGTGTCTTGATGAATTCTTGAATTCACAAGTCACAAATTTTAAATAAGAATCAAGATTGGAATAAGGTTTAAGTTTAGTTCAAGACTTAAACAAACCCAAGAAAATCTTAGATCTAAGTACTATCCACCTAATGGAACACCTCACTTGTTAAACGATATTCATATTGTAAGGATAAAGAACCTTAGATATGGATTCAAATCATTGCGAGTGTTAGGGTGTGTAAGGTTCTGTGATAATCGGGAGTCCCGGCGCATAGCATCGCACTGTCTTAGATGGTCTGATCTACTTTGGTGATAATCGGGAGTCCCGGCCCAAAAAGTACTTGAGTAGAATAAATATAATAGACTTTATTACTAACTTAGAAATGTACAATTAGATTGTACAAATTTGTAATAAGTTATGAGTCTAAAGATTCTACGACCCCTAGGAATCGTGTCAAGTCTTGATACAATCGGTAAGGATGTTACCTACCAGAAATAGCATGTCTCGTCGGGAAGTGCCCAAACCTTGCGGCGAGAATGTGATATATGGATCCTAGGCCTAAAATATTAATTATGGGTTTATAATATATTTTAGAGAATGTTTATTGATGATTACTAATTAAACTGGGTTTGATTTGTAGATGGCAGCAACAACCACAACGACAAATACCAACAAACTCTCGATTCGTTCTTTTCTAGGAAAGAAAGAATTGACTTGGTCAAATTTCCTCAATTGGAAGTGTGATCTTAAGATCATGCTCAATCAAGAGAGGAAAATAAAAGACCTAGAAAGAACGATGCAAAGACCCTCTACCGAGGATGCAAAGAACGAACCAAGTCAAGCATTTTACGCTTGTAGGTCATTCGTCTCTTGCAAGATGTCTAAGGGAGCATCAGTAAGTGCTCACATCATGAAAATGAAAGTGCACATTGATCTCCTCACTAGACTTGGTCACCCCATGCCATTGCAGTTAGCTATGGATACTATACTCAACTCGTTGTCTGATGACTACAAGCCCTTTGTAGCCAACTACAACACATGTACCATGGATAAATCCATTGCTGAGCTACATTCAGTGCTCAAAGCTGTTGAGTTAAGTTTTGGGACCAAATGTGAGGATGAACAATTGGTAACTGATGAGAAGAAGAGAGAAAGGCTAGATGGTAAGGGAAAGGGTGAAACTAATCCCAACCAAGGAATACTGAATGGTAAGAAAGTCAGACGAAAGGTCAAAAGGGTAAAGCCTAACTTAGCAAGGACCGAGAATCGGTGCTTTGAGTGTGGCGAGGTCAGGCATTGGAAAAACAGTTGTCCAAAGATTGCCAGTAGTAGGGGAATTGCTAGTTCCTCAGGTAACACGACCAAACTCTTGTTCATTTTAAGATACTTGTAAACTATATTACGAGTAATCTAACTTTTACCATCGTTTATTGCAGGAGGCGTTGGAAAGTGAAGGTGACCAGCATGAGATGGTGATTCCACGAGCACCAAGATTTTATAATTCAGTATTTTGTGGATTCAGTAAAATAATTTCATTTTTGTTGGATTATTTTATTTTATGTTAAAACAAGTTTTTTTGGTTTTAATTAATAAGAATCCATGGTTGAATTATATTGTGTTATGTGTGCATGTGTGACAATTACACTAGTCAAGGTTTATGACTAGATTGTAAGTCAAGTTTTTGATTTACTCAATATCTCATGTTTTATATTTGTTTGATTGTTATATGATAAATAATGTCTTGAAAGCTCAAATACTTAGATACTAGAAATTAGAAAATTTTCTAAAGTATTTAAGAGGTTTTATGGAAGCATAAGGTTCAAAGGTTATTGAACTTAGTTAAAACATCGTAAGTAATAAAATTACTTATGATAGTACGTTTTAAAGCATTAGTATTAGGAAGCTGATTCGTACAGAGCAATTTTTATCCATGCAGAGCAAATTCATCCCAAATGACATTCATACCCTTAATGGGAGGGGTGAAATGCAAAATATGTTAAAAGTTAAGGAAAGGCGTGATTGTCATTTGGGATGGATTTTGCTCTATATAGATAAAAGTTGCTCTGTACGAATCATCTCCCTTAGTATTAATATAGTATGACTATTTTGGATATAATCAAGGTGGACTTTAAAGAGTATTTATTACAAGTCTTTAATACTCATGATAAAGGATTTAATAAAGTCATACTTCCCTAATAGGAATATTGGATATTCGCAAAATCTAAGGGATGACTTAGAAACTAAATAAACTCTTAAAAAGGGTCTAACTATATTAACGTATATAAGAACAAAAGGTATTAAACGCAAGTGTTTCATACTTGTAATTAATACAATATTTAATCAAGTCATAATTCCCTAATAGGAATAATGGATATTTAAGAAATCCAAGAAATGACTTTGGCATTAAAATAAGGTTCTTAGAAGAATACTAAGGTATTTAAGAATTGGAAGTGTTATCTCAAGTGTTTGAAACTTGTTAGATACAATGATCAATAAAAGTCATAATTCCCTAAACAGGAATATTGGATATTCGCAAATCCAAATGATGACTTTAATAATTAATAAATTCTTAAAAGATTAAACTATAAGTTATTGACAAAAAGGTCAAAGTCTTGACTTGGTCAAAGTGATAGTTTAAGTGATGCTTAAATTCCATAAAAGTGAGTGGGAGCTATGACTAACATAATTCATTAAAGACATTAATGAGTTTAGTAAGTTAATGAGACATTAACAACAAGGAATTACCAAGTCGTTAGCCAAAGAGTTAAGAGAGATAAATGATCATTGATTAGATTATTGCAAGTCTAATAGCGTGGTCACATGTCTTGTGATTAATTATTTCAAATCTAATAGGATGTTCACACTCCAGTGAATAAGTTAATCATTTAAGGAAATTTCTTTAACTAATAAAAGTACCTACAAGTCAAGTAGGTAAAAGAGTTTTAGTTGCAAGGCAAGTTTTATAGATTCAAGAAACTAAGGAGCCATTTTTCCAATCCTTCTATGTTTACCGAATCATATAAAAAGACAAGACTAGAATATGTTCTAATGTTGCATGAACAATATCTAGCAAAGATAAAGTAATAGTATTTTTAAAATACTCGTCTTATGTCTTTAGTTTAATAGAAATGACTAAATTGTAATTAGTGATAAAAGTTACAATTAAGAGTCATTGAGTAATCAACACAAACGTAAAGAATAAGTAATGACCCAGTAATAATTCAGTATCTATGTCCAGTGAGGAATAATACATGAGCTAGTATCATTGTTATTCAAACTTTGTATGTTTTACAATATCCTTGAATAAAAGTCTCCTTATTCAAAAAGATATAAATCCGTGACTACTCGTCTTGGTGGGAACCTTGATGGGACGTTAACGTCATCGTGATATTTGGTGGTAGATTCGAAGTTCTTCGAAGATAGCTACACAAGTTTTTATGTAAACCAAATATCGGTGATATTCTGTTGGAACTCGACGAATATTGGATTGACCACCGTGATAATACTTCGTGGTTGAAAAATTCAAAAGTATTATTCACTAGGATTGTCCTTAAGCCTGAGGTATTTGGTTTACGATACAATGACTAATGTACTTTGGTTCGTCTTAGACAAGCCTGAAATATGGTTGTCATAACGAGGCTTTACAAGATACAAAGGAATTTGTATTATGAATCGAAATATAACAAGATGGTAATTGCACATCCTTTTTAGGAGAGATATTTACGGGTCCCTTGACGTGATGAAAACTGACAAGTGCATGTCCATGCCCAAAAATCGAACTGATTCGTTCTTTGTCGTTTATCACAACAGTTTAAATCAAGTAGGCAATAAATGATTTCGAGTACAGGAGTTGATAGTTTCTACCATGCTCGTATTCGTTATCACAAATATCGTGTTGCAAGGGATGAACCTAACAACGTTACCAAAGAAGTAAAGACGGAGTGTTCTTTACTAGGCAACGCTATTAAAGGAGTTTCTCAAAAACTATACCTGGGTTACATAAGCCATTTTTATGGGGGTTGGTTACCTACATGCCCATCTAGAAGGCCACTGTAGCTCGTGTCATCAAGCTAAGGTTATGAACTTGCACACGTGCGAGTCTGAAGGATTTATTTGCACAGTTAGTCAACCTATGGTGATACATTCATGCCTACGAAACACTTAAGGGTCACATCGGTGAGTGCATGTAATACGAGTAAGATATGTAATGATACTTGGAAGATGATTGATTCATAATAGTCATTTATGAATCAAGTTAAGTATTAAGTTAAGTTCAACTTATTACTAGATCAGTTTATCTAACTAATTGATATAAGTATTTGTACATTTACTAGTTGAGTAGATTTACAATGTGTTAATTATATATTATCCATAATATGATTTAAAGCAATTAAATCATATGGTGTTGGATAATATTATTGTCTAAATTATGTAAAGTTTATTATATAATTAATTATTAAAAGTATTAATACAAAGTATATATTTCGTGTATATGTATATATATATATATATATATATATATATATATATATATATATATATATATATATATATATATATATATATATATATATATATATATATATATATATGGTCCGGATCCGGTGAGGACTCTTTTCCCGGTGAGGACTGCGAGGACTCAAAACAAAAACACAAAAAATGATCCAAAACAAACTTTTTTCAAAAACAATTCTTTTTTAAATATCTAAATCGCGGCATATAAGATCCAAAAAAAAAAAAGTTTTTTAAAAATGATCCAAAAAAATTAAAAAAATATGGATCATAATAATGATCCACAAAAAAAATATGGATCATTGTTATGTTCCGCAAAAAAAAGTGGATCATAATTTTTTTTTCAAAATTATTTTTTGGTCAAATGTAGTAATTATCATGGTGAGTTATATATATTTTTTTCAGAATGTTTTGAAATTTTTATGAGGTGTCCTCGCGAGTCCTCACCGTTTTTTGAGTCCTCACAGGATCCCACTTCTATATATATATACACGAAATATATTAGTGTGTAAATACTAGACATTTAATAATTAAGTGGGACAATAATAACTAGTTAAACCATAAGGGTTTATAGTGTAAAAGGATAAGTTTAATTAATGATTAATATTAATTAAACTAGAAGGGCCCTAAGTGAAAGTCCTTCTATTATAAATAGATGGCATGGGGTTCCCTTATTACTTGCTCCCAAAACCGAAACCCTAGCCTCTCCCTTGCCCCCTTGTTCGGCCGAATACACAAGGAAGAACACAAGCATTGTGTTCTTCAATTGTTCTTCATTCGTTCTTCGTGTTCTTCAAGTCTTTGAAGATCAAGTTCATTGCAAGGATCAACTAGAAGGTCGCTCGTCGTGTTCATCATCAGTGGACTTTCTTAAGCAAACACTAATGTATGTTTTGGGTAACCCTTTTCCCCTTCTTCTCCTCTTGGCCGAATTCGAACCCAAGAACCCTAGGGTTCTTGGTGTTAGTCGAATACACACAAGTATGTGTGTGTGTGTTCGAGTTTTCGTACAAGGTTTCTTTCTTATTAATCTAGTCTAGATTTCCAAGATCCCAATCCTTTAGGGTTTAAGGATTAGGTTTAATCTCAGTTCCGCTTTAGGGATTAAATCAGCTACGTGGCTTGACCGACAAGAGTCATGTTCTTGTCAGTATGGTCGAACCAAGTATACTAGAAGGTTGACCCAAGTGGTCAATCAGTGTTATGAAACCCTTCAGAGACTTTATGTTGAGTTTAGGTTTGAACCTAGGGGACCTATGAAAGTTGATATGATTATGATATTGAGTCTTATGAGTCTAATGGACTGTACATAAGGTACTAAATTTTTTGGTGTCTTTCGTATAGTCTTGAACGAAAGAAATGGTGAACACTCGTAGAAGTGGGAAAGCCCCGGAAACGCGGGAAGAAGAGGCACCTCATATCGAGGTTGTGGTTGAACGAGAGAGTCAACCGTCGATGCATCGAGTGGATGAATCGGAGGTCGGAGCTAATAAGACTCCGGTGACCATGGCGGACCTCCAAATTATAATAGATCAAATCAAAGGGACGGTGGCCGAGGAAGTGCACCGTATCATCAGAAACCGTGATAACTCGGAAGATGATCGTGAATCCGAGGCTAGGTCGGATGAGAGGACCCAGTGGTACCGGTGAAGGGAAATCCTCCACGGGTGGTCAACGTGATGCTAGGGCAAAGCCCGTTGAGAAAGAAGGCTGTTCTTTTAAGTCCTTCATGGCTTGTAAGCCAAATGTGTACACGGGTAGTTCGGACCCGAAGGTGACTATGAGGTGGATCCGAGAGACCGAGCGGGTCATTGGTAGCAAGTGCAAGAAAGCCGATATGGTGACGTATGCGTCACAAACGTTAAAAAAAGATGATATGGTATGGTGGGATATTGTGTATGAGACCCTCGGAAGGGAGGTGATTGAAGCTATGTCGTGGGATGAGTTTACCACGAGATTGAAAAGGAAGTTTTGTCTTGATAGGGATTTGGAGAAAATGCACCAGAAGTTTGTGACCCTTAAGAAGGGTGATATGTCGATCGAGGAATACTCGAGAGAGTTCACGGGCTTGCTCCCGTTTGTTGCTAAAACCTATTTGGAGGAGAGGTTGAGGGTAGTCCGGTCTGCTAGTGGGCTACCTTGGGATTATCAATTGGAAGTTAAGATGGCGGTCACACTTGATGAGGCCATTAGTGCCGCCCGGGGTGTGGAAGAGGTGAACGTGGCAAGGATTGCCGAGAGGGCCCATG
The DNA here is from genome assembly GCA_963853835.1 of Calendula officinalis. Lineage (NCBI taxonomy): Eukaryota > Viridiplantae > Streptophyta > Magnoliopsida > Asterales > Asteraceae > Calendula > Calendula officinalis. Next base: position 44,260,662 of record OY970827.1, read on the forward strand.
TAGGCGAAAAGAGGAAAGCCGAGAGTGGCTCGGGTACTTATAAGAAAGGGAAGTTCACATCGAGCTTCTCTAAACAAGGAAGTGTTGCCTCGTGCAAGAAGTGCGGGAGGAATCATACCAGCGAATGCCGAGGAGAGCCAAGAACTTGTCATAGTTGTGGCAAGTCGGGGCATTTAGCCCAGGATTGTAGATCCAAGTTGATGGCCGAGGTTGAGTGCTACTCGTGCCATGAGAAGGGGCATTATAGTCATGTGTGCCCGAACAAGAAGACCAAATCACTTGTGTCCACGGCTCAGAAGAAGGTGGAGCCGGCGAAGGTGAAGGGGCGATATTTCCAACTCACTCGGGAGGAGGCGAAGGAGGCACACGATGTGGTGTCAGGTACTTTATTCCTTAACTCCTTGCCAACTCATATATTATTTGATTCGGGTTCTACTTATTCGTTTGTGTCTCATGAGTTTGGTAGAATGTTGAATGTGATATCGGAATTGTTAGATGCGGTTTATGAAATAGAGGTAGCCGATGGAAAAACCGCAACGGTTGAATGTATTTATAGGAATTGTGAGTTAGAAATAGATGGGAGGAAGTTTAAAGTCGATTTGTTGCTCATGGGGATAAAGGCTTTTGATGTAGTTATTGGTATGGATTGGTTGGGTATGCACCAAGCCAAGATAATGTGTGGTAGAAAGATTGTGTCCATCAAGACTTCTGAAAACGAGAAAGTGTATGTGTATGGGGAAAAACGACATCACATGCCTAATGTGATTATCGCCATATTGGCAAGGAAATGTTTATCGAAAGGTTGTGCGTCGTTTATTGCGCACGTGTTAGATGGCCGAAAGGAAAAGAAAGCGGTTGACGATGTTAAAATTATTCGGGATTTTCCTGAAGTGTTTCTTGATGATTTACCCGGTTTGCCACCGGAGAGACAAGTTGAGTTTAAAATTGATTTAGTGTCGAGGGCGATGCCGATTGCTCGTGCTCTATATCGTTTAGCTCCCACCGAAATGCGGGAATTGATGACTTAATTACAAGAATGGTTATATAAGGGTTTTATCCGTCCAGGTTCGTCACCGTGGGGTGCCCCGGTGTTGTTTGTCAAGAAGAAAAACGGTTCGATGAGGATGTGTATCGACTACCGTGAGTTGAATAAGGTAACTATAAAGAACCATTACCCGTTGCCGAGAATCGATGATTTGTTCAATCAATTGCAAGGTGCTAGTTATTTCTCAAAAATAGATTTGAGCTCGGGTTATCACCAAGTTCGGGTGAAAGAAGGTGACACCGAGAAGACGGCCTTTCGTACACGGTATGGTCATTATGAGTTTCTAGTGATGCCGTTTGGGCCTACGAATGCGTCGGCTATTTTTACAGATTTGACGAATCGGGTTTGTAAACCGTTTCTTGATAAGTTTTTAATTGTATTCATTGATGATATCTTGATTTATTCGAAAACCGGAGAAGAACACGAGGACCATTTGAGACTTGTGTTGGATGTATTGAAACGAGAAAAGTTGTATGCAAAATTCTCTAAGTGTGAGTTTTGGTTGCGGGAACTACAATTCCTTGGTAACATGGTGTCACGTGATGGTATTAAATTTGATCCTTCGAAGAGTTTAGCAGTGTCAAAATGGGAGGCTCCGAGAACTCCTACCGATGTTAGAAGTTTTCTTCGATTGGCCGGGTATTACCGGATATTTAACAAGATTTCTCGAGAATTGCGGTTCTACTCACAAAGTTGACTAGAAAAAGTGAGAAGTTCGTGTGGGATAAGAAGCAAGAGGAGGCGGTTGGCTTATTGAAGGAGAAGTTGTGTAACGCGCCGATTCTTACATTACCGGATGGTATGGAAGATTTTGTGGTATATAGTGATGCTTCGAATCAAGGGCTTGTTGTGTGTTGATGCAAATGGGTAAGGTAATCGCGTATGCCTCGCGACAATTAAAGGACGCGGAGACGAGGTACACTACACACAACTTGGAATTGGCGGCGATTGTGTTTGCTTTTGAAATTGTGGAGACATTATTTGTATGGTACTCGGTGTACATTATATACGGATCATAAGAGTTTGCAATATGTGTTTACACAAAAAGATCTTAATATGCGACAAAGAAGGTGGATCTAGTTGATCAACGACTATGACTGTGAGATTGTGTATCACGCTGGAAAGACGAATGTAGTAGCCGATGCCTTGAGCCGAAAAGTCTACGAGAAGCCGAGCCGAGGAAAGTGAACACGTATTGAAGGCGTCTCAAGTATTATCGAAAGAATCAAGAATGCCCAACGAGAGGTTACGGGAAAAGAAGAGTTAAGACAAGAACATGTGGGTAAGAACCAACATTTTGTGGAAGATGTGCAAGGGTTGAAAACCGTAGGCGGTCGAATTTGGGTTCCCAAGTTCGGGGGTATCCGAAAAGAGTTGTTGCATGATGTGCACAAGTCAAAGTATTCAATCCACTCGGGAAGTACAAAGACATATCAATATTTGAAAAGGGTCTATTGGTGGGCCGGAATGAAGACGAGAGTAGCCAAGTACATCTCGAAGTGTGCCACGTGTGCACAAGTGAAAGCCGAGCATCAAGTACCGTATGGGGTAGCTCAATCATTGCAAGTACCGGTCGGAAAGTGGGAAGACATTACTATGGATTTTATAGTTGGGTTGCCAAAGACAAGTAAATGTCACGATGCCATTTGGGTCATAGTTGACCGGTTGACCAAGAGTGCGCTATTTTTAGCCATTCGTGAAACTTTGACACTAGAGAGGTTGGCTAAGTTATATGTTGATGAGGTGGTTCGACTCCACGGGGTTCCATTATCGAGTGTATTCGATAGAGACGCGAGGTTTGCCTCAAGATTTTGGAGATCATTGCAAGAAGAGTTGGGTACAAAGTTGCGGTTGAGCACGGTTTATCATCCGCAAACCAACGGTCAAAGTGAAAGAACAATTCAAACGGTTGAAGATATGTTGAGATCGTGTGTATTGGATTTCGGGGGTAAATGGGATGAGCAATTACCATTGGTCGAGTTCTGGTATAATAATTGTTATCATTCGACTATCAAGATGCCACTGTATGAGACATTGTATGGGAGTAAGTGTAGAACTCCACCTTGCTGGCTAGAAGCGGGAGAGACAAAGCTCACGGGTCCCGAGATTGTGAAAGTGACTAACGAGAAGATCGGTATAATTCAAGCCAACATGAAAGCCGCTCAAGACAGACAAAGAAGTTATTCGGGTTTGAAAAAGAGACCATATGACGTGGATGTCGGGGATATGGTAATGTTGAAAGTGTCGCCTTGGAAAGGTGTAATGCGGTTTGGAAAGAAGGGGAAACTAAGTCCAAGATATGTTGGACCGTTTAAGATCTTGAAGCGAATCGGTCTTCAAGCATTCAGGTTAGAACTTCCACCCGAGCTTCAAGGTGTGCATGACACCTTTCACGTGAGTTATTTGAAGAAGTTCAATGGTGAAGTGGAGAACATCATTTCATTGCAAGAGTTGCAAGTTGATGCCCCGAACCGGTTGATTGAGGAGCCCGAGGCTATATTAGAGACAAAGACAAAGAGGCTTCGGAATAAAGAGATTGAATTGGTGTTGGTCAAGTGGAAACATTCCCTTGGACCAAATTTTACTTGGGAAGTCAAAGACGAGATTCGGAAAAGGTACCCGGACTTCGTGGACTATGATGAGATTCCGAGGATGGAATCTTCTTAAGGGGTAGATAGTTGTAACGACCCGAAATTTGTAAATAAATAATTTATGAAAAAATATGATAAATCGTTTAAAACACGTGGAAATTAGTTTCGTGTCGTTTGGACATCGTATGAGAAAGTAAAGGACGAAACCGGGTCGTAACTAGGAACGAAAACTGCAGCCTGTCTGGGACAGGGATTTCGCGGTGCGAACTGTACCTCACGATCGTGCGGATCGGGCAGAGATTTGGGGTTTTCTAAACTCGAAGTTCACGACCAGTTGGCGACGCGAAGGAGTTCGCGTCAAGGGAAGTTCGCGGCGCGAACTCTGTCAAACACAGCATTAAAGTCGGATTTTGGCTCATTTAATGCCATCTCAAACCCTAGTTTTTCTCTCTACAAGTGTGTGAACGTTTTTTAGTGCAAATGATCATTTGGAGCTGATTTCTTGGTCAAATCTTGTGATATTTCACTCCTAGTTGAAGAAGCAATGCATTTTCGTAAAATATACATATATGAATACATATACATACATATATATATTCATATCATAATTATACATATGTTCATATTTATACCGTATATATGTATATATATGCACATATATATACGGAATGCATATGCATTTTCGTAAATGAAAATGCAAGTTCCGACAGAAAATGCAAGTTACGTAAAATGTATGTGTATATATATGTGCATATATACATATATATCGGGCATGAATATGCACATATATATATATCTATGGTATGAATTTATGTGTATATATACATATATGTATGTATATGTATACATATACGTATTTTTTACGAAAATGCATTGCTTCTTCAACTTCTTCAAATAAGGACACTTTTCTATTGATCCATACCCTATATATATATATATATATATATATATATATATATATATATATATATATATATATATATATATATATATATATATTGGGTCCGGATCCGGTGAGGACTCTTTTCCCGGTGAGGACTGCGAGGACAATTTTCGTCCACTCATCTTCAAAAGGGCATAAAGGTCATTTTCGAAACCCCCCTTTCCTCCTTTTTCCACTTGTCCTCTTATAATTGGAACTGGGTTTTCCCCTGCACTTTGTTTTTAGCCCATAATTTTTTTGTAACGACCCGAAATTTGTATATAAATAAATTTTATTAAAGTACGATAATTATGGATAAATCATTTAAAGAACGTAGGAATTGGTTTCGTGTCATTTGGATATCGTATAAGAAAGTTATGGACGAAATCGTGCTGAAGCAAAGACCAAAAATTGCAGCGTGGGCTGCAATTGCCTAGATAGCGGCGCTAACTAGGATAGCGGCGCGATTTCTTGTGCTTCCGAACAGCGACCCAAAATAGCGTTTGAAGATAAACGCGAAAATGAGATCGCGTTGAGATCGCGACGCGAACTAGGAACGCGATTTAACGCGGGCAACGAAATTACGGCGCTATCTAGGGGATAGCGACGCGATCTTCTCCTGTGCAGCATTAAAGTCGGGTTTTGGCTCATTTATTGCAAGGAAAAACCCTAGTTTCTCTCCCAAAGAGTGTGAGATCGTTTTTGAGTGTAAATCATCATTGGAGCCGATTTCTTGGTCAAATCTCGTGATTCTTCACTCCTAGTTGAAGATTTAAGGTATATCTTCACTCCCTTGTAGTTGTAGCTTTAGATCTATGGGTTTATTGGCTTGGGCTTGAAACCCTAGTTCTTGGGTTGGTGAGTTATGGTTAAATAAAAGTTGTATACACTTAGTAGATGATATTTTAACAAAGGAAACAAGTGTATGGTTAAGATTTGTAAGAATCTTAAGATTGGTTAAACCTAGGGTTTTGGAAATCACCAAAATTGGGGGAAAGTGTTGTTAAAGGGTATCTAGAGATAAATGGTCATAATATTAGTAGTATGTGATATTGAACATCTTATAATTGATGTATTAGGCTTTTGGTGAAGTCTTGGAAGGTTGACTGATTGTTGGAGCAAAGGGTTGGTCTGACGAACACGGTTGGAGCATTATTTTGCTAAGGTGAGTACGTGTGGACTTCATTGAGTACATAGCCATAGAAATATACTTTATTTACTTGTGATCTGTCGAGTTGATTAATTGTGTAGACTTGATGTATGTTGAGTTAGTTAATATTATTGTAAATAGTTGACTAACTTGTTTGGTGATAGATGTGTTAGTCGAGGGCTTGGATTGACATAACCGTTGTGTTATGGTAAGGATGAGATGATGTGATGACGCGGGGGACCCCCGGTCATGAGGTGTGGATTGAGGGGCAGTTGGGTGGATTCCTATCGACTCATCCACGTTAGTAGTCTTGCTAACTGGACGTATTCCGGCGAGTAAGGAAGGTGTCGGTAGATTGGGCGAATCCCTCTTGCCGGTATCTTGAAGCTTATTAATGGCGATGGATTTCGGTTAATAAGCTAATGTGAAACTTATTAATGGCGATGGATTTCGGTTAATAAGTTATGATGCTTCTAGTTAGTGCGGTGGATTCCGGTAGCTAGATATGATTGTTAGCGATCGAGATCGATAATGTCACAATAGGGTGACTAGACTGAGCTGTCGTGGTTGTTTATATACTTAGGTTTATATAATCTGTTGTTTGATATCCTTGGGTCTAAAACCCATGTATCTCACGAGACTTTCTTTTCTCACGTACTCCTTGTTTGTTTTGCTATGTACTCAGGTTCGGGATCAAAGATTTAGGTACGCATGGATAGAGATGCGGGGCCTGGAATAGAAGAACACTAGAGTGGATTTATGCTTAGCTTTGGTTTTGATATATTTTGTAACACCAAACTTTATACTCTGATTTTCATACCAAAGGTTTTTGTAAATCCATATTTTGGAACCGTTCTTCTATTTAATGAAAATGATATATTGTGGCCAAATGTTTTTATTATAAAATTTGAGGTTTTACAACTTGGTATCAGAGATATAGTTTAAGTGAATTAGGTTGGATGACCATCCTAGTCTTAGATTGTAGCATTAGGAATGTAAGATTCCTTGTGATTATAGGCTGACCTTGAGACTTTATGCTATGTTTAGGGTTGAACCTAGGGGACCTATGAAAGTTGATATGATTTTAAATGTTGAGTCTTATGGGACTAATGGCTTGTACATGAGGTACTAAATGTTTGATGTCTTTCATATAGTCGAGGATTGACAGAAATGGTGAGCACTCGGAGGAGTGGGAAAGCCCCGGAGGGCGGGGAGGAGGAAGCACCTCGTATCGAGGTGGTGGTTGAACAAGATAGTCCACCATCGATGCACCGGGTGGATGAATCGGAGGTCGGAGCTAATAAGACTCCGGTAACTATGGCGGACCTCCAAACTATTATTGATCAAATTAAAGGGACGGTGGCCGAGGAAGTGCACCGTATAATGGGAAACCGTGACAAGACGGAAGACGACCGTGAGTCCGAGGCTAGGTCGGACGAGAGGACCGGGGGTAGTGGCACCGATGAATGGAAATCATCCACGGGTGGTCAAAGTGATGCTAGGGCAAGGCCCGATGAGAAAGAAGGTTGCTCGTTTAAATCCTTCATGGCTTGTAAGCCAAGTGTGTACACGGGTAGTTCGGACCCGAAAGTGACCATGAGGTGGATCCGAGAGACCGAGCGGGTCATCGGAAGTAGCAAGTGTAAGAAGGCCGATATGGTGACGTATGCGTCACAACAATTGAAGGAGGATGCTATGGTTTGGTGGGATATTGTGTATGAGACCCTCGGGAGGGAGGTGATTGAAGCAATGTCGTGGGATGAGTTCACCACGAGATTGAAAAAGAAGTTTTGTCCCGAAAGGGATTTGGAGAAAATGCATGAGAAGTTTGTGACCCTTAAGAAGGGTGATATGTCGGTGGAAGAGTACTCGAGGGAGTTCACGGTATTGCTCCCGTTTGTTGCTAAAACCTACTCGGATGAGAGGTTAAGGGTGGTCCGGTATGCTAGTGGGTTACCGTGGGACTACCAGTTGGAGGTTAAGCGGGCGGCCACACTTGATGAGGCCATTAGTGCCGCCCGAGGTGTGGTGGATGTGAATGTGGCACTGGTTGTCGAGATGGCCCATGTGGGCGAGAAGAGGAAAGCCGAAAGCGGCTCGGGTACGTTCAAGAAAGGGAAGTTCACGTCGAGATTTTCTAAACAAGGACGTGTTGGTTCTTGCAAGAAATGCGGGAGAAATCATGTCGGCGTGTGCCGAGGAGAATCATAGGCTTGTTATAGTTGTGGTAAGACGGGGCACATAGCCCGGGATTGTAAGGCCAAGTTGTCGGCCGATGTGGAGTGCTATTCTTGCCATGAAAAAGGGCATTATAGCAATGTGTGCCCGAAGAAAGGAACCAAATCACTAGTGTCTACGGCTCAAAAGAAAGTGGAACCGGTGAAGGTGAAGGGGCGATCCTTTCAACTTACTCGGGAGGAGGCGAAGGAGGCACACGATGTGGTGTCAGGTACTTTGTTAATTAACTCCTTGCCAACTTATATCTTGTTTGATTCGGGTTCCAATTATTCGTTTGTGTCTCATGAGTTTAGTTGTAAGTTGAATGTGTCGTCCGAAAAGTTAGATGAAATGTATGAGATAGAGGTAGCCGATGGAAAAACCTCAATGGTTGAGTGTATTTATATAAATTGTGAATTAGAAATAGATGGGAAAAAGTTTAAGGTCGATTTATTGCCAATGGTAATAAAGGCTTTCGACGTGGTTATTGGTATGGATTGGTTGGGTTTGCACCGAGCCAAGATATTATGTGATAAGAAGATAGTGTCGATCAAGACTCCCGAGAACGAGAAAGTATATGTATATGGGGAAAAACGACATCACATGCCTAATGTGATTACCGCCATCAAGGCGAGGAAATGTTTATCAAAAGGTTGTGCATCGTCATTGCATATGTGTTAGATGGCCGAAAGGAAAAGAAGGCAGTTGGTGATGTAAAAATCATTCGGGATTTTCCCGAGGTGTTCCCCGATGATTTACCAGGTTTGCCACCGGAGAGACAAGTTGAGTTCAAGATTGATCTAGTGCCGGGGGCGACGCCGATTGCTCGTGCTCCGTGCCGTTTAGCTCCCACCGAGATGCGCGAGTTGATGACTCAGTTGCAAGAATTGTTAGATAAAGGTTTTATCCGTCCGAGTTCGTCACCGTGGGGTGCCCCGGTGTTGTTTGTCAAGAAGAAAGACGGTTCGATGAGAATGTGTATCGACTACCGTGAGTTGAATAAGGTAACTATAAAGAACCGTTACCCGTTGCCGAGAATTGATGACTTATTCGATCAATTGCAAGGTGCTAGTTATTTCTCAAAGATCGATTTGAGGTCGAGTTACCACCAAGTTCGGGTGAAAGAAGGTGACACCGAGAAGACGGCCTTTCGTACACGGTATGGTCATTATGAGTTTCTAGTAATGCCGTTTGGTCTTACGAATGCGCCGGCCATTTTTATGGATTTGATGAATCGGGTTTGTAAACCGTTTCTTGTAAGTTTTTGATTGTGTTTATTGATGATATCTTGATTTATTCAAAGACCGAGGAAGAACACGAGAATCATTTGAGACTTGTGTTGGATGTGTTGAAACGGGAGAAGTTGTATGCCAAATTCTCGAAGTGTGAACTTTGGTTGCTGGAAGTACAATTTCTAGGTCACGTGGTATCACGTGATGGTATTAAAGTTGATCCTTCGAAGATTGAGGCGGTGTCTAATTGGGAAGCACCGAGAACTCCTACCGAAGTAAGAAGTTTTCTTGGGTTGGCCGGGTATTACCGAAGATTTATTCAAGACTTCTCGAGAATTGCGGTCCCACTCACGAAGTTAACAAGAAAGAGTGAGAAGTTTGTGTGGGATAAGAAGCAAGATGAAGCGTTTAGCTTGTTGAAAGAAAAGTTGTGTAACACGCCGATACTCACATTACCGGATGGTATGGAAGATTTTGTGCTGTGTAGTGATGCTTCAAATCAAGGGCTCAGTTGTGTGTTGATGCAAAGGGGTAAAGTGATCGCGTATGCTTCACGACAATTGAAGGATGCGGAAACGAGGTACACGACACACGACTTGGAGTTGGCGGCGATCGTGTTTGTCCTGAAATTGTGGAGGCATTATTTATATGGTACTCGGTGTACGTTGTACACGGATCATAAGAGTTTACAATATGTGTTTACTCAAAAAGATCTTAATATGCGACAAAGAAGGTGGATCGAGTTGATCAACGACTATGATTGTGAGATTGTGTACCATGCGGGAAAGGCGAATGTTGTAGCCGATGCCTTGAGCCGAAAATTCTATGAGAAGCCGATCAAGGGAAGGTCAATGCGTATCGAAGTCGTCTCGAGTATCATCGAAAGAATCAAGAATGCTCAACGAGAGGTTATGGAAAAAGAAGAGTTAAGACAAGAACGGTTGGGTAAGAACCAACATTTTGTGGAAAATGTACAAGGGTTGAAAACCGTAGGCTGTCGAATTTGGGTTCCCAAGTTCGGGGGTATCCGAAAAGAGTTGTTGTATGATGTGCACAAGTCAAAGTATTCAATTCACCCGGGTAGTACGAAGACATATCAAGATTTGAATCGGGTTTATTGGTGGCCCGGAATGAAGACGAGAGTAGCCAAGTACATCTCGAAGTGTGCCACGTGTGCTCAAGTGAAAGCCGAGCATCAAGTACCGTATGGGGTAGCTCAATCATTGCAAGTACCGGCCGGAAAGTGGGAAGACATAACTATGGATTTCATAGTTGGGTTGCCAAAGACGAGTAAGGGTCATGATGCCATTTGGGTCATAGTTGACCGGTTGACCAAGAGTGCGTTATTTTTAGCCATTCGGGAAACTTTGCCTCTTGAGAGGTTGGCTAAGTTGTATGTTGATGAGGTGGTTCGACTCCACGGGGTTCCATTGTCGATTGTATCCGATCGGGACGCGAGGTTTACCTCGAGATTTTGGAGATCGTTGCAAGAAGAGTTGGGTACAAAGTTGCGGTTGAGCACGGCTTATCATCCGCAAACCGACGGTCAAAGTGAAAGAACGATTCAAACGGTTGAAGATATGTTGAGATCTTGCGTGTTAGATTTCGGGGGGTAAATGGGATGAGCATTTACCATTGGTCGAGTTCTCATATAATAATAGTTATCATTCGAGTATTAAATGCCACCTTATGAGGCGTTGTATGGGAGAAAATGTAGAACTCCATCGTGTTGGCTTGAAGCGGTAGAGACCAAGCTCACGGGTCTCGAGATCGTGAGGGTGACCAATGAAAAGATTGGTGTAATACAAGCCAACATGAAGGCCGCTCAAGATAGGCAAAGAAGTTATTCAGTTTTGAAAAAGAGACCGTATGACTTGGATGTCGGGGATATGGTCATGTTGAAATTATCACCTTGGAAAGGTGTGATGCGGTTTGGGAAGAAAGGAAAGTTAAGTCCAAGGTATGTTGGACCGTTTAAGATATTGAAGCGGATCGGGCTTCAAGCATTTAAGTTGAAACTTCCACCCGAGCTTGTTTGATTGCATGACACCTTTCACGTAAGTTACTTAAAGAAGTTTATTGGTGAAGTTGAAAATATTATTCCATTGCAAGAGTTGCGGGTTGATGCCCTGAACCGGTTGATTGAAGAGCCCGAAGCCATTTTAGAGACAAAGACAAAGAAGCTTCGGAATAAAGAGATCGAGTTGGTGTTGGTCAAGTGGAAGCATTCTCTTCGACCAAATTTGACTTGGGAAGTCAAAGACGAGATTCGGAAGAGGTACCCGGATTTCGTGAACAATGATGAGATTCCGAGGACGGAATCTTCTTAAGGGGTAGATAGTTGTAACGGCCCGAAATTTGTATATAAATAAATTTTATAAAAGTATGATAATTATGGATAAATCATTTAAAGAACGTAGGAATTGGTTTCGTGTCATTTGGATATCGTATAAAAAAGTTATGGACGAAACCGTGCTGAAGCAAAGACCGAAAATTGCAGCCTGAGCTGCAATTTCCTAGATAGCAGCGCTATATAGGATAGCGGCGCGATTTCTTGTGCTTCCGGATAGCGACCCGAAATAGCGTTTGAAGATAAACGCGAAAATGAGACCGCGACGCGAACTAGGAACGCGATTTAACGCGGGCAACGAAATAGCGGTGCTATCTGGGGGATAGCGACGCGATCTTCTCCTGTGCAGCATTAAAGTCGGGTTTTGGCTCATTTATTGCAAGGAAAAACCCTAGTTTCTCTCCCAAAGAGTGTGTGATCGTTTTTGAGTGTAAATCATCATTTGGAGCCGATTTCTTGGTCAAATCTCGTGATTCTTCACTCCTAGTTGAAGATTTAAGGTATATCTTCACTCCCTTGTAGTTGTAGCTTTAGATCTATGGGTTTATTGGCTTGGGTTTGAAACCCTAGTTTTTGGGTTGGTGAGTTATGTTTAAATAAAGGTTGTATACACTTAGTAGATGGTATTTTAACAAAGGAAACAAGTGTATGGTTAAGATTTGTAAGAATCTTAAGATTGGTTAAACCTAGGGTTTTGGAAATCACCAAAATTGGGGGAAAGTGTTGTTAAAGGGTATCTAGAGATAAATGGTCATAATATTAGTAGTATGTGATGTTGAACATCTTATAATTGTTGTATTAGGCTTTTGGTGAAGTCTTGGAAGGTTGACTGATTGTTGTAGCAAAGGGTTGGTGTGAGGAACACGGTTAGAGCATTATATTGCTAAGATGAGTACGTGTGGACTTTACTGCGTACATAGCCATAGAAATATACTTTATTTACTTGTGATCTGTCTAGTTGATTAATTGTGTAGACTTGATGTATGTTGAGTTAGTTAATATTATTGTAAATAGTTGACTAACTTGTTTGGTGATAGATGTGTTAGCCGAGGGCTTGGATTGACATAACCGTTGTGTTTTGGTAAGGATGAGATGATGTGATGACGCGGGGGACCCTCGGTTATGAGGTGTGGATTGAGGGGCAGTTGGGTGGATTCCCGTCGACTCATCCATGTTAGTAGTCTTGCTAACTGGACGTATTCCAGCGAGTAAGTCATGTGTCGGTAGATTGGGCGAATCCCTCTTGCCGGTATCTTGAAGCTTATTAATGGTGATGGATTTCGGTTAATAAGCTAATGTGAAACTTATTAATGGCGATGGATTTCGGTTAATAAGTTATGATGCTTCTAGTTAGTGCGGTGGATTCCGGTAGCTAGATATGATTGCTAGGGATCGAGATCGATAAGGTCACAATAGGGTGACTAGACTGAGCTGTCATGGTTGTTTATATACTTATGTTTATATAATCTGTTGTTTGATATCCTTGGTTCTAAAACCCATGTATCTCACGAGACTTTCTTGTCTCACGTACTCCTTGTTTGTTTTGCTATGTACTCAGGTTCGGGATCGAAGATTTAGGTACGCATGGATAGAGATGCGGGGCCTAGAATAGAAGAACACTAGAGTGGATTTATGCTTAGCTTTGGTTTTGATATATTTTGTAACACCAAACTTTATACTCTGATTTTCATACCAAAGGTTTTTGTAAATCCATATTTTGGAACCGTTCTTCTATTTAATGAAAATGATATATTGTGGCCAAAAGTTTTTATTATAAAATTTGAGGTTTTACAACTTGGTATCAGAGTTATAGTTTAAGTGAATTAGGTTGGATGACCATCCTAGTCTTAGACTGTAGCATTAGGAATGTAAGATTCCTTGTGATTATAGGCTGACCTTGAGACTTTATGCTATGTTTAGGGTTGAACCTAGGGGACCTATGAAAGTTGATATGATTTTAAATGTTGAGTCTTATGGGACTAATGGCTTGTACATGAGGTACTAAATGTTTGATGTCTTTCATATAGTCGAGGATTGAAAGAAATGGTGAACACTCGGAGGAGTGGGAAAGCCCCGGAGGGCGGGGAGGAGGAAGCACCTCGTATCGAGGTGGTGGTTGAACAAGATAGTCCACCATCGATGCACCGGGTGGATGAATCGGAGGTCAGAGCTAATAAGACTCCGGTAACTATGGCGGACCTCCAAACTATTATTGATCAAATCAAAGGGACGGTGGCCGAGGAAGTGCACCGTATAATGGGAAATCGTGACAAGACGGAAGACGACCGTGAGTCCGAGGCTAGGTCGGACGAGAGGACCGGGGGTAGTGGCACCGGTGAATGGTAATCATCCACGGGTGGTAAAGTGATGCTAGGGCAAGGCCCGATGAGAAAGAAGGTTGCTTGTTTAAATCCTTCATGGCTTGTAAGCCAAGTGTGTACACGGGTAGTTCGGACCCGAAAGTGACAATGAGGTGGATCCGAGAGACCGAGCGGGTCATCGGAAGTAGCAAGTGTAAGAAGGCCGATATGGTGACGTATGCGTCACAACTATTGAAGGAGGATGCTATGGTTTGGTGGGATATTGTGTATGACACCCTCGGGAGGGAAGTGATTGAAACAATGTCGTGGGATGAGTTCGCCACGAGATTGAAAAAGAAGTTTTGTCCCGAAAGGGATTTGGAGAAAATGCATGAGAAGTTTGTGACCCTTAAGAAGGGTGATATGTCGGTGGAAGAGTACTCGAGGGAGTTCATGGGATTGCTCCCGTTTGTTGCTAAAACCTACTCGGATGAGAGGTTGAGGGTGGTCCGGTATGCTAGTGGGTTACCGTGGGACTACCAGTTGGAGGTTAAGCGGGCGGCCACACTTGATGAGGCCATTAGTGCTGCCCGAGGTGTGGAGGAGGTGAATGTGGCACGGGTTGCCGAGAGGGCCCATGTGGGCTAGAAGAGGAAAGCCGAAAGCGGCTCGGGTACGTTCAAGAAAGGGAAGTTCACTCGATCCCACTTATATATATATATATATAGGGGTGAGTTATATAGAGAACTCTATAAATAAAGATAAAGGGTATTTTTGTAATCTGCATTTTTAGTATACGTTTTTTTTTTGTTTTTATAAAAGGAAAATTTAATCACAATAACTACCATTCCTTAATTAGCGTGATCACTTTCATTATCCAAAATTACGTGGGTTTTCAATAAGATGGTTTAGGCGTCGATTTGGAGAGGAAATCTCCAGAATCCGGTTAAATTGGTAAACGAAAATTGAATTCCATCTTCAGACGCCGACGACGGGCAAGAACAATGTCAGGTAAAATTTTAATTTTCTTTGCCACACACGCAACGATTTGGTTGTGATTCATTTGATTTAAATTTGTTTAAACCAAAAACTCTGATATCGGTAATGAAATAAAATAACAAAAGATTGAATGACGACAAGAACATCAATTAGTGTTTTGTCGGTCCTTTGAAAGACTAGCAAAGATGCAATTAGGGTTTTGTCGGTCTTTTTAACAGTACATGAATGTTTGATTTAAGGTTTTAAATCCGTTAAGAACATCAATGTTTTGAATATACTTGAATGTCTGGTTTACATCTTTCCTGAATAGACATGAATGTCTGTGAATATACATGAACGTGTGGTTTTACTTGAGATTCATAAATACACGACTGTATTGTTGTTTTTTTTATGTTAAGAACGTCAATGTTTCTGAATATACATGAATGTTTGGTTTACATCTATCCTGAATAGACATGAATGTCTGTGAATATACATGAATGTTTGGTTTTATTTAAGATTCATAAATACAGGACTGTATTTTAAATATACATCGATGTAAATAGTATATTTCACATATAAATGACTATATGGGTTTTAATTATAAATGTAAGGTGTTAGAAGAAGTGGACGGAAAACATCAAATTATTTAGATTACAGTGATAGTCCGAGGAAAAAAGTGAAAGAACAAGAACCAATAGGTATGTTTTTTGGATTAAGCGTTAAAAATGTGTAGCTAATTGTGAAAATTTATTTTAGATCTTGCAGCAGAGGAAACTGACATTACTGCACGTATAGGGAAAAAAAATTGGACGATTTACCAATTAAACAATGTGCAAAACATAAACGTATGAAATTAGTAATTGGCCAAAGTGCATGAATTAAGGAATTGGGAAAAAAAAGGTACCATCATATAATCATTTTGTTTTCATGGTAATTTGTTTTTAAATAATTAATAATCATTTGTATACATTGATGCAGGCAAAGAAAAATTATTAAAACCTAAAGGAAACTAAAAACGCCTACTTCAAATGTGGGTGCTGAAGATACAAATTCTGGAACAAAAATTGGGAAGCAGATCAATATGCTGAAGCATAAGTATGCTGCTCGGTTGCTCTTGAGTGAATGTAACACCCGGAAGAATATGAACAAGAAAAATTTGGATGCAATGAAGTGAATTTCGTAGTTTTATTTTGCTTTCTTCAGGTTTTAAATATTAAATCGTTTTAAGCTTTAGGTCTGGTTTTTGTGGTTGTCTTTTTTGTATGACATGAATGTTTGCACGTTTAGAGTATGGTTCTTATGACAACATCATGTTTTTGGAGTACATGGATGTTATTTACACTAGTATTAGCTATGGATGTTATGAATGTTTGTCTGTTAGATATGCTTTGATTACCTATAAATCTAAATCAAACTACTAAGTTACACATACATAGGGCCACATACATATTTACATGGCCGATATAAATCAAAATGTTTGGCTGTTTTTATTACATTAATGTTATATATGTTTTAATAACCTATGTATTTAAATCAAAATACTTGGTTACACATATGTATGTACATAAAAAACACTGTTACAATACAATGAAACGACTTTTACTTATGTTCAGCTACAAATTGAACCAACTATCATATGAATCAACAACACAAATTCGAACTACATCTTTGACTAAATAAACTAAAACAAAAACAGTACCAAAACATAAATGCAAACTCATTAAAAAAAGGGTCAAATTTAGGAGTCTAACTTCAAACACAAACCTTAATTCAGTAACAACTAAAAAACAAGTCATTAAACATAAATGCAAACACAATACCCAGTTCTAAACCAAAATAAAAAAAACATAAAAATTAAAAATAATGTGTGAATTTGTAGTTACTCATCAAAGTCACTAAACCAACATACATCACCGTCTGCTACATTGTTGATGGAGTTCAAAATGGATTCCTCTACACAAAACCAACATACATTTCACGTTAAAAAATCAATAAAAAATAACAATCATAAAACTAGATAATGACAATTATATACATTTTTATTCATACAACCCTACCATCGAATCAAATTGTTTTTAACCATAATTGTATAATGCAACTGCATATGAGCAACAGACGTGAGTCTATAGTTAACCCAGAAACAAAACTTACTACATTTCCATTTAATCGAAACTCTTACCACTGAAATCTTCATGAACTAGAACATCATCGGAACAACAATTATTCAACCCATTGTCGCCTGCAATCAGGGGTGCATCTACGAATTGATTACTCACTTGAACACCACTCGAACAACCAGCCTCATCGATTACTACCATGACGATACTCTCTCAAGGCCAGAAATAATTACGAATATTGAAAGGATTGGATTATGAATTCATCGGCAAAATTGAATGAATAATAAAAATAAAGATTACAGTTAACATCCTAAAAATCTGGAAGATTTGGGTATTCGGAATTCAAATTGAAGATGGATACGTGAAATCTAATCTTTCCATGATTATAGGATTCCAATTAATGTTTTCTATAAAATCCGAAAAATAATGAATACCGGAAATGCCCTTTGTATTTAAATAAATGTAAAATATTAATCTAATTTCTTATTGGCTAATAAGGGTATATGAGTTCTTTATATAACTCTCCACTATATATATATATATATATATATATATATATATATATATATATATATATATATATATATATATATATATATATATATATATATATATATATATATATATATATATATATATATATATATATATATATATATATATATATATATATATATATATATATATATATATATATATATAGGGTTGAATAAAAATCAGAACCAATTAAGGCTACAGAACCAGCAGAACTCAATCTAAACCATTGATTTTTGAAATGAAATGATCATTAAAGACACATTAATGTATTTGATGAGGGACCCCCAAATATTGGTTTGCATGGATGCCATTCATGCATGTATACATATATGTATATGTTTCATGTATGTATACATAAGTGTGATATATACATATATGTATACATGCATGAATGACATCCATGCAAACCAATATTTTGGGGTCCCTCATCAAATACATTAATGTGTCTTCCATGATCATTTTATTTCAAAAATCAATGGTTTAGATTGAGTTCTGCTGTTTCTGTAGCCTTAATTGGTTCTGATTCTAATTCTACACTATATATATATATATATATATATATATATATATATATATATATATATATATATATATATATATATATATATATATATTCATACATATTATGTGATACTTGATTTTGTCGGGGTCTAAAACCCATGTAGCTCACGAGACTTTTGTCTCACGTACTCCTTGTTTGTTTTGCTATATACTCAGGTTCGGGATCGAAGATTTAGGTACGCATGGATAGAGATGTGGGGCCTAGAATAGAAAAACACTAGAACAAAATTATGCTTAGCTTTGGTTTTGATATATTTTGTAACACCAAACTTTATACTTTGATTTTCATACCAAAGGTTTTTATAAATCCGTATTTTGGAACCGTTTTTCTATTTATTAAAGGATATATTTTGGCCAAATGTTTTGTTATAAGATTTGAGGTGTTACAATTGGCCACCCACTTCCCGATGATGACAAATTGCATTGGTTCCTTTTTGGGTTAGGATCCTCTTTTGAAACCTTTTTCACAACTCAAAGGTTCTTAATCTCGCGCCCTAAATTTCGGGATGTCGTTTCTCAAGCCGAGAGCCATGAGATGTTTCTCCATTCAATTAGTAATTCAAGTGTTGCTCCCGTGGCTTTCAATAACGCCACCACCGGACGAACCAACGACTACTCTCGTGGTCGAGGCCGCTCTAACTATCATGGAAGCTCCAACCGTGGTCGTGGACGTACAAATCGTCGCCCTCTACATTGCCAATTGTGTCGAAAGGAGGGGAATTATGCAACTCAATGTACCGAATTTACCTTTGCTCGGAATCCATCTACCGTTGATGCTAATCTAGCCGAAGCTTTCATGCACAATGCAACACCTCTACACCATATTTGTTTGTTGATACTGGTGCTTCGGCTCACGTGACCTCCAACTCATCCCACCTTGATTCCGCATCCACTTACAACAGTAATGAATCGGTTATTTTTGGTAACGATAATGAATCGGTTATTTCACATATTAGTAAAACCACTTTATCTCCAAATATATCGTTGCTTGACGTCCTTGTGGTTCCTAATCTTACAAAAAATCTTCTATCGGTTACCAAGCTCACACAAGATAATCCGGTTGATGTTTTATTTTCTAACCATATGTTTACCATTCAAAATCAGCACACAGTGGAACCACTAGCTCAAGGAAGACGTACACATGTGCGTTTTTAGCTAAATTATCTTCTAAACGTATTAAAGCTTCATTTGATTTATGGTATAATAGATTAGGGCATGTTTCAAATAACATTATTTCAATTTTGAATAAATTAGGTTGTTTATCGATTACATCTGTTTTACCAAACCCTAATGCATGCACTTCTTGTCAATTATCAAAAAGCAAACACTTGCGTTTTGATCAAAATCTTAAACGGTCTTCCCATGTTTTGGACCTCATACATTGTGATTTATGGGGACCCTCGCCGGTTACATCAATTGATGGGTTTAAGTATTATGTTATTTTTGTTGATGACTACTCTAGGTTTACTTGGTTTTATCCCTTGAAGAACAAGTATGACTTTTATGTTGTGTTCACTAGCTTTGTTGCTTTAGTTCAAACACAATTTAGTTGCAAACTTAAAGTCTTTCAATCGGATAGTGGAACCGAATTTACAAGCTCTAAAGTTCGCACCTTTTTATCTCAATATGGTACTCATCATCAAATTTCAAGTCCTTACACACCTCAACAAAACGGTTGTGCCGAACGTAAGCACCGTCACATAACGGAACCCGGGCTTGCTCTTATGTTTAATGCGCACGTACCTGCTAAACTTTGGGTTCATGCATTTGCTTCCGCCACTTACATCATCAACATGCTCCCTACCAAGTTGCTTGATAATGTATCTCCTTACGAGCTATTATTTTCATCATCACCAAATTACGGGAATTTTCGGGTTTTTGGATGTTGCGTGTACCCGTACTTACGCAAGTATTCTTCAAATAAACTTGCTCCAAGAAGCGCCCCGTGTATTTTTATTGGCTATAGCTCGCAATATAAAGGTTATCGGTGTCTAGATACTTCTACACAATGGATCTATACCACCCGGCATGCTCACTTTGATGAAACTCATTTTCCTTTTAAAATCGATCAAAAATCATCACCCCCGACCTCTTTATTACTAACAACTTACTGTGATGATTTAGTTTTTTCACGGCTACCGAGACACCCACTGCCAAGTCACCTGCTGTCGTGCCACTCGATGCAGTCAACACTGAACTAGTCTGTGAGCTTTACACGGTTCAGTCCCCTATTGCTAGTTCCGTCGCTAATCCAGTCGCTGTCGTCGCTGATCCGTCGCAACTACTGTTGCTGATCCGGCTCCGCAGGCCATGCCTGCCCCAATGCAGGCATTCATCACGAACGGGGGGTATCCTGTGAACTTCTTTGTATACTCATCCAAAGTTAAATTGCCTTTCTTGAAGTGCAAGAACTCTTCCAACAACTCCTCCAACTCCCTTTCGGGACAAAACTTCTCTTTGAGTCTCCTAGTGAACTCTTCCCAAGACATCTTGTAAACGGCTTTCTTTCCCAACGATTCATACACGGTGACCCACCAAGTCAAAGCATCATCCTTAAGCAAACGTGAGGCATAAGTCACCATGTCTTCTTCTTTGTACTTGCTACTCTCGTGGACGTGTTTCGTCTCCCGGATCCAACGGATGGTGTCTTTTGGTTCCATGCTCCCGTAGTAGTTGTCGGGTCGGCATGCCAAGAATGTCTTGTAAGAACATCCTTCACGGTCAATCTTGTCAACACTCCTATCCTCATTGGAGGACTTTTCTGTCGGGACACTATCACCCGTTGTTCGGGTCCTTGTGATAGGAGGAGTATCCTCCCTCTCTTCCCTTTCTTCTTCATCTCGACCTTCATCTTCGTCCCTTTCCTCATCATCATTCCAATTCAACCGATCGTTAATGATCCGGTTCACATCTTGTTGCATCACCTCCCTCATGTGGGTGAGCATGGATTGAATAGCTTCAATCGTTACCGGTACATTATTATTCCCAACACCGGATGCGGCCCCACCATTTCCATTACGAGGCGCATTGGGAATCACAACTGAATCCCCTTCTCCATCCGGTACGACTCGACCACTTCTCGTTCTAGCCATCTTACTAACATAAGATGTCAACCAATTAGAACCCAATTATTTGACTAAATAGTCACACAAGATATAAAAAAAAGCTCGATTTAAAACAATTCCCTTAATGGTCAACCCTAACTCTCAAAGGTCAACCTAACTTCTTATAGAACATAATGTCCCAAAAGCAAAGTCTAAGTCTAGGGTGGGTAAACCAACCTAATTCACTTAGACTAAAGCTCTGATACCAAATTATAACACACCAATTTTTCAAAACAATTTAAACTTTTAAATAAATAAGTTCAACATCCAAAAACCCAAAATATCCAAAAACATAGTTTAACTGAAACATTTGGAATGATCAATAGGTACCAAAATCGGTGTTACAATAATATCAAAACTAAAGTCTTAGGGAATCAAATGGCACACCGAGCTAAATCATCCAATGCTAATACTACGGGTCGCCTAATCCTTAGCTCCCGAACCTGAGTGCATAGTCAAAAGAAATGTAGTACGTGAGACAAAATTGTCTCGTGAGAAACATGGGTTTTAGACCCGGTTAGAAATAATTGCATTAAAATAATAATTAAATAATTATCACATTGCACATAGTCAATCATTCTCTAAGGCTTGCCATAAGCCCAACACATACGTAACGGGCCTCCCCAAAACAAACTCCTCCGATATGGGTTATCTAGGTAAACTCCCCCGTTTCCGGGTTATCTATTTGCTCCCCCGATTTCCGGGTTATCTCAAACTCCTCCGCTTTCCGGGTTATCTATTTCTCGACATACTACTCTTGCGCAGGGTGGTACCGCCCCAAGTAGTAGCCACTAACTCCCCCAACTTGTGTGGGTTATCTAGGATCCAATTGATTAGCTACCACATAATAAATCATCAACTTGGGTCAAAACCCCATATAACAACTCATGTCATACTAGTGGTAACTAAACACATAAATGTACAATTCAATTCAACTCAATTCAATTCAATTCAACTCAATTCAACTCAATTCAATTCAATTCAATTCAATATCCTCTTTATTAAAAACGGTTATCTAATGAAGACTCTAAGTAATCATTTCAAACTATGAAACATGGTTTACTATGTACTCAGAAAAGATCACATGTACTCACCTTAGCAATGTTATCCAACACTTGTGTTCAACAACACAATCCTTACTTCCAAATTAAGGAAGTACTTCAATCACAAGGTCTTCTTGACCTAACATCAATATCATCACAAATACTAGTTATTATCCATCACTAACACTAATTAATCCATAATAACATCCCCAATCACCAAGTTCATACAACTTGGTGAAATCCCAAACCCTAGTTCAAGATTTTCATCCATAAATCCCAAATCTAACTTGTACACATTGATTACAAGCTTACAAGGAATGGTTTACACTCACATTTGGTCATCTTCCCCAAGATGACATGGTTGGTTCCCCAAACCACCATTGCTGCCCAAGAAAAGCTTGAAATGTAAGGTAGAAGATGATAAGGATCAATAATCTTTACCTTAGATGTTTAAACCTTCAAAGATGATGAAGATCTGAGCTCAAGACCTCCAAAATTGCCTTCTTCCTTCTAAAAAATGGCTGGGCTACAAGTAGGGTCGTTGATGCCTAAACCCTAGCCTAAACCCGCATATATATACAGCTGCACAGTTCGCGTTCGCGAACTAGAGTTCGCGTCGCGAACTTCCCTCGTCGGGAACACTTCGCGATCCGGAATAGGCCGTGAACTCCGACCATCAAAAACCCAGATTCTCTGTCCTCAGTTCCCGATTGCGAACCATAGTTCGCGTCGCGAACTCCCCTAGGCAGCTAGGCTGCAACTTTTGTTGTTTAACTTATCCCGGTTTCGACCTTAAACGTGTCAAACGGTACTCAAATGACACGAAACCAATTCCTACGTTCTTTAAACGATTTATCCTTATTTATCATATTTTTGTACAATTTATTTATTTACAAAATTCGGGTCGTTACATAAGTGTTATCTATACATATATGTATACATGCATTAATGACATTCATGCAAACTAATATTTGGGGGTCCCACATCAAATACATTAACATGATCATTTCATTTCAAAAATCAGTGGTTTAGATTGAGTTCTGCTGGTTCTGTAGCCTTAATTGGTTCTGATTCTAATTCTACACTATATATATATATATATATATATATGTATATATTATATTCTAATGATTCAAATAATTGTCTCTATTCTAGTTTCTTTATTATCACTTTTTTATTTGTTGTTCATGTGGTTTTAAGAAATACGTATGATATTTAAGGAGAATTCATATGGTTTAATTTCTTAATTTTTGATGTAATTTACTAAATGTTAGTTGTTCTGCTATTTGATTTATTTTAAACTGATTTGGATCATGTTATTTGTAGTTCAAACAAAGAAAAAAAATAACAATATCATTATTGATTTACATATTAGGGGTAAATTTGTAATTTATTAATTTTTCTTTGTTAATTTCTTTTCCTTTCTTCCTAACTCAGGAACACAAAAAAACTTGAAATATTTCTTCTCCATTTCTCTTCTCTCTTCTCACTTCTCTTCTTTTCTTTTGTTTTCTTTTATTGAAAATTTCCGGAACACAGTGTAAGGGGTGCGCAGAAAAAACAGATAACCAAAATTAGAACCATAATCATTTTGGATTTCAGAATATGAAACTTGGAAAGAAAGTAGAAAAAATTATCTTTTAAATATCTTTTTTAGGCTTTGTAAAACAGAAAAAAGTATAAACTTGTATTTGTCTAATTAGAAACTTGGAATTATAAACATTAATTTGTATTTAAATAGTTGCAATTTCATAATTGTAATTTGTAAAAAGAAAAATCGAATTTACTTTGGATTTCGGAACAAATTAGTTGAAAATCATGTGTTAACTGTTAACCAAATTCGATTAAAAGGCAAATGCGATTTCGAATCGAATTTCAAAGTAATTAAGCTATAAAATTTCAAAATCGTATAACCCGATTCAAAGAGGCTAGTCCGTAACATCAACTGCAGAAGAATGCGGTTAGAGTTGATGAACAGGATCAGGCCGCAATACATCTCCATCATCATTCTCCCTCGGGGCTTATTAATTAGGTTAAGGAAAATATGAAGCGCCCCCATTAAGCATACGTTATCAGGAATAAGACCCTTCGGGCGATTCTTGTGGCCACATTAAGGTTTCCCAGCTCTCAATCGAGGAACCAAAACGAACACGATGAACACCCCTAAATCTTTCTAACAAATATTGCAAATGTGTATCCCAAATGCTCCGTAAGCAACTAATTTATTTAGATACATTGCTTGTAAATCAGTTTTAACTTAGGATAAAAACAAGTGGCACATCTTAATTGGTTCAATTTATTCGAAACACTAAAATATGTTAATGCTTTATTGTTAGTTTTTTAGGGTACACATATTCTCTTTTAGCCAACACCTTGGTCTCACCTTTGGGCTTTGGCTAAACCTTTGTACACTGTGCTCGTGAAATATGGTCCCTGTTGGATTGAGACCTCGGGTTTTCTCCTATCCGCATTGCAATTCACATGACCAACACTTGGTGGCTTGGACCACGAGCCGTTTTCATCCTTTTTTCCCCCAAAAAATATGTGTTAATTTCCAATTTCCAATAAATAATATATATATAATCATACATTTTTCCTTTTTATCCATTTTAATAACTACACATTTTTGTAAATATTTAGGTCACTTTAAATTTTAGAATAGTTTAATTTGGTGATTATAGTGTAAAATAATGATCAAATAGTGGAGGAAAATAGCATAACATATTTTTTTTCCAGGTAACATCCTTTTACAAATAAAAAAAGGAAAAAGTTGTAATGACAAGATATGAAAGAGAAATTTTATTTTATTTTTAAACTGCACCTAATTTACACTTTTTTTTGTCTACGATGAGACTTGAACCGTGACCTATTGATTATAGGCAACACTTTAAATCATTCTCCAATACCACTAGGCTACAAGGCCTTGTGTATGAGAGAGAAATTAATTATCAAAACATGCCGGGAATTAATTTGTGTACCATAATTTTTTATGTCTATACTACATTGTATAAGTATTAATTAATGCACATTATACAAACATATGCAAGTCTGTTTTTTTTTCCTTTCATTTTCGTCCTTTTAGTTTTGAATAGTATTTTGATGCTCTTTTTAATCTTTTTTAGTTTATTATTCAATTAAAAATTTGCCTTTTAAAAAAATTATGTATACGGAAAAACATAAGTTATGTTAAAGCACCTTGCTAATGATTAATAAATTTAATATGCGTGCCTTTAAGGAATATTGTGATTATCTAGACAAATAAACAATGACAATAATTCCAATGATGGCATAAAGTCTTTATTCTTTCGACCTTTATTCTATAATTCACTCAAAGCACATATTGTATACGAAAAGAATATTAACATAAAATTCCTTTTGTATGTTTATTAAACGAACTCCCACGGGAGTTCTATAAATCTCAGTAACAATCGTATAGATGACAACCAAAAAACAAACCTAAAAATCTCATATTCGAAAAGTCAAATGATCATAATAAACGAATTATTTATCAGTTTCTAAACAAAACACAAATTAACAGAAAATCACTAAGAACTAAATCAAAGATTCACAAAGTGTGTGAATCTTCACTCGGCTGTTCATCAATAGGAACAAGACTAGAGAGTTTTTCTGAAAAAGTATGTGAGTATGTGTGATTGTGTGTTATGTTCCAGAATCATCAACTCTCATATCTATGAAGGAATTGAAAGTCTTTCAGG
This sequence comes from Calendula officinalis, assembly GCA_963853835.1. Lineage (NCBI taxonomy): Eukaryota > Viridiplantae > Streptophyta > Magnoliopsida > Asterales > Asteraceae > Calendula > Calendula officinalis. The sequence goes on from OY970827.1 coordinate 44,286,528, forward strand.
ATTTTGAATTGAAATTCAAAAGATGTTTGGTTGGCAGGATAGAAATTCGAAACTAATTTCATTTTATTTGGTTCACTGAAATTGAACTGAAATCCATATAAAATGACAAAATTATCCTTTTTTTTTTTGTTTAACTATATTTTGTTTTATAATTTATATGGTGATGGTGGTGGTAGTGGGTTGTGGTGATGGTGGTTTAGTATAATAAGATAATCTTCCACATTCCTCGTTCAAAAGATTTTAAAATCTATCGCTCTAGTGATGGAATTCACATTATATTATTTGATAGAGTTTAGAACCATAGATTTTATTTTCTTCCATTAAAATGAACCAAATACAAAAACTCATATGAAGTTGATTCCAATTCATTTAAAATTCTCAATGATTTCTGCCAACCAAACATGTCATAAGAGAAGATATTAATAGATATTGATATGGTCATTCTAAATATATTATTGGTGAAACTTACTACTTGAAATTCAACAAATACTCTATTTATATATTTTTGTAAAAAAAGAATTTATAAATCTAAACGGGTTGGCGAGTCGATCCGTTTATACATAAGTCAACCTGGACCCAACCTGATTTATAAATTAGTTGAATAGGTCGATCTATTTTTTACCCAAACCCATTTATGGTCAACCCTACCTGATTTTATTCATGTCGGATTCGTGTTGGGTTACGGGTCATATAAGAATTTGCCACCCTAGTTTTCAAATGTATGTTCTGTAAGTGACTAAATAGTACTATTTCAGAATTATAATAAGGTGATCACGGTATTTAAGTTACATGTAGGTGAATTTTATAAATGTCACAACAATCACCTTTGATTTTTGAAATGTATTTCAATCTTATTGTTAAACATGTTTAAAGTCTATTTTGGTTAAATAAATATATTTTTTTGACGAAAAATTATATCGCTTACTACTTCATTCCCCTACACATAAAATAATTGACATTTGAAATATAATACTTTTCTTCCATAATCTCATCATTTAATTTTGATAATTATATTTATCAGATTAGTGGAAAAATTAATATAAAATTTAGTACAAAGTAATATTATCGGTATATAAGTAAGTAATGACGTGGATCAAAAGTCCCATCGGATGCGTCATACAAATTGGACCCATGGTTGATTCTAGCTAGGGCATCTACACTTGAGGAGGAGGTTAAATCCATCTCAGCCTGACTACTCAACTTTATGCATGCTACTCCACAGAAAAGAAGATAAAGATCTCGATCCAACAATAAATGTGACACCCCAATTATTTTTCAATCTTTTTAAGAATGCATGCACCCATGTGATCGTATCGCCCATCTACCCAAGATTTTGCTTGGCTTGCTGCTTATTGCACGAGGTGAAGGTCCTATCTAAGCATCTACCAAATGCCACCATCCTTTCATTCTCACACTTAACTTTTTTTTCATTTTATATATGAAAGAAAGAATAAGACAAGGTTCTCCATCCATCTTAATCAAACATATGTTTAGTAAAACCTAGTTTTATCCATCACCCTAGAAAATAATTAGTATTATCGGTGGCAATTAAAATAAGGAGAGATGATATTAATTGTTTCCTACTAAATATCTTACTTGTCTTTCTACTTAATTTAATTAATATAAGTGTTCAAATCAAATGATAAAATTACGAAATAGATTAGTGAATTCCACATGATAATTATTTTATAGATATGAGTATGAAGTATGTAAATTTAGTAAAAATCAATACAATTTTTCTAAGACAAATTCATGAGTTGAGTAACCAGTAGACTTAATGAAGGTTAAAACATGTTCTGCTGGGTTAACCCGCTAACACATTTTATGTATAAGTATTTAATTAATACTCCGTATTATTTAATGCAATAATATATAAACATAAACATACATATTATCAAACGTTCATAAATTGTTAGCTAATACACTCATGTAGGTAATTGGCTCGGTTATAAGTGATGTTTGAACCGGTTTCATAATTGGAAGAAAATTACCGTTGGCCGTTTATGATGGATGAAACCGAACTACATATTTTTATCTATATTTTATCAATTTATATTAAAGATATCTTACTACTTACTAATGCATTTAGGACTACCATATTTAGGAATTTTAAGGAGCTCCTTAATTTTAAGTTTAAGGAGATTTCTACTTTTAGTAACTTCTTCAACTAAATTAAAATCAAATAATGAAAAAAAGTTGATTTCAAGATTCAAACACAAGACCTCCTCTAAGTAGTCACTATGTGTTAACCAATTGCTATAAATGAAACTTTATACCAATCCAGCAAAAACAAATTAGAAGAAGTTCACTACCCTCACAATCACTACCGAACACACCATCACCACTGCCACCATTGCAAAATCACTATCGTTATCGCAAAATATAGTTATAGGGTATCCGCCGCCGCATTACGCAGATACCCTGCTAGTATGTTTAATGGATGTAGATTAAGTAAAGTATTTAGTGAGAGAATAAAGGATAGGCACTTGCCAAGAAGGATCGATCTTACGAAAAAACAAAAAAGAAAGTTTTAATCGTGTGATTCTAATCAGACAAAAAGATAAAGAATTAAAAATCACATTTATAAGTAATATAAGTATATATAGTGTGCAAGAATGTTCCATTCTTTATGCCTAAAGAATGTGTCAAATGTGCCCATTATATCAAAGATTCACCATACCTAATCACTTTGAACAAATAGTACAATATTCCAAGCACTAAGTACAATGAACAGAGGGAGATAATGAATTTGCAACAACTCAACAAGTGAAAAACCATGTACAGAGTAAGCTATAAACATCTATCTTATAATAAAATATGATTTTTAGACTTAGGTGGCAGCCTCTTAGATGCCAATATTTACACGTGGCAACAGGTTAGGCTGCCTGTTTATTTTTTTCTCGCCCTCAATTTCCAGAATAAAGCATTTAAACAATAATTTTAGCAATGCCTTCAAGTCCGGATTTTATATTATAGGAAGTTAGGAACATGTAAAGCCTTTATTTAACAAGATATTCAATTGCAAATTAAACCCCATAATCTTAGAAACAAATTTTACAACTTCCGGTTTTTGAGGGGAGATTTCAAAAATTCATTAACTAACATTCCGAAAAATAAGGAATATTTACAATTTTAACAATTCGATATTAAGGAAAGAGCGAATTACATCTAAGGTCCCTGTGCTTTACCACTTATTGCAGCCACAGTCCATAAACTTCATTAAGTACACTGGGAGTCCTTGGTGTTGCCATTTTGTTGCATCCGTAGTCCCTGAAGCAAATGGATGTTTATTAGAGTTGTTAAATCCCCCCATGTGCACATCACATGATGGGTAGTATGGTAATTGTCCACCCCTTCGGCCCTTCCTCATATTTAAACCTGAGTAAATTATATGTAAGGTCCCTGTGGTATACTACTTATTACATCCTTAGTCCCTAAACTTCATTTATTACACCAGAAGTCCCTGGTGTATACACTTTGTTACACCTATGGTCCCCGATGCCCTCAATTTTTTTTAAATGACCAAAATACCCTTATGGCCTTTTGTAATAAAGCAAATAGAGCGCTCAAGCAAATATAAAGAACTTTAGATGTAATAAGTGATAAACCTCATGGACCATCCGTGAAATTTATTATGTTAATTGAATTTTTTTTCTTTTTTCTCTTGTATTCATATGCTTCAACCTTTATTGTCGCGCCACCAACCCCCTGAAAAGTCGATTCATCCCAAACTCCTAAATGCGGTTGGCTTCTCCAGTTGTCCGGCCGCCAGTGATGCTCTATCGACCTGCCTGTGCAAAACACCAACTCCTCTGGCAACGTGCATTAATAGTCTGAATCAATTCAGGTCAATAGAACGTCATCGTCGGCGGCTGGCAGAAGGCAAACCACATGTAAGAGTTTGAGATGTACGACTTTTCAGGGGTTGGTGGCGCGACGATAAAAGTGGAAGAATATGGATGCAAAAGAAAAATATCAATTAACATAAATGAAGTTCAGGGCAACATGGACCATAGGTGTAACAAAGTGTATACACCAGGGACTTCCGGTGTAATAAATGAAGTTCAGGGACTAAGGTTGGAATAAGTAGTATATCACAGTTGCACAGGGACCTTCCATGTAATTTACTCGGGTTTAAATATGAGGAAGGGGTGGACAATTACCATACTACCCATCATGTGATGTGCACATGGGGGATTTAACAGCTCTAATAAACGTTCGTTTGCTTCAGGGACTACGGGTGCAACAAAATGGCAACACCAGGGACTCCAAGTGTACTTAATGAAGTTTAAGGACTGTGGCTGCAATAAGTGGTAACCCACAGAGACCTTAGATGTAATTCGCTCTTAAGGAAAATTAGTCAAATAACCAGCCTGCGTTTCTCCTATTTAAACCGATCGTTTCATCATTTGCATACATTTTTAAGAAGACTCTCTGTCGTGTTTTCTGAATTCTTTCAGTTGAGGCCAGATAAATATCATACTTAAACTTGAAATATTGTTACAACAATTTTGAAACTTTTTTTTTGGAAACGGCTTTTCATTAAATATAAACAAACAAAACTAGCTAGAAGCTAGAACAATACAAGATTCAACCATTACATGGTAAAATTAACCATTCGGTCCAACTAACTCTAAACTTATGACGACGATTACAAACCCACAAAAAGGACACTTCTTTAATAGAGTCCACAAGCATATTCCGACGGGCTTCACCAGAATTAAACGTAATTGCATTCCTATGGCGTCAAATAATCCAAATCGTCGTAAGCACCACCGCCTCCACAATCTTCTTACCTTTTATTGACATCGAGCTTACTTCCAGATTAAACAAAAACTCATCCAATGTGTCCACATTTGTATCGATCGCTTGTAACCAACGGCCAATACTACGCCACACGCCCTTTATAACTTCACAATTCCAGAAAATATGCTCTCTATTCTCAACACCATCCCCGCACATCACACACTTTAAAACATCGAACATAATACCCCTCATCATTAAATTAACTTTAGTGGGAATTCGATTTAAATTTACCTTCCAAAAAAGTATATTCACTTTACGGGGCACTAAACAATTCCATCTGGTCTGCTCGACCGATGAAGGGAGTAATAAATTATCAAGCCACCTCCTTGTACTCTTGACTTCAAACACTCCTTCGTTACCGATATCCCAAGCCCACGAATCAGTATTATTCGACAACGTAACACCTTCTAACAACCGATTTAACTCGGCAACTTGCGTTTCTTCTCTTCCCCCTCGAATATCTCGAACCCACATCCACCTGATAGAATTATTAACAAATCTATCATGCACCGAACAATTAATATCAATATCAAGCAGACTAATTCGTGGGTAAACCGAAACCAGTGGTCGTGACCCAAGCCACGAATCTTTCCAAAATCGAGTCCGCCGACCGTCACCAAGCTTTCATTAAATGCGATAATAAATCAATACCGGTATCTTTGAATCTACACAACATTTTTACGAGTTGTGCCCACGGTGACGTACCGAGCCGATGAGAATTCACAAGATCTAAATCCCCTTGATCACCATAAATCAACTTTATAACCTTTGACCACAAGCTAGATTCGCTTGTCACAAACCGCCACACCCATTTTAGTACAAGAGCAATGTTAAAAGCATAAAGACTTCCGATATCAAGACCACCATTTTGAATGGACGCCAAAACCGCTTCCCAATTCACCCAATGAATTTTTCTTCTCACCTCGGTTCCTCCCTAAAAAAAAGAAGCTCTCAACTTCTCTAAATTATTTGCTACACTTTTAGGTATCACAAACAATGACATATAATAAATGCCCATACCTCCCAAAATCGACTTTAGAAGTAAGGACCTACCTCCAACCGAGAGGGTATTGACTTTCCACCCCGACAATTTGCTTTTAAATTTATCCACCAGAGGATCTCAACTCTTTTTTCTTGACATACAAGCTCCCACCGGAAGTCCTAGATAAATAAAAGGGAATTTCCCATGACAAACACCAAGTGAACTCGCCATATTTCTCACCTCCCCATCCGACACACCAACACCCTACAAATTAGATTTGTGCAATTTAATTTCAAACCCGAGGCCATATGAAAATAATGCAAGATAATCAACAACTTTTGCATATTATTAAAAGACCATTCGCCTATAAAAATCGCATCATCCGCATACAATAAATGTGAAATAGAAAAAGAATCATCAATTACCTCCACCCCTTTAAATAAGTGCCTTGAAGTCGCCTCTTCCATAACCACATGAAGACCTTCCATGGAAATAATAAAGAGAAAAGGCGAGAGTGGATCGCCTTGACGAAGCCCTCTTTCAAGCTTAAACTCTTTTGAAGCATTGCCATTAAGAATAACCGAGGCCTTAGACGAATGCAAAATTGCACCAATCCATTTCCGCCACTTTTCCGGGAATTTCATAAATTCCATCATCCGCTCTAAAATCTCCCAACTTATGGAGTCATAAGCTTTTTCAAAATCAATTTTAAGCACCATGGCACTCTTTTTTTCTTCTTATACCACGAAATTAGCTCATTAACCATCATTGGACCGTCCAAAATTTGACGACCCTGAATATACGCCGATTGCTCACTACTAACCACAGAATCGACCACCACCGCGAGCCGTAACACCAATAATTTAGCAATAATTTTGTATTGAACTCCAATCATCAGGCTGATCGGCCTATAATTGTAACACCCGTATTTTTATAACATCATTTAAATCCTTAAAATACATTTTTCTCAATAATAGACATGATGTCCAAAATACAGTTTAACAAAAACTTTAGAATCGTTATCAGAGTGTACAAAAATACGGTGTCACCAAATATATCAAAACCATAGGCAAACGGGATCTACCTACTAGCTCCCGAGCTAAACATCTCTAGGCCACTTCTAGTGCAACCTTCTATCACTTCAACCTGTACCTGAGTACATAGACACAAAACAAACGCAGTACGTGAGACAAAATAGTCTCGTGAGATGCATGGGTTTTAGACCCCAATAAGGATAAACATTTCACAAATAAATAAATAAATAAATAAATATATATATATATATATATATATATATATATATATATATATATATATATATATATATATATATATATATATATATATATATATATATATATATATATATATATATATATATATATATATATATATATATACATACATACTACCACAAAACCGTCTAGTCACCCTATTGTGACCCTATCGATCTCGCTTCCCTATCAAACATATCTAGTACCTAAACATATAGGTACCAGAAGCACGATCATATCCAGTACATAAACATATATATGTATCGGAAGTCCAACATATCTAATACATAAACATATATGTATTAGAATCATACCACGACTAGTACGTAAACATATGCGTACTAGAAGTCCATACGTGTCTGGTGTATAAACATAAATACACTCGTCTCAGTGACCGGGGATCCACCACGTCACCACCATCTATCTCTTATCATAACCTAACAGTTATGCCAGTCAAAGTCTTCGGCTATCACACCAAACATCGAACAAATTAGTTATCTAACAATAATAATACATAATTAGTTCAACATACCGTGAACGTACCTGTATGGTCCCGTGGACCCGACCTTTACCAACTCACACATACTTCTACATCTATGAACCCTAGGAGGTCCATACTCACTTATTTCATAAGATACATTTCTTATTTATCGATATCATATACTTTCACCTCCTCGTGATCTGTAATATCTAATTATTACTAGTCACATCATGATCATCCTCATATATACATATATTCGTTCTTTTCTTTTATTAGTAATTCTTGCCAATAGATACTCATTACTATCAAACCATTCTCAATTGCTTTACTAATACATATTTATTAATAAAGACTCAATATACATTCTTTTAATCAAATACTTTACTATTATGGTTCATTATTAAAGATTTCCATCATTACTTTAATTTACCAGATTTACTTCCAAAATCATCAATCATACTAGGCATATTCTAGTATCACATTACACCTACTTTCCTATCTTTTCAGTCACTATCTTTATCAAAGTATTTATTAATAAAGACCCATAAATTATCATATATATTTTCAAAACTATAAGCTATGTACCCAGTTTAAAAAGTCTCATGTACTCACCTTAGCAATTAATGCTCCAAATGTGTTCTTCACACCCAATCCTTTTGCTTCAACAAGCTGGAAGACTTCACCAAAGCCTATCATATTAATCACAACTTGATCAACAACAAACACTACTAATAATAACCCCTTTTTAACACTAGAACCCTTTAATAACACTTTCCCCTAATTAGGATGATTTCCAAAACCCTAGGTTTTACCAAATCTTAAGATTCTTACAAATCTCAACCATACACTTGTTTCCTTTGTTAGAATACCATCTATTAAGTGTATACAACATTTATTTCACCATAACCCATACACCCAAGAACTAGGGTTTCAAACCCAAGCTTCAAGATCCATAGATCTAGAGCCACAACTACAAGGGAGTGAAGATATACCTTTAATCTTCAACTAGGAGTGACAAATCACGAAATTTGATGAAGAAATCGGCTCCAAATGATGTTTTCCACTCAAAAACGTATACAAACTCGTTGGGAGAGAAACTAGGGTTTGAGATGGTATGAAATGAGCCAAAACCCGATTTTAATGTTGTGTCTGACAGACTTCGCGCCGCGAAGCCCAAGTTCGCGCCGCGAACTTCGCGTGTCGTGAACAGTTCGCGTTCGTGAACCAGCAGCGAACTCCGATCTCTGAAAACCCCAAGTCTCAGCCCGATCCTCGCGATCGCGAGGACTAGTTCGCGCCGCGAACTCGCTGCAGTAGACAGGCTGCAGTTTTTGTTCCTTGTTTCGACCCGGTTTCGCCCATGACTTTCTCATACGGTGTCCAAATGACACGAAACCAATTCCTCCGCTCTTTAAACGATTTATCCTTAATTATCATATTTTCATAGAATTTATTTATTCGCAAGTTTGGGGTCTTTAAAAGTAATAAAGTGACTACTATTTGACGAACCCAACGGCGCATCCCAAGACCTCTTAACTACATCTTCGAACGAATCGTCATCTAACCACGAATTAAAGAACCAAAACACCCTAGGCCCATAATCGACGACTTGCTGAGCTAACTCAAGAGGTCTATGATCCGAGACTATATCCGTCATCACATTAGCAGTTAAATCTGCACAAACCTCAAACACCCCTTCATTCACGAAAAATCGATCCAGTTTACTCATTTTTCGACCATCCGCACTCAACCTCGTATAAGCCGAACCACCCATTGGCACTTCAATAATACCCGTCGTGTCCACAAAACCGTTATAAATCACAATTTCTCTATCATTTTTTTCACAACCCCACCTTTCACCTTCCTCTCTAACCGCGTTAAAATCACCAAAAAGAAAATAGTCCCCTCATTTGAGTGCATGTATTCAACAATCGTCTCCCACAGACCTTGTAACACCTCAATTTTCTAAACACTTTTTTTTAAACATATTTTTGAATAAAAACATTACAATTCCGGTATTCCCCAAACCACGGTTTAAGAAAAACCATCAAAGTTTATCAGAGTATTAAAGCCGGTGTTACAAAAACAATATCATAGCCATAGGATAAACGAGAACTACCTACGAGCTCCCGAGTTAATCAACACTAGGCCACTTCTAACGCGACCCTCTAATCCATCGATCCTGAACCTGAGTACATAGCCAAAAACAAAGTAGTACGTGAGACAAAATAGTCTCGTGAGATACATGGGTTTTAGACCCGACATTAATATATATAAATAATCACATTTATTAATAATCACATTTAATAGATCTATAAATATATATATATATATATATATATATATATATATATATATATACTTTAGTTACCTCGGTGGTAACCCTATCTCATTCATATACATCAATCACCTCTTCGGTGATTCTATCACATTCATTCATGGCCTATTCGACCCGTCAAGTTGTTCGGAATGCCTCCAATCCAACGAGACCCCATTTTTGCCCTACTAACCGGAATGCCTCCGATTCAGTAGAACCCCCATTGCCACAGTGTTCAGCCAAAGTGACCTATCTTCATCTTACTAACCAGAATGCCTCCAGTTCAGTAAGATCCAACATCTTGTTGGGTGATCGGAATGCCTCCGACTCATCAGTTTCAAGATACCATGATAATCCAGAATGCCTCCAAATCTATCATGTACCTGCCCTATTTCAATCTACCCGTCATAAATATTTCATGTGACTATGTGTCACATCTAACATCAATGCCATAAGGCCATCTTACAAACTATAAATATACTAATCTCACTTAGTATTCACACAATCAAGCAACTAGTTAACGTAAAGAAATTAAATAACTAGTTTATCATTAATAGTCACATATTAAAAATATCTCTTTACCGCTATGTACCCAGTTTTAAAGTTCACATGTACTCACCTTAGCCAAGCTAACTCCAAATCGTGTCTATCAACACGAATCCTTGCTATCCAATTTGTGAAATGTCACCAATCTTTAGGTCTTCTTGACCTATCATCCATATCATCATAAAATCTAGTTATTATCCATGACTAGCTACCAATAGACCCATAACAACATTCTTAACCACCAAGTTCACCCAACTTGGTGAAACCCCAAAGCCCTAGTTCAAGATTTCCATCAATAAACTCAAATCCAACTTGTACACATCGATTACAAGCTTACAATGAGTGTTCTACACCCATGATTAGTCATCTTCCCCAAAGATGACATGGTTGGTTCCCCAAACCACCATTTTTACCCATACAAAGATCATAAACTACTACCAACCATCAAGGATCAAGAATCCTTACCTTTGATGTCAAGATCCACAAGATTGAAGAAGATTTGAGCTCTAGATCACCAAAATCGCCTCATTTCCTCTCTCAAGTCGGCTGCACCAGTTTAGGGTTGAAGAGAATGAGAAAAACCCTAAAAACCCGTTTTATACAGAACCAAACAGTTCGCGATCGCGAACTCAAGTTCGCGTCGCGAACTTCGCGCCTCGTGAACACTTCGCGATCGGTAATGGGTCGTGAACTCTGATCGCCAAAACCCTCAAATCCCTGGTTGATGTTCCCGATCGGGAACATCAGTTCGCGTCGCGAACTCCTGTAGCCAGCAGGGCTGCACTTTTCGGTCTTCGCCTCGACCCGGTTTCATCCATAACTTTCTCATACGTTGTCCAAATGACACGAAACCAATTCCTACGGTCTTTAAATGATTTATCCTTATTTATCATATTTTTTCCATAATTTATTTTATTCAAATTTTGGGTCGTTACAACTATCCACCCCTTAAAAGGATTCCGTCCTCGGAATCAACTCAAGGATTTCCAATCCTCATTCCACTTCCAAATTATGATTCGAAGATACTTATGCATTTAACTGCCCACTTGACCCGTTATACCCCAAATGGGTCAAAAGTCCAACTTGGTTTCCAATACCCGAACGGGTCAAAATTTCACAATTTGACCTTAGCATTTCCCATCATTTAACCAAACTCTTTATCCCCATTGGGATGATATGACCCAATCATTACTAATAACCATTTGACCAAAATGATAGTCAACCCCTCGCTTTGACCAAATTGTCAACATTGTCTCATCTTTGACTTAAGCACAAAGTCAACAATGTCTTGGAAACTTTCCTTATCCATTAGTGGTTCCATTAATCATCAATTCCTTAACCATCAATCTTACACTCATGGTCCAACAACAATCATACTCGATTTCTAGGTTCCATTCGAAATACCCAATGGTCAAAGTCGCACCCTTTGACTACAATTATTTCCGTTAATCAATTCAACACTATCAAACACACATATATGTGATACATTATGCCCTTATCCTTGACTAATCATTTTAAACGAAAGTCAAAATCAAATTTTGACCAAAGTCAACAATCTACTAGTTGACTAACCTTAACTTTATGAATAAGGTCAACTTACCTTGCTAAATTCCACATGTTCTTTATTACTAAGGCATCGCATTCCCAAGCTTTTCATTCCCGATTTCCTATTTAGATTTCCTTTCTCAATTGTTCCCTTTTTCCTCGATTTCGATTTCCACAATCGATTAACAACTTCCATTTAAATCAACACCAAATCTCTATTACTTTTTAACTTTCATCCAATTACTTATACCTTTTATAATTCCCTTCAAACATCCTTATACCATACTTGAATTTCTCGATTATCGGCTCTAGAGCCTCAATCATATCCAATTGGCCTAACCACCCGATTTACATCTCTCACCACTCATTGGCTACTAACCACTTTGCTTCCTAAAGCATTCCTTTTTCATGAACCATTAACTTGTAGGTATCCCCTACTCATACTTCTACTTAAACAGGACCCGTGTTTTCAACACAAATTCTCATTTGCCATATAATTATAGCAATAACTTAACCATACGGTTCTACATACGTCCGATGCAAACCTCATATTCCTTAAATATCAAATTATACTTAACTAACTTATCGAGATGATCGGAAAGCCTCCAATCCATCCCGACGCCAAACTGTCACAATGATCGGAAAGCCTCCAATCCAAAGTGACTCATACAAAACTATTCCATCTTGCATACAATTCATGTATGCCTCATTACACTTACCATCATGCTATCATTTTCTTTCACATTTGACTTTCACAATCAATCACATATTCTATCCAAATTTTCACTTTTCCAGTTTCCACATAACATTATCTCTCTAAAACCTCATGCCTTCCAAGGCCATTATTTCCACTTACACACAATACCACACGGTATACACATATTCATTTCTAGTGCTTCCCACCAATCTACTCATTTATCAATCGCCTTATTCGATCCATTCTTACTAAAACTTCTAACTTTTCTTTCACCCGGTCATCATGAGTCAACCAATTGACTTCGATCGTCACCCATACATACACTATCGTACTTTTTCTATAAACCTTTACCAAAAATAAGTTATCCACTCTTGATGTCACGCCCGCCATCTCCGTCACAACCGTTTGCCATGGCTACTTGCCAACACTCCATCAATCATATCCAATAACAAAGGTTCCATTTTATATACATATATCCTTTTCTTTTCTTTCTTTCTTTTTTTTTTTTTTTTTGTATTTCACGACTCACACTAACACCTAGTACTTCATTGTACTACCATCCTCATGTGGAAATTATTCACCACTCTCGTAATCCAACTTTCAATATTCCAAGATAACATAATCCTTCCTATTCTTATTTCTCGCGACATACCGGTCGCCAACCCATAACTATACACATAGCAACCCGGGGAGGTTATCTCCCAGACTTATTATTATTATTTTTTTTTTATTTTTTTTTTCACATCATATATTCCATTACCCATCTCGACTCTTGCACCATAATAACGTCAGACCTTGTAATTTCCTTCACGTCGCCTTCCATCTGTGCACGACTTCTTCACCACAAAATAACACTTTCACATTCTATAAACCTTACCTAGGGAACTTTTACAACTTTCATATTCCGTCTTTGGTACTCCATGACACCATAGCTTTTCCCTTTTTTTTTTACCAATCATAATATATTGATCATTTATTTAATTATCATTCTATACTTCCATGAAGGATTCTCATCGTTACTCCCTTCCACATAATTTAATTTCTCTTTTCTCAATACCGGTCATTAATTCAGAACTTTCATCTTATACATAGGCCATGGGAGTTAACTCTACTAACTACTTTCACAACAAATGCTCATCTAACGACTATAATGACCTAATTCATTAGACATCGTCTCGTGCGGTTCATCAACAAGTAATTCATAGATCATATAGCATAAGATTTATGGGCATCGTACCTGAAGCGGTATCGTAGCTTCCTCTAGCATCGCCGTGAGCAGTTGACATCAGCATACCGGTTCCTCTCTTCGGGCATGCACCACTAAAATGCCCCTTCTCGTGACACGTGTAGCACTCCACTTCTTTGATATTATTCACTCCACAGTCTTTTGCCCTGTGCCCAACTCTTCCGCATGTGAAACATAAAGCTGTACCCGACTTGCATACCCCCTTGTGGCCCTTACCGCAATTATGACACTTTCCGCCACCAACTTTATTGGTCAAAGTCGGTGTGAACCTTCCCTTCTTTGATGGTTCCAAACTATCTTCGATTCTCCTCTTTTCTCCACTTCTTGGTAGCTCTTGAACCACTACCTGATCAACTTTCTTGGTGTACACATCCACCGACTCATCTCCTTTTCTGAGAATCATAGCTTCTTCTTGCACTTTCTCTAACTTTATCTTAGGACAAAATTTCTCTTTCAAACGGCTCGTGAATTCATCCCATGACATCTTGTATATCGCCTTCTTGCCTAAGACTTCGTACATCATAATCCACCACATGTGTGCTTCGTCTTTCAACATTCTGGAAGCATAAGTCACCATATCTTCCCTTTTACATTTGCTACTCTCCAACGCTTGCTCAGTTTCTCGAATCCATCGGACGGTGACTCTTGGCTCAAAACTTCCCGAATACACCTTGGGCTCATATGCCATAAATGCCTCGAACGAACATCCATTTCTCTTATCAAAACTCATTTCATTTTCCTTTTCAGTCGAGAATTTCTCCATGTGGGCCTTGCTACCCGAACACTTACTCTTTACACCCGGTTTGGAATTACCTTCCCTTTCCTGGGTCATCCGGTCATCAATAATCCGGTTCATGTCCTCTTTTAATTCTTCCCTCATTCGGTCAAACATATCGCGAACCACTTCAAATGTTACCAGCGTGTAGCTAACATAACCTTCCGGACCCTCTTCTGAGTTAAGTGGAGTTCGTCCACTTTCCACGTTCACCATTTTGCTATAGTAAGATAACAACTATACCTTAATCAATCATTCGTTCAATAGTCTAGTTCACATTCTCATTCATAACTCTTCCCAATTTAGTGGAGCTCGTCCACTTTTCACATTCATTCTTTCGTCATACCAACGTATTCAACAAACAAGATTCGAACGGTCAGCTCAACAGTCAAAAACAACACAATTAGATCAAAACATGGCACTTCTCATAGGGGTCGACCCTATTATACTAATGCCCTACGGTCTCAAAAGACTCATATTGCACACTGCATAACAACTTCTATAGGTCCCCTAGGTTCAACCCTAAACTTAACATAAAGTCTCAAGGTCAACCTATCGATCTCAAGGAATCTTACATTCCTATTGCTACAGTCTAAGACTAGGATGGACATCCAACCTAATTCACTTAAACTATAGCTCTGATACCAAGTTGTAACACCTCAATTTTCTAAACACTTTTTTTTAGACATATTTTTGAATAAAAACATTACAATTCCGATATTCCCCAACCACGGTTTAACAAAAACCATCAAAGTTTATCAGAGTATTAAAGCCGGTGTTACAAAAACAATATCATAGTCATAGGATAAACGAGAACTACCTACGAGCTCCCGAGTTAATCAACACTAGGCCACTTCTAACGCGACCCTCTAATCCATCGATCCTGAACCTGAGTACATAGCCAAAAACAAAGTAGTACGTGAGACAAAATAGTCTCGTGAGATACATGGGTTTTAGACCTGACATTAATATATATAAATAATCACATTTATTAATAATCACATTTAATAGATCTATAAATATATATATATATCTATATACTTTAGTTACCTCCGTGGTAACCCTATCTCATTCATATACATCAATCACCTCTTCGGTGATTCTATCACATTCATTCATGGCCTATTCGACCCGTCAAGTTGTTCGGAATGCCTCCAATCCAACGAGACCCCATTTTTGCCCTACTAACCGGAATGCCTCCGATTCAGTAGAACCCCCATTGCCACAGTGTTCAGCCAAAGTGACCTATCTTCATCTTACTAACCAGAATGCCTCCAGTTCAGTAAGATCCAACATCTTGTTGGGTGATCGGAATGCCTCCGACTCATCAGTTTCAAGATACCATGATAATCCAGAATGCCTCCAAATCTATCATGTACCTGCCCTATTTCAATCTACCCGTCATAACTATTTCATGTGACTATGTGTCACATCTAACATCAATGCCATAAGGCCATCTTACAAACTATACATATACTAATCTCACTTAGTATTCACACAATCAAGCAACTAGTTAACGTAAAGAAATTAAATAACTAGTTTATCATTAATAGTCACATATTAAAAATATCTCTTTACCGCTATGTACCCAGTTTTAAAGTTCACATGTACTCACCTTAGCCAAGCTAACTCCAAATCGTGTCTATCAACACGAATCCTTGCTATCCAATTTGTGAAATGTCACCAATCTTTAGGTCTTCTGGACCTATCATCCATATCATCATAAAATCTAGTTATTATCCATGACTAGCTACCAATAGACCCATAACAACATTCTTAACCACCAAGTTCACCCAACTTGGTGAAACCCCAAAGCCCTAGTTCAAGATTTCCATCAATAAACTCAAATCCAACTTGTACACATCGATTACAAGCTTACAATGAGTGTTCTACACCCATGATTAGTCATCTTCCCCAAAGATGACATGGTTGGTTCCCCAAACCACCATTTTTACCCATACAAAGATCATAAACTACTACCAACCATCAAGGATCAAGAATCCTTACCTTTGATGTCAAGATCCACAAGATTGAAGAAGATTTGAGCTCTAGATCACCAAAATCGCCTCCTTTCCTCTCTCAAGTCGGCTGCACCAGTTTAGGGTTGAAGAGAATGAGAAAAACCCTAAAAACCCGTTTTATACAGAACCAAACAGTTCGCGATCGCGAACTCAAGTTCGCGTCGCGAACTTCGCGCCTCGTGAACACTTCGCGATCGGTAATGGGTCGTGAACTCTGATCGCCAAAAACCTCAAATCCCTGGTTGATGTTCCCGATCGGGAACATCAGTTCGCGTCGCGAACTCCTGTAGCCAGCAGGGCTGCACTTTTCGGTCTTCGCCTCGACCCGGTTTCGTCCATAACTTTCTCATACGGTGTCCAAATGACACGAAACCAATTCCTACGGTCTTTAAATGATTTATCCTTATTTATCATATTTTTCCCATAATTTATTTTATTCAAATTTTGGGTCGTTACAGACCTCTTTTATCAACTAAGCTTTGAGGGGCGTACACATTACCTATAATACACTGCATATTATTGTTCTTCCATTTCCCATGCACAAACAAAACATTTTAAAAACACATGATCCGGGAGCTCGTGAATAAAGAAGTATGCATAGAATCAAATTGAATGATTACATCATACATACTTTGTACACATTACCTATGTTTTCTGTTGCTTGCATTTTGGTAAATTAGTAGTTTGAATAAAAAACTTTGACTTTATTCTGTAGTCAAAACAGTATTTCAAGTTTATAAATATTGTAATTACAATTACAATTATGTATTTTTTTTCTTTGTACTTTTCAAAAATTCTTAATTCGCACAAAAAAGTTTTACTTTTTTATGTAGTCAAAACTATTCTGAACACAATTATATTTTAAGAGTTTTGATAATGATAGTCCTTAGGACTGTCAGTAAGAACGATTAATTTTGATTTTGATTGGAGGGGGAATTTGAATTTTACTAGAAAGAAGGAAGACCGTTTGACTAGTGGGGGTAAAAGGGGGTAAATTGTAAATATTATACATTGTTATTGACAACCCTAAGGGCTGTCATTATCAAAACCCATATTTTAAGTCCAATTTAATATTTTTGAATTTTTTATACTTTCTAAAAATCCATAATTCAATATTATGGTAATTACAGTTATATGGTATCTACAGTTTAAGATTTTTTTAATACTTTTTAATAATTCATAATTAAATAAAAAAGATTGACTTTTGAATTTAGTCAAAAAAGTTTTAAATTCAAATATATTGTAATTATTATTTTTTATCTAATACTTTTTAGAAATTCTTAATCGACTCTAAAAGGTTTGACTCAATCTAAATTTAGCAAATCTAAGTTGACTGAATTAGTCCACTTATGTAACTCTGATTTTATGGTCAGGGTTCATGTTCATGGTTATGTTTAAGTTAGATGACATAAAATCTACATATTTAAAGTATAATATAATATATTTTTTAAACAGGAATGTTAAGATTTTTTAATACAGTCAAAACAGCTTTACTTTTAAGTTGATTGTATTGAGGTTACTGTTCATTAATTTAGAAAATATAAGTTGACTGTATTAGTCAACGTATGTAACTCTAACCCTAACCGAAAATATTACTTGCAAACCATAACAATCATAAAATTTGGTTATGCTTAGATTATATGACAGTTTTATTATAATATTCTAATTATAATATAATATTTTGACTGTGTATACGTTATTACTTGCAAACCCAAACAGCAATCATAATTTTTAGTAAGTTACTTTGACTTAAAGGGGTGATTTTCTTACCACAAAACTTTTAATGTAGAACTTGCAATACGGGCTAAGCTGTCCCAAGTAAAGGTAATAGGATAGGCTTGAAAATTCCCTATGTACCAAATTCAGTGCTTAATATACTTGTACAGTTTCCTCTAAAATCTATATTGTGTGGTATAACCATTAAAAGTTGTGGTACCAAAATCAATTCTCTTTGACTTATGTAACCTTGATTTTATGGTTTTTTTTTGAACAACAAAAAAGGACGCAACGGGTCGAGATTCGGCATTGCCATCACCCCCCGGAGACCTCCTAAACAAAATTTATTAGAAAAACGAAAGTTTAGCAAAACGCTAAACACAACTACATCAACGGGTTTTTTAACCAGTCAACCCAAGATATCAAATATCGACCTCTTTGAGTTAACAAATTAAAAGAATATAAGACAATAAAATCTACAATATCACTTTTTCTAATACTACCAAAATCAAAAATAGTCGAGTTCCGATATCGCCAAATCATCCAAGCCGTTACCATCCCTCCCTATCAGTCTTAGCTTTATCACCACCTGCCCCCTACTTGAAACATTATTACACCACACCCACCATTCATCAAAAGATCTACCATTAAAATTCACCACCTCACACCATAGACAAATGGCTTTCCAAACATCCTTCGATACCGAGCAGTAGAAAATCACATGTTCTATCGATTCCATACCATTGTTACATATAGGGCATGCAATTGTTGCAATCTCCATACCTCTTCAGGACATGTCTTAGTAGGGAGACGGTCCAACCTCAACCTCCACACAAAAACATTTACTTTTATCGGGGCCACGTTAAGCCATATAGTCTCCAAATTTATTCCCGGATGCAACAATAAATCGATATGATTTCGAGTCCCTAACACCACGAAATCTTCTTGATTTTCCATATCCCACAAAACCTTGTCTTCTTCCACTCCTATATTCACATTTTCTAACATATTCATTAGACTTTCAAATTGAGCACTTTCAATCCCACCTCGTAAATTTCTTCTCCAAGACCACACCCAACCTCCTTGTGACCATTTATCTTGAATCATACCATCATTTAAAATGTCTAAACGATACAATCGGCCATAAATATCACACAATGGTTGAATGCCTAACCATTTATCTTTCCAAAATTTCAATTTATCTCCTCTTCTTAGATCAAAACGGATCGTATTAAAGTCAATTAAATTATTATCATGAAGATAATGCATTGTTTCTATAATATGAGACCATGTACCTTTAAAAAGACGAATAGGGCATTGGCGCATAATCCCACCCTCCTCTCCATATATAGCTTTTATAACTCGGCACCATAACGCATTTGGTTCATTATAAAATCGCCACCTCCACTTCACAAGAAGAGCAAGATTGAGAGCTTGAATACTTGTAATACCGAGACCACCTTTTTCCTTCTCCGCTAGGACATTCTTCCAAGCAACCCAATTAAGTTTACTTTCATGATCATGACCTTGATTTTATGTTAATGGTTAATGGTTATGCTTTAAGTTAAATAACCAAAAATCTAAATATTAAAAGTACAATATAATATTGGAAAATGATAATGATAGTATTAAGAGCTGTCAATAAGAAGGTAAAATGAATCTAAAAATTGCCCCCTGAATTTTAGGATCACTACTATTTTAATGAATGTACAACTGTTTTATACATGTTAAAGATAACCCTAAGAGCTGTCATTAACAAAACCCTATAATATTGGAAAATGATAATGACAGTCCAAAGGCTGTCAATAAGAAAGCAAAATGAATCTAAAATCGTCCCTTGAATTTTAGGATCACTACTATTTTAACAAAACCCTATAATATTGTAATTAAACTATAATATTTTGAAATTTTAATGCACTCACAATAGTTTGACTTTTTAAGTTGACTATAATAGTCTTATTACATTTTACAAGTAGATAGGGTCTAAATCTGTCTATTTTACTTCCTTTAAAAATTGAATACCCGTGAAATAAGGTAATTTAGTTTTGATGATTGTAATCAAACTATAGTTTAAACGGTTATTATCTATATATCTATATATCTATAAAAAAAATGAGTTTCAAGTTTGAAGTTGCATTTAATGACATGGTTTAAATACCTTTAAGTAAAATAAAAAAAAACATAATACATGTTAATCGTTCAGTTGCACATGAAAGCTTAAATGTAAAGTGTAAACCACTTAAGTCAAAAATTAAAAAAATAAAATAATGTAATGTTGAAAAACGTATGAATGCTTTTTTTTTTCCAGTTGCACATAAAAGCTTAAATGTAAACCATTTAAGTTAAAATAAAAAATTTAACATATGAATGCATTTAATAAAAAAAATATATGAACATATGAAAACATTTAAGTGAATGACATTAAATAAATGCATTTAAATACCTTTATGCATAACGTAAATACATAGCATAACATTTAAGTGAATGGCATAATATTTAGGCAATCTATTGCTCTTTGGTGTTTCTTAATTCCCTTAAACACCAATATTTTATAGACTTACGAATTTGTTTTACCAATGAATTTGGTGTTTAAATTTTTTTAAACTTTTATCTATGGCGTCCATTCTAAATATTTTTGTTGTGGTTACAAGGAATCAGAAGTACCAAAAATGGATGCAAGATTGCTAAAGGTTTAATTCGCAAGTGGCAGACCATTAAATCTCAGGTGTCAAATTTACCCACATAGATGTAGCCATTGTGGTCATATTTACCCACATAGATGTAGCCATTGTGGTCATATTTACCCACATAGAAATGAAATAAAATGTCATTTTTATTATTTTTTCAATCGACCTTTTGATAAAACCATAAACTTCTACACAGAACATGCATGGTTATGTACATAACGAACCAACAACTCCACCGTCACCCTCTGTCATCTCCACCGTTTCAACCCAATGACTTCCGTCATCTTCTCCAGCCATCGCCGTCCCTTCCTCCTTCTTTTGCCACCGTTTCACACCTATATAATTCTTTCACACCTATATAATTCAAAAATCCATCGATTTTGATGTTGGGTCGTCTTCAAGTCTTGATAATGAAAAAAAAGTATTTTTTATGGTTTTGTAGTTTATTAATTTGTTTTATTATTCACTTTTGCAAAAGATTGTATAGATGAATTGATTCAAAAATATATAGAAGAGGAGAATGAATAGACAAAATTTGTTTTTTTTAATTCTTCTTTGATTATAATAATGCCATCTATTTTTATATGAACACAAAGTGTTTAAATTTACGAATCAATATTATGTTTCATGTTGTTCTTTTGCATGGTTTAATTCAAAGGGATATTTGTTTTTTCAGTTTTTGCCAGAATAAAGGGATAATTTTTGTTGCTATTAATAAATCTAGACCACTTTCAGAGATGAACATAAATCAATTTGTTTACGTTGAGTCCTTGACTATTATATTGGAGTAATCAAGTCTGCATTGTCTATTGCATTGTGTATATATGTGTCCAAAATTCATAGCACTATTTATGGTTTGTTTTGGTTTATTGACATTTTGTAATTATTCAAATATTTGTTTGATGATTTTGAAACTTCTTGAATTGATGGAATCATCCGAAAACGGTGATCAAATCTGATGTTTAGTGGTATGATTATGATTTTTATTGGTGGTTTATTAATTGTTATGTAATTTTTGGTTCATACGACTAATTTAATTCTAATTGAAAATTATACCAGTTTTATTACTTTATAATTTTAATTTCATCACAAAGACACAAAGGATGATGATGGTGCTGGCCGCTGGGTACCATAAAAGAAATAGTAAGTGTTGTAGAATATTGTGAACGAATCTCGTGCATCGCACGGGCCATGTTGCCTCGTAATTTTTAATTTTATGGTTTAATTTAATTTTTAAACGGTTTAAACTTACCATATTAAAGTCAATATTATTATGTTTGACTTTATTAATAGTCAAAACCCAATTTATTATTGACATTTAATACAAGGATTATAGAAAGTCAAAATATGGTTAAATTACTACCAAAATAGTAATTTACAAAGTTAAACTATGGTTATATTAGATCTTTCCAACACTGATGCGTCAGTAAACACATCACTAAACCATATTTAACCGACGGGTTACTGATGAGGTCGTTCCAACAGCAACACACAACTAACCCACCCCACTCAAAACAAATATTAAAATATTAAATTTAACCCCAACCCCCCACCCCCCCACCCCCCAACACACACACACAAAAGCTACGACGGACTCCCCCCACACGTCGCCGCAAGGATGGGTTTTTAGTGATGGGTTTACTGACGGGGTGGTGCCTATGGCGACACCCCCGACGGGGCAAAAAGGATTTGTGACGGGTGTAAGGACGCACGGTAGGCACATGTCTTACTAATGAAAACAATAATATAGTCAAATGACATGCTAATTATTAATTCTTTTATTAAATCCTGACAGCATACTTGACTTTTTGATGAAAACGGTATGTTTTAAACCCTAACAACATTCTTAGCATACCCTAATGTCAGAATGACAAATGATATGCCGCATTGATGTTAAATACTAATAGAAGTGTTTAGAAATTTATCTTAAATACATTGTTTTTAATATTAAACACATTACAAATGTGTTATTTGATGTTTAATTTTCTTTTAGTTTTTATTATATTGCGATTATTGCCTACTTATTAGGTTACCACTTTTATTTTATTTGATATTATTATATATTCCTCAATTTATATAATATGTACCCTTGATTACTAAAATCTATTATATGATTTCTTATCTTATACGTAGTTAACACATAATTAACAATTCATCTTTGTATTTCTATAATGATTATTTTCAGCAGAATTATTACAACCCGTGATTTTTCACGGATCATAACCTAGTTTTTTCTAAATAAAATGGTGTTTTCGTTATGACAGACTGAGAGAGTTTCTCGGATGGCTGAGTTTTACTCATGAAATATACAATTTAACCATTATCGCTGCCATTTTCACACCATGAAAAAATATGGATAAAAATTAAGAAAGAAAACCAAACGCAATAAAGAAAGGCAGAGTGGCAGACCAATATTTTAGCAGTTTTGTTTAGCTTACTTCACATAAGAAAAACCTCGGTAATAATTTTAAATCAGTTTTTCTAACATGTGCCCCTTAGACACATGTTTACGCTCATTAACTACCATTAGCTTTCCAATCAAAACTAAAGAAAATATTTAATACAAAATTTAAAATACAAACTTCATTAATATTTAATATGAATTTATTAGGAAATTTGGAGCAAATTAATGAGCCCATATACCTGGGAGGCACATATTAGAAAAACTTATTTTAAATTACAAGAATATAGACACACGCTCAAATCTCAGATCATGTCATAATGAAAAGTTAACAAAATGGACATGTTTATATAGATATGAAAAGTTAATAAAATGGACATGTTTATATAGATATGATTTAACCGTCCGATGGTGTAGCTATAAGATCTTGTGAATACTTCCTAAAGATAATGAGTTAAATCTTCCTGATAAACATTTATCATATAGCCAGGAATTAGATATCTCTTCAAAAAGTCATTTGAATCATTGATGAAACAGAAATCGCAAGTACGAAAGAAAAACAAATTTCAAACACAATCTATGACATACCATACACATAACAATTCTTTCTACATATGCACAACAGAACAAAATATGTCCCAAAACATTAAAAGATCAACACTATAACATGCATAAAACAAAGGATCGACCAACCAAAAACCAAAACATTTCAGTACAAATACGAGATTAATTGTCTAGATATGATGACAGTATAGCATATACACATGAGACGCTTTATTTTCTAAACAAAAAACATCAATAAAACGGATAAAACCACCAGTGTCAGTTAACTTAATTTAACTTAATTCCCAGTTAGCAATAACCCCATCCCATGAAGAGCTGCCTAACATAGGATTAAAAGGATGCCAGCTGCAATCTCTTACAATTTGGTCATGATATTTAAGTTTTGCAACTTGAGCTCCACTCACCTAATAAAACACCAAATCAAATACTTCCTCTGATTCAAAATAAGTGATACACTTTGGGTTTCACGGTTTTTGAAGCAAAAGATTATAATGATGGTTAAATTAGATTAATTGGATGGTTAGTGGGGATGAGTCCCACACTTTTTGAATAAAGTGGAGTTAATGATGTTTAAAAGTAAAAACTAAGGGTAAATGAGTCATTTCACTTTGTTAAAGTAGATAGTTAGTGGGAGAGGGTCCCACTTTTTTTGCCAAATAAGGTAATTTTTCAAAGTGTGTCACTTATTTTGAATCATCCCAAAAAGGAAAGTGTATCACTTATTTTGAATCCAAGTATAAAAAATTACTTTCTGATTTTTTTTTTTAAAATAAATAATAATAATAATAATAATAATAATAATAATAATAATAATAATAATAATAATAATAATAATAACAACAAAACTAGAGATAATCTTTACCAAATCATAGATATAAATGTGTGCATCAGCAGATCCAGTGTATATGTACTTTTGCCCAGTGCTACAACAGTCGTTATTTGTCAATAAGATCACAAAAAATAATAAAATTGTTATATTTTAATCATGAAAAATACCTGTATGACGGTGAGAAATAACATCGTATAAGTGTACGCAAAACTCTGTGGCCTCTATATGTCATGATAGATTGATCATTTGGATGTCTTCGGTTTCTTAAATGTGATGGATATTCCATCCATCTATAATCCCACTCAACAAATCTAGGGACTGTTGTATTGCTGCATTAAATAATAAAATAAATTCAAAATTTTATAATTAAAATATTAAGGGAATAAAAATAAGGAAACATACACGCGATTATTTGAGGACATTTTTCTAATATCCCAGAGTTTAATAGCTTGATCTTTTCCATTCGAAATTAAATAATGACCATCTCCATGACTATCAATAAATGTAATTCCTTCAAGATGTCCAGTAAGAACTCCAGATTCTACTCCTCTTGTACCCAAACATCGTCTATCCCATACCTGAAATAAATAAATAATTAAAAAAACAAAAGTATTTTTATTAAATATTAAGTTTTTTTATCTACATGACCAGCTTTTAATGTTTTACCTTACAAAGGTGATCATCACTCCCAGAATATAATACATGACCAGCTTCATCAGCAAAGCAAACAACATTAACATCGGACTGCAAATAACAAAAGAACGAATAATAAATAACACGTAAAAATATATTTTTTAAAAGAGAAAGAAAAATGTAGCATATATCATTACCCTATGAGCTGGTATGCGAACATTTAATTTGTTAGCTACAAGATCATAAACATATATTGAATCGTCACTACTTGCAGCTACAAGTTCTCGTCCATCAGTTGAAAACTTAACAGAAAAAATCCCGAATGAATAGTCATCAGCATCATCGTCATCATAACCAGAAAAATCCAGCCCTTCGTGTATTTCCTGCAAAAAAAATAACACACTTCAATCTACCAAATACATATTTGCGTTATCTTTATTGTATTATGGTTATTGAAATAAATATATGTACCGTAACATTTGCAACAGAGTCAGTCATAGCTGATCCAATGTTCACAATATGGACAATAGGGGACATACTTGAATAGACCTGCAACAATTTTTCAAGATAAAACAATTGTTTTTATCTGATTTTAAATAATTAAACATGTGTATTAACTTACAAGAAAACGTTGATCAGGTGAAAGAGATGTATCAGTTATAGTCCACCTCAAGCTTTGTGCACGGATGTTTTTTTTAACTTTCCAATCATTCTCGACGTTATAAATCTTAATATCACTATCCTGTGTACAATATAATTATTTTAGAAAAATGAACATTAATATTGAACTATGGATTGCAATTTGTACCTGAAATCCTGCAACAAAAAGAGTGCCATCTGCTGAAAACTGTGAAACATAAGCACAACTTGTCATCCTATCGATCACAGAAGGACCATTAACTGGTAAATATCTGCTTGACAGATGGCAACGATCTGAAGATGTGAATCTACTCCTCCCACTGAAATTAGATTCTCGCCCAAATAACATTTTAACTGGAGAAATCGGTACTCCTTCTGATTTTCCAGGCAAAACTCGGCTAAAAAATTGATGAGGTTTTGACCTAAGTTTTGTAGCTACTGCAATTTCCGTTAGCCCCTCATCGGAAGCCGCCCTGCCGCCACCAGGCCGCCCGCACTGATGAGCTGATTTTCTTGACCTACTCATTCTTCACACAATTTTACTAAATTCAAGACTTGAATAATCTACAATAACAAACATTAATGGCTATTAGCGAAAAGTATAATTCACATGCGAATTAACATCATATTATGAAGAATAAATGAACAAAAATGAGGAGATATTCAAGTAATCACAAATTATATCAAATCATTGACTAACTCGTATAATTAATTACAGATAGTCCCTAAGTGTCAAAAATTACACGCATAGTCCCTAAATACGAAACCTTGCCATGTTTTTGGTCCCTAATACTAACATATGTTAAATTTGACTGTTAAATATTTCTAACATCATCACTTCCCCCTCCACGGACCTTTGGAATCAAGCTTCCTTCACAAAGTATTCTCTTCTCTGGTGTATAATGATAATACAACCTAATTAAACACAAAAGCTGCCAAATTGATAAGATATCTTAACATTAAATTGGACTATATGAAACTTCCGTTTACAATTACAAGTAACTACCTAAAATTTGACCTTTTGAGGGTTCGAAAATGGTATACGTTATTCAATTACTCATGTCAAATGTGAGTGTATAGTATGGAAGCTAATATCAATTTTAAATTGCGAATAACGAATTTACCAGGGGTGGAAAATTGATCAGAATATCGGTTAATCAAATGATCGGATTTCCTTACGGGCTTGAGAGAAGGAGTTGCAAAGGTTTGAGAACAATACCGCTTATGGATCAACCCAAGACTTGACCCGGGAACTCAGGTCGGGTTTAGTAACATTCAGTCGGAGCTTGGCGGTAAAAAACTAGGGTTTCTTCAACGGTGAGAAGAGGGAACGTGGGTTCTAAAATCACTTGAAAATGAAGCTCGAATATTGGGGCGACAAAAGGAAGGCGGCTGATTTAGGATTTTTACTTGGTGTTCATGATTATGAACCGATTGCACAGGCGACGTGGAAGAAGCAAAAACGTGCGAGTGATCGTATGGTGGATTGACGGTGAAGAAAGAGAAGTTGCAATTAAGAGTTAGATTTTGTAATAAAATAAGGGTTTTTGTTAGTGACAGTCATTAGGGCTGTCATTAAGAGGTGGTTACGTGTATAAATCGTTTGTACTTTCAGTAGTGGGGGTTGATTCCTAAAATGCAGGGGGCGGTTATTGATTATTGTACAAGTTATGATGCTTGTCTTGACGTCTTAGTGACAGCCCTTAGGGCTGTCATTATCATTTTCCATAAAATAATATTATTAATATGATATTTTGGAAAATGATAATGACAGTCTTTAGGGCTGTCAATAAGAAGGCAAAATCAGTGTAAAAACAGCCCCCTGAATTTAGGATCACTACTATATCAGTGAATGTACAAGTCTTTTATGCATGTTAGAGACAGCCCTTAGGGCTGTCATTAACAAAACCATGATATTTTTGCTAATGAATGTTTTTAGGACATTGATTAAGAAATTATTACATGCAAAAAGTTAATGTACATTAACCATGAAAAACCATCACCTCCTAAATTTCACTAACCACTCAATGTAGTTATGCTTTAAAATTTACACTGCCAATATTATTATTCTTTAACCATTGCCCTTAAACCATTGCCCTAAGGGCAACGGTTAGCAAAACTATATTAATATAAGTGTTTTGCCTACAATTACCCTTAAAGGCAATGGTTAAGGATTAAAAATATTGGTATTATACAAATTTTAAAGTATAACTATCTTGGTGGTTAGTGAAATTTAGGGGATGGTTGTTTTTTATGGTTAAGGTGCATCCATTTTTCGCATGTAATAATTTCTTAACCATTGCCCTAAGGACATTCATTGGCAAAATCCTTAATATAAACTCCACCATTAATTATCTCTTAAAAATACATTCTTTCTCAAATAACATTGTATTTAATCATAATTATTATCAAATATCTCACCACTAACTATCTTTTAAAAACTTGTACAAAGAAAAATGAGAAGTTTTTGTGAGACAGAGAAAGTAGTATTTTAATATTTCTTTTTAATCGAAACAAATTTCTTTAAAAAGATAGTTTTGATAACCTAAATGCATTAAAAGTTGTATATTAATTTATAAAAAAATAATTCCTAAAATTTAAAGTTGATTATAGATGAATGTACAAGTTTCTAATTCATATCTTAACGTTTTAATAACATTCCTTAAATTTGATGAAAATTTGGACATTAATTCACTTCTTCACTTATACAAGTGGGTAGACGTGTGCACACTTCAATCATCGAATTCTACCACTCGAAATTGAACCAAATCGAGAAAATAATTTCGGTTGTATCGAGGATTGAACCACTGACATCTTGAACTAGATTAAGAAACGTCCGGAACTGAAGAGACATCTGAGAAGGCTTCTAGTTTCCGAGAAGAGCCGATTGATAAATCATGATTGAGTTAGTTTTCTACTGAGTTTCTTTTTTCATTTGAACCGAATCAACAAAATGGTTTGGACATAGTCCAGTATACACACCAAGTTAGTCGAGATTGGGAAACCAAGCGTGCCAACTCGGACCGAGTATGAATCCTGACTAAGTCCGAAGCAAATCAAACGGGCCGAGTTTTGGTTTCTAATGAATATTTTTTAGGTATTTTATGCAAATCAATATATTATGAATTACAAAATACAATCTTGAGAAATATTGTGCACTCTTTAAACAACGATTTGATTCCGGTTTTAAGATGTAAAATGCCAAATTTAATACCAATTTTTAGAAAATCTTAAACCGAAAAAAGATTTTTTGAAAATCCAGAACTAAGACACAAAGTAAACAATTAGGCTCTTTGGTACAAATTCATCAACAATAGTCACTACATCAGACAATATCCAAATCCTTTATGAAATTTCTTCATTTTGTTCTTTTGATGTGTTTTTGGCTGTTTCAAAAGAGGAAAAACAGCACATATAACAATGAATCACACACTAATCAAACCATTTCAGCACACAAAATCAATCTTCAAACGCAAATTCAAGGAATCAATCTGAGAATTATATGAATTTTGATTAAGTTTCCTTTTTTGGATAGTTTCCCAGTTCTTCCATTTGCCAACTCTCGTGTGGTGCAACGTGATCATGCTCAGGTGTGTATTGCTGTACCACAAAATAAGTGAAGAACTGAAGACACAATACACTGTGATTTACTTGTGGTACGGTCACCTTTTCAGCCCATATATTAAATATTTATAAATGGGCCCATTTGGGTTGCATATTATTTCAAACGGGCCAAATCATAAAACATTGGTATAAAGGAAAAGAGTCCTACATTCTTTTTTTATTAGTGCATCCAACTTCATAAATTGTTTTTACATAAAAAGAGATACTTTATAACAAGACTTTCCCTATTGAAACTATGGTCATCACGTATCCATTTAATGGGGTGTTTGGGATTGCTTATTGAAAATACATTATGCTTTTTGAAAATGGATAATTAGATTATTGGTGGTAACAAAACGTGATTCTGAAAATAGTGTTTTGACTTGATTATGTTGTTTGAAATATTTAAATAAACACCTTTTTTAGTGTTTGGCAAATCCAATTATTTGCTTAGTTAATAGGTAAAATGCGGATAATCAATTTTCAAAACGCAATAAGCACCTGGCCACCTGATTTTTTGAATTTTTTTTTTATTTTTTTTTATTTTTTATTTTTTTTTTTTTTGTAAAAGACTCATTTTAGATTAATTGTATTTTCAAAACAGAATAAGTAGATAATCTACTAAAAACCGCAATCCCAAAAACCCCTAAGTTTACAACATATACACCTAAAAACATGTCGCATGACAAAAAATATCTTCAACTTTTGTATCATTCCATACTTTTTAGCTTTACATAATACAAAATGTAATGGATAATATTTTTGCTTTAAATATTTTTTTTGTTTTTTGCAGAATTTTGGTGTAAACGAAACTCGCCACAGCATACTTAGGTGGCCTATAAAGTAGTTTTAATAGTTAGGTGGCCACAATGAAAAAGCCCGAATAGTTGGCTGGTTGCCCATTAATAAAATTAAATTATTATTGTTTTTGTATTGATAAATGATAATTATCTATTTTTACCTCCATCTTTGTCAACAAATCAACTGCATTTGAGGCTGATAAAACAATGTCCCGAGCACTTGGCTTGATAAAACCTTCTTTAACACCATTGTCAAATAATGCAAGCAAACTATCATAGTAACCATCAACATTTAGGAGACCAACCTGATCAAATAGATTTAAAAAATTAAAAAAAAAAAAAAAAAAAAAAAACAATCAAGTGTTTCAGAAATTTAAAAGTTTAAAAATATTAAAGTAACTACTTACAGGTTTTTTATGAATTCCAAGTTGTGACCATGTGATCATTTCTAGTACTTCCTCCATTGTTCCATAACCTCCTGAAATTAAAAACACCATGAATACAATGTTCACATATAAAATAAAAAAATAATAAAAAAATAAAAAAAGATTATGATTTTGAAGATACCAGGAAGTGCAATAAAGGCATCAGATTCTCGAGCCATTTCAGCTTTCCGTTCATGCATATCTGAAACGATTCGTACCTCTCCAACAGTTTCACCAGATATCTATCAAAATTAGCAAAATAATTGTTCATCTTACAATTTCAGTTGTTAGTTAGGTTACTGTTCATCTTGCAAACTGAATAAATTAAAATTTTAATCACGATTTCAGCCTGTTTGTTAGTTAGGTATGCAGATAACTAAAACAAATTGAACAAATTCTAATTGAAAGGGAAATACCTCGAGGGGTACAAGAGCTTTGGGAATAACCCTGCAAATATAAGGGGATAAGAAATGATAATTTTGTTAAAAACAGCAGAACATTGATTAACGAGCTCATGTTATAAAAATTACACAAAAAACAAAGTTTTGTTTGTTTAAAAATAATATTACCCAAGAACATGGCAACCTCCATCGAAAACTCTCTGAGATATCATACCCATTAAACCAACACTCCCACCACCATATACCAAATTTATCTTCCTTTTAATCTGCAATTATTAACAAAATAAACAATAATAATCACAAAGTCAATGAAAAAAGAGACTTTATGGTGCTAAAGTTAAATACTAATTTCATAGCAAAAAACCAGCTTCTACGAGTTTGTAATTATCAAACAGATGGTGCACCATTAACAACAGTCGCATATCCAATTTAAATCACTTGTAAATACAACATTAAACCAGAAAAACATCACAATATAACTTCATAAGAAACCATGATCTCGGAGGACTTTCATCAAACAGATGGCGTGCCACCAACAACACACTCAGTCAGAAAAAACCATACTTAATATGATGAAAACATCACAATCCAATTGAATAACTGAATAAGTAACCATGTTCTCAGAGGACTTTTATCAAACAGATGGCGTGCAACCAACTAACGAGGAACCATCACATATTCAAATCAATTTCCAACATAAAAACAGCATCAACCAATCAAAATCAAAATCAAAATCAAAATAAGATGATGAAAGAAAACAATTTACCATTTCATCTCCCAATTCAGTAGCAGCAACACTGAAAACTTCTCGATTGCCAGGATGACTTCCACAGAAAACACAAACTCGGTAGAATTTGCTGCTCGAAACACTTTCCATTTCAACCCTTTTTCCGAAAAAGTTTATCAAAAACCCTCCGATAATATATAGGAAAAAGGTATTCAAAGTTTGCACAATTATCTACTTTAAAAACACCAAGGGGAGAACACAGATTACGTACAATATATATTAAAAAGTATATATATATTACTAAAACTGAAAACACAAAAATCGAAGTTCGAAATTCAATTTTCGTCGTATATGACGGAAGGAAGCCACAAAATAAAGCCCAAATGCTCGATTCAACTCCTATTTTGTCGCCTTTTTAAATTATGGAGACAATTAAAAAGGGATAATTTAACAATATTTTTGAAGTTATCCATCATCACAAGTTATGTTGAATCGGGTTGGGCCGCTCTCGAAAACATATCTCAAAAGCCCTAGCTGAATTGTTGATCTTGAACATTGCTATTTTTTGTTTATTTACATCTTGTATCGGGAATTAATTTTGCTACCACACTTTTTGATGTTTAAATCACACTGTACAAATATTTCTGCATATTGTACAAATATGTGATGCAACTATTGTGGTAGATGCATTAAAATATATGGTAGAAAAATCACCCCCTATCCTTTAAGTTTGTGTAAATTACAAAACTATTCATTGTGCTTTGCCAAAATATTTATGAGTGATCTTAAGTTCTAAAAATTACACTAATAATCCTTAACTTTGAATATTTGTCACATTTTTCATCCTTAAAGGTAAACTAAGTTAAAACCCGCGCGATGCGGCGGCTGCGAACTATATATTTCTGGCGATTAAAAGTCCACAGGTTACATATTTTTATAACGAATAAAATACATAAGCATGAAAACTGTATATAAAATAGAGGTAAAACAATAAACCTAATTAAGTATTAAAATACAGGGAAAAATGTCTGTTTATGCGTGTTACTCATCATGTAAAACCTCTCGATACACCACGTTTGTTGTGTAAACCCCGTCGAGATTAATTTTTTTTGCTGGAGTTACCAATACTTTTGTATTGTCACGTGCAATTCCTCTTGAAAGGGAAACGTAAAGTTGCCCATGCGAGAACACCGATTCCGGTAGATAAACGCCCACATTTGGAATTGTCTGTCCTTGGGCTTTATTAATTGTCATCGCAAAGCTTAGCCTAACCGGAAAGTGTTTTCTTTTCAACTTGAAAGGAAACATGCCGGCTTCAAACGGAGATAGAGGTATTCTTGGCAAGAAAACTTTTTTTCCAGCATGCTGGCCAACGGTGTGACAACCCTCGAAATCAGACATTTGACACGATACTTATTTCAACCTAAATTATTAAACAGTTTTTGTATCATTAATAAAAGTACTTATTTTGTATATAAGTCTAGAAAAAACCTACATGAATGTATTGTTAGTGTGCATCAATCTACCTCTATATATGAGGCCTAATTTTGATTTGAATTTGCCAACTTGTCCATTTAGAGCTCTCTTATTGGTTGCCAATGCTGACATGTAATCCTAATAAATGCCAGCTGTCATCAAACACCCAAACCGTGAGAAACCTCCAGCTTGATTGTAGAAATTAATCTCCGATTATTCTCCATTTCAGTTTCCTTCAAGCACTCCATAATTTTCTTTTATGACTCGCTATGCGAGTTAGTGATTTATGTTACACTTTCATGATGATTTCCTTCTCTGCGTTCGAATCAAACATTTCCTCTTCAGTTTGTGATTTCAGCTTCACCTTCACAATCTCCTCTGATCTCTTTCCGAATCAACCCTAACTTTCACGATTTCAGTTTCACTTCAACCATCTCCGTAAATTTCAATTTGGAGGTTTATTAGACACCGACATATTGACAACGCCATTGGAGGTTAATCAGATCAAGCAAAATTGTAGTAAGTGGGAGTGGAGAGGCTACACAACTAATTACTTGAAATACGAAGGACAAATGGTCAGAAATCAAACTCCCCGCTTCTTTTTTTACATGGATGCGTTGTTCATTGGCGCAAGTATTTAGGGCATTTTCTTATTTTGTGTTTTTTTCTGGAGATTTTATTATTAACTCAAAATTGGCGTGGTTAGTTAGTAAAAAACGATGCCAATTAAAAAACGATACCAATTAATAAAATAGCTAAATTAGTATCGAAATTGTGAAACCCTAGGACCAAAATCAATGGTGTCAATGTATTGTAATAACTGCTAACTGGTGAATAGGATAATTTGAATTGATATCTTGCTAACAAAGGGAACTTTACAGAGGTCATAGCATTTAACATGTGCATTTAACAGTTGCAATCCTTCCTTATTGATGGCAGATACATCATTTCACTAACTTGGCGCAATTGTCTTTATTTGATCTGTTTCACTCATTTGCCATGTTTTCTTGATCTGGTCAATTTTACTTATTTGGCATGTTGTCTGGATCTGGCTGATTTGGCATGTTTTCTAGATCTTGACCCGTTTCCTTTAAAACAAAATCCAATTAGACACATTTATATCTATACAAAATGATTCTTTTGGGTTCTTTGTTCAATCAATGGTTTTATGGGCATGTTTGAGAAAGCTTATTAACGGGGCTTATGAG
The DNA here is from genome assembly GCA_963853835.1 of Calendula officinalis. Lineage (NCBI taxonomy): Eukaryota > Viridiplantae > Streptophyta > Magnoliopsida > Asterales > Asteraceae > Calendula > Calendula officinalis. Next base: position 44,321,327 of record OY970827.1, read on the forward strand.
CTTATTAGCTTATTAAGCTTCAAATTAAAGCTTATTTGGAGCTTAATAAGCTAATAAGCTCATAAGCCGCGTTAATAAGCTTTCCCAAACTTGCCCTATATGTATATTTTATTATTGAATGATGTACCTGTGATGTAGGTGATACTATATGACGCATACTTGGATAAAACGAGTTGATGAAAGAACGAGAACAACTAAGGCAAAAAATAAGGTATAACTCTCGACACTGAGACAATTGTACCGATTATTGGTAGTGGGAAAGAAGAATGCAAAACAATTGTACCGGTTATTGGCAGTGGGGAATTTGTTATGCCACTTTAGGTTGTAGGTGATCAGGTGGACGAAACACTCAGTAGAATTAGGGGTTGCTATTGCAGATTATGGTTCGTTTTTCTGATATCATTTAATTTGGTTAATTGATTGATTATTGATTTGTTTTGGCCTCTCATTGGATTGAAATTGTAATTACATTTCTAAGTAGGGGTTTTTTACATTCCGGTGATGATGGACACAGCTGCGCTGAAATGTAAATTATAAATAAAAGTGAGGATGCAATTTCCTGTGTTTATTACTCCCTCCGTCCCTAAATAAAGTTCCCATTTGTCTTGGGCACAAGATTTAAGGAGAAAGTTAGTGGTGGGGTCATTGGTGATAAATTTGATTAAAGTATAAAGTTGGTTTGGAGAGAGAAAGATAGTTAGTGGATTGTTAGTAGTGGGGTCCTTAATAATTATATTATTTTATTAAGTGAACTCCATCAACTTGTGAAATGAGAACTTTATTTAGGGACAAAAATATAAGGGCAAATGGGAACTTTATTTAGGGACGGATGGAGTATTTTGTTATGCCTCATTTTGCCCTTTTTTTCATTTGGCAATTCTAGGGAGAGATTTGTAAAGCGATAATCTGCCTGGAGATTGCTGCTAATTATGTAACTATCACATTCTGGTGTTATCCAATTCTTTTGTTGATTTTGTAATTGTGTGATAAAATGCATGTATGTATTGATAATTAGGTTTTATATTGAATTGATCCTAAAATAATTAGGTTTTATAAACTTGCAGCCTCTCTGCCATATGTACAACATCAATGCAGGCTCTGGCCTTTAGGCTTTTGTGGAACAAAGTTAAAACCTTCCATGACCCAAAGACTACATTTAAGTTTTTATTGAATGGATATATTAAACAAACCCTAAATTTGTTATCTGATCTTAATTGCAATTGTTTACCAGGAGAAAGTGAAGTATTGGAGTAATATTCACCTGAAATAGTTGAGTGATGCAAAGCCGAACATAAAGTTTGTGAAATGCTAAGGTTAGAACTTTCCTTGACCCAAAGACTACATTTAAGATTAATGCAAGGAAAGGTAATTTTATATGAATGGGTGCTAATTTTTTCTATGTATGTATGTATGTATTTGGCACTGTACTTTATTGACCTTTTGATGTAATTTTGTTACATCAACCGATAAAAAATTGAAAAGGTAATTACATCTCAATACATACGACATCAATTCATGTCAAGTTGTATACATTTACTATATCGGTTGCCTTATTTTTTATTCTAAGGTGAAATGGGTTTTGCCTCTTTACACTTGCACCTTCCTCTACAGGTGGCAAAAATGATGGGCCGTGGGGTTGAGTAACGAGTCAAAACGGGTCACATTTTATGTTTTTTATTTCATTAACTCTATAAATAATTAATGTTTTTTTTACTCAGTCAAACCCATTTTCGACCCAATTATAAGTAAATGGGTAAAAAATATAAAATTTTATTTTTTGGTTTTATCTCTGGTAATGTAATGTATTGTTGGCTGTTGTTTTTGGTAGGAATTGCATAACGGAATGGTGTAATAAAAAGCATGAATTCCCTTTATGTCGATCTCCCCTAACTTATTTAACTTTAGTTTGATTTTATGTCGATCTCCTCTAACTTATTCCCTTTTTTGACTAATATGGTAACCATATAATATTTGACCCGGACTCAGTTTGACCTGTAACCAAAACCCATTCATTTGCGTATCTTTTCTTAAATTACTTGGTTGAATTTAAATTATGTATGCAGATAGGTGATTGTGTCCACAAACAGTTTCACGGGTGGCAATTTTGACCCGACCCGAAATGTGACCTATGCCGACACAAAAATAAACTGGTTAGGGTTGAGACAAACCTGTTTCCACCTAATTTGGTCCCACCTGGGGTCCACCCGAGTTCAGATGGTGCTGAGATGGCATGACTGGTGTCGATGACCAAGTGGTTTATGAACTTTTTTTAGTCTACTAAGACATGGAAAAAGAAACATGTCAGAGATGTTTGTAAAGTTGGTGTATTATATTGTTCCTAATTGATGGTGGCATTTTGGTTATAAATATTGAAGATTCAGTTACGTTTACATAAGATTTTGTTAGCAGGTTCATTTATGTTAACGATTTAAATGTTAATAATGTATGTGTTGGTTTTTATTTATATATTATTGTGTGATTATGTAGGATAAATTTGTTAAATTTTGTGGGTTTATAAAACAACCGAAACCTAGCATGGTTGTTTCGGGGATGAGAGATCGGGTGAATTTTCCTGATAAGTTTAAGAAATCTATTGAATCGAATTTTCCAGGTATGATTAACGAGTTATTGTTAATAGCCAAGAAGAAAAAAGTTGAAGAGGAACACATCTTTCTAGGATTTGGCATAAGATTCCCACTATGGTGGTTTTTAAGTTCTCTTTTTAGATAGGGTCCGGAATCACTATTTCATAGGTTTGTTTCTTTTCATGTTATACATACCATGTTGTCTTATTAGTTCGTTTGAAATTTATGATTTAAAGCATATTTTTCGACTTGTGAAAGTGTGATACAAAGATTAGTTGTTTGCGGATAATAAATGTTCCTTGTGAATACAATGTTTTTCTCTACCACTACCACTGCAAGTACACGGATATCCCATTAACTTTATTTCTCGAAGCTAGCCCGCCCATGCAGATGGGTTATGAATTAATTATTCATTCCATGTATAAAAAATTGTTTATAATCATTTTTAACTATGAATTATTATGTTATTTCAACAGTGTCATTATTTTGTAATTTTTCTATATCTTTCTCGAAGAATGCCCGCCCATCGGGCGGACTTTGAAGCTAGTATATATATATATACGTATCTATTTATCTGTGTTTGTACAGTGAAAATTATAAATTGACGAGTTGATGACCAAACATATAATTAAAATATTTTTCCACACTAAAATATTAGTATAGGTAAATACATGTTACAACTTAAGATAACCATTTATAATTCAAATTTTGCTCTTATCACTTCACACCCCACGTTGCATACAGTAACGAACTATCCCATTTTTATGCATACACGTGACGATATATATGAATATCATAATAGAAAGTAGTAGTTATCACCAATCAACTCCCCAAACAACTAAACCCATCACCCTCAACATTCTTTTACGAGATGATCATCCGGTAGAAAGAAAAAAAAAGGGACCAAGCTACACCAGCAACCAAGCATCTTCACCTCTCCCTCGATGTGAACCAGAAAAACTCACCACCCCTTTTGATACAATATCCGGCGTTCTGCACGTTCCGGCGAAGACAACGTTTTTCCGGAGACATAGTCGAGCTCCGGCGAATACAGTGTGTCCCCGGCAGCCTCTCCTCGCTCGATCATCTCTCCCTCCCTCCGTACGGTTCATCAAACAGAAAACCCAACAGCCCCTCCGTGGTCGTCCTCTTCGTTTTCCGGCGAGCTCAAATATCTCCGATCCAAGCAAATCTCTTGGCTCTCTCTCTCTCGATAGGTATAACCTTTTACCATTCTTTTCATGTTAAGCATGCATGGGAGGGTGTTTGTTGTTCTTCGTTACCGGGTTTTATTTTCCGTTATACTATCGTCATCTCCGGCGATACACACACACACTGTGTGTGTGCGCATGCCGGGTTGTTCTCGTCGCTCTCCGGACTCCTCGCGAACACAGGACACACACATGCTCATGTGTGTGTGTTGTGGGTTTTAATATGTGTGAGTTTTGATGTGTGTGATTTCATGTGTGTATGGTGTGTACGTAGTCCGACCGGTGATTTTTCCGTCTGACCGGCCTGCACTTATTCCCCGTCGCCGGCATGCTTCTTCCGCCGGTGACTCTGTCTCTGTGTCACACAGACTGTGTGTAGCGAGGACAGCAAATCAGTCAAGCCCAGTGTGATTATTTCCAAATTGGCCCAGCTCCATTTTAAATCAAGCCCATATATGGTCAGGCCAAAACTCGATTATTTGGTCCAGTATGTTTAGATCATTTAAACTAAACCCAATTGTTTTTATTTACTTAATATAAATCAGATTTGATTTACCAAAGATTTGATCTTATTCATTTTAATTAATTATTCTATTTATTTAAATAATAAAAAACTAATTTCAAAATTCTTTCATTTAATCATCTATCTATTTATTAATAATATAATAATTTATTTTTATAATTTATTTAAATTTATTATATTTAAATTTATTATATTTAAATACTCATAATGATATACTATATCAAAACTCGTTTCCTTTCGGTCAAAGTGTGACTTATTTCCAAAACCTATAAAATGAAAACAAATGTATTTAAAATACAAGCACAACCTCATCGAGTCATCAACGTATCACTCAATTCTAAATTTGTGTTGAGGGAATCAGCTATGCATCATGTAGATTAGGCGTGTCTTTTGACCACAATCATTTATTAACTATTGATATGCGTTTAGGATGCCAGGATTGTTTGGTTGGAAACCCCAAACTTTTGTTGATTGCACTTTGCTAGCTTCGTATCAGGTGAGTTTCACGGCCCCACTTTTACTGTTTTTATAACTATTTTACCCGGGGGAGAAAACACATACTATTCAACTATTTTGAAATAAATAATCTTTGTATAATCATTGTTGTAAACACGTACCTACCATGAAGGACAACGGACCATGCTACGAGTCCACGTTTAACAGTAATCATTAGCTAATGTGTTAGCCAAGGAATATAGAGATAGTACTATCGGGATTGATCCCCTACTCATGGTTAGTTATGCGCTAGCTCAACTGGGTTTGAGCTTTATATTCTAACAATTAGATTTCGAATTGATTATAGGCTCTTTGATTATACCTTAACTTGAATGTCCTGCAAACATGTCAAGGGATTATGCATTGCCCATAAAAGTATTTTTGTACATGATTTGTACCGAACAATTTTGATGATACTTTGTTTGGAGTCACAAAACCTGTGAACTCACCAACCTTTGTGTTGACACTTTTTCTATATGTTTTCTCAGGTAACGGAAATTAAGTTATTTCAAGGTTCACTTTTTGTCAAGGATTGTCATGCATTGGTTTCAAGAATAAGTCTTTATGACACAAGTTTCCTTTTGCAAACATTTATTTTGGGATTATATTAAAACATTTTCTTTTTGAATTTTTGTAACGACAATAGCAATCCATTTTTCAATTTATGCGAAGTTTACTATTATTGATGTGTTATGTTGCTAATTAGTCGCACCTCGTTCTTCCGCAAAACTATTTTTGGCGGGGTGTGACAAACGGCTATTTCCACGTCAATTAGGTTTGGCTCAAACTTTCTGCATATAAGTCTCGTGCCATTACATAATCCATGGGAGGGATCGATATTCCGTAAAAGTATTATCGGGGCAGCCAATTTTGAGCCGGAGAACATGCGGGGGAATACCACTGAAATTAAGCGAGTTCAAAAATTCCATAGGATAGAATCCATTGCTGTCATCCTCCGCTTCATGGAAACTGTAATATATTTGTTTGACCCCACAAAATGTATCGATCAACCTCTCGTTAAGTTCACCAACATGGTCGTTTTTTGTTAATAAGATAGCACAAAAAATAATATAATCTGGTGAATTTCCGTTGACCTGCAGAGAAGGAAATATCGCATTGATTAGGTCTTCCGTGGACCGAGCCATATCCTTGTACGGAATGGTCATGCCATCTGAAATTCGAATATACTTTTCATCGATGACTTCTTCATCTCCATCTCCGACTCGTAAAAGAAAATTGGAAAACCATGGATCCGTTTGCGCTCGCATATTAAGAGTCAACCTTATCTTCTTAATCACAGACCATAACGGTGACATTCTTAGACTATAGTCAACGATTTATGCTCGTGTTCCACATCTAATGACCGGTAAAACCTGTCTAAAACCATAACTTTTCCACCGAAAAGAGAGAGAATTATATGTGTTAAAATTAATGGATAATATTAGGAGAGAGAATTAGTGGATTACAAATATTATTTTATCAAGTGAGTATTTTAAAAGTATTTAACTACGTTTGCAAATTTTACCCGTTTCTATATACATAACTTTGATAATGTATGCATATTCCGAAAATCAACAGTTACTACATCCATCAAGCGGCTGGAAGTATATATATTTGACATCAAGAGTTGAAAAGAAAAACAAAACAATAAAATATTTTTTAATACGATTATGCACTTGTCATCCATCCTTACTTGAGCTTAAACAGAAGACAAGTAGCACATGATTTAATAATACTTTTTGTATATCTGGTAGAATTTTTTTTTATCAACCTGATCAATTTAGGGTGTACTAAATTTTTTTTTTGGCTCTAAAGTCTAACCCATGTGACCCGCGGCACCCGCCCATTATTCGTACCCCTAGAAATTTTTGTAATCAGTTTTTGTACCCTGCGAAGTAAGTCTTCTTTTCTTCTGTGTTTGTGAGGTTCAGACACCTTTAAATTGTGTTTTAGGTACCACCTCTTCAACAAGATCATCACTTTCACCTTAAAAGAAAAACAATCATACCATAAATGAATAACCTTATTTAAATAAATTAAATAACATAAATGAATAACTACATACACATGAATATTTAGTTATTTAAATTTTTGTACACGCACGCACACATGTTTCTCAATTTTTAAATATTAAACTTTTAATAACTTCATATATGACGTATACATTTACACATGACTGACTAAGCATGTTTAACAGTTTAACCAGATTGACCCGTCCATTCCGCTCATTTTCCCAACTAAAAAGTAATTAAAGGAACAGTTGTGTGTCTTGGACCGAAGATGTATTGGTGCTGGGAATGGATTTGCGGCCAAATCTGCCAAGCTGACGCAAACAAATAAATAAATAAACCACCCAAAGTCAAAACTAAACCTAATTTTTTGTTAATCAGGGACATACCTTGAAGGTGCAGTCACATATAAAGCAATCCCTCCAACTGAGAGTCTTAAATATTAGAAATAATGTTCCTTCACTACTGCCATCATGATTGAGAGCACATAACGGAAACGCAATAACCTACCATAACTGCAATTTGAGTAAGAAGACGACCAAATTAGGTAAAAACTAAGAAACGATCGAAATGTGTGCGTTAATTAGGGGCGAAGCACAGGGCCTGTTAAATTTTAAAATGTCAATGGTTACGTATGTTTACCGGGCCTGTAATTTAATGAGTGGGCCGGATATGAAAGCACTCATGTTTAGTACTTCTTCCGTTACAAAATAAGTGATATACTTTCCATTTTAAGGCGTTTCAATATAAGTGATACACTTTCAAAACTTACCATATATGGTAAAAGTTAGTGGGCCCCACACCCACTAACTATCTACTTTAATATAGTGAAAAGATACATTTACTCTTACTTTTACTTTTAAACATTATTAAATTAACTTTAATCAATATATGTGGGACACATCATCCACTAACTATCCAATTTAATCTAATTAACCCCCATTATCATATTTTGCCTCAAAAACCGTGACCTATAAAGTGTATCACTTATTAACGGAGGAAGTATTTATTAATATTAGAAGGCAAAGTATAACCCAAGTCGCCTTCTAGATCAGATGGCACGTGCCATTGGCTTTGAGTTTTAACTATTGGTTAATATGATAGTTTCTTTTTAAAATTGATAGTTTATAACCCGTGATACATCACGGGTGGCTTATAGAAAAATTTTAAAATATTTTTATAAATATTATAATCTTTTTGATTTTTTTAGAGTACTTTATTCATTGAAATTTTTTTACCTTTGAAATTATTTTATAACTAAAACATACATTTTCATATAATTTCCAGAATATTAAAATTCTCGAACATAATAAAAAAAAGTACATAAAAATGGAAATGACAAGTTTTACATGTTTTCACCATTGTTGAGTCCACAAGGCTGCAATTTAAGATCTTTCGACTTGTATAGATTTACAAACATTTCATTCAATAATTCACCATGTCAAATTTAATTTAATATTACAAACATTCTACGATTACACTCTCACAAACTAGAAAAAATTACAAAAATCATGAAAAAAATACTTAACTTTTCAAAACATACCTTACAGATGTATTTGAGAGTTATCTCAATTCCTCCATGTAATAACTCCTGAGAAGTCAACTTTGAAGGATTGACCTGGTTAATTAACAACTTTAATTTTGATGTTTTTGAACCACTACTTAGAGAATTTTCTTTCAATTGGGATGAAGAAGTAACAACCTTATGGTTGTCATCACTAATGGTGATTTTCGGTTATTACAAGTAACAAAACGCAGCGAAAAATAGTTTAATCACCAATGAACAGATCTTGATATCAATCATACAATTAAACTAATAATAAATACAAAGAGTTAATAATAGATGCTTCATACCCTTGAAGCCTTTATCTAACGCGAATCGGATGGAGATGATGGTACGACAGAAACCAAGAACTCCAACGGGGAATTCCTCCAAAGCTAGTCCACACAACACTTGTGCAAGAACACCAAGGGATGCTAGTCCAAATCTTCAAGCAAATGGAAGCAAAAGTCTAGAGAGTGTGTATTGGGGTGGCGGCTGTATAGGGTTCCAGGGGGTCCAATTTATCTTGCCCTTGATTCCCTTTTATTGACTTCCCATAATCAATTATGATTATTAACACTCTAGTCCCTATCTTTTGTTCCTTCTAGTTTGCTCACAATAAAGTTCTAATATTAACAATTAATATTAAACTTTAATATATACAAGCATGTAGCTTATATTAATATATAATGTAATTACCCTAATTACACTATATATCTAATGATGTTAAGTGTTTAAGTGTGTGACCCTTTAGGCTCACAAACAACTAGCCATATAACTATATGTTATACGCGTGAAGCATATTCCAACAGCTCCCATTTGCGCACATGATAACATCAAGTAGTTATACAAGCAAAGGTTAGAGTCTAGAAACCCGCCAATGCCCCTAGAAGTCCATGAGGAGTTTCATAAAATCTTTGTTCAAAGTTTTTCAATCAGTTATCCTTTTGTTGCTGATACTATGTTGAAATTTAGACAAGGATTAATGTCAATCTACAATTTCAACGATTCTGTTTCTTGATCTATACATTGAAGTAGATTACCAAAACCAATCAAGATTCATCGTGATTGCCTTTTGGGTGTGGCCACACATACATCTATTCAAATCATCGAGGGGCCCAGTAGTATCTAATCCACATATGTGGAGGAACAAATTCTTTATTGATTGCACATGTCTGTCATATGCTTAATGACAAGCCCGATAATGGTTGTTATAGTAGCCTTATCCAGGTCAGTGTTTAACCACATCAAAGTTTGCCCCTCCACATACACAAACCAACTTGCATCTCAAGTCAGAGGATAAGTGACAAAGCCTTTGTGAGATTCACTTGTGACATAAATCCAGGAAGTGATTTCTCATAGGTTGGGTCAGTCAAATTGTGCATCTTATGAACAACATGTGAGTTTGATTTCATCATCCTTAGTCATACTAAGATAATGTCATCAATGCCCTCAGATTTGTCTTAATAATATTCCCATATTATTAATATGACAATGGACAATTTAGAATATAAAACGCAGTAAATATTCATGGATCTAAACATGCAAATATAGAACACAGTAGATATTCATATAAAAACGATCATATCAAATATATCAATTTATTCCAATAAAAACTGCTCAATGTTCCATTATCCAAATACTAAAACAGTTTACATGAAACTACTAGCTGGTCGAAGCCCAATGTTTCTAACATGCTCAATATGTTTTGTACATGACATTGGCTTCGTGAATGGGTCAGCTAAGTTGTCATCTGTATGAACTTTGAACAAGCGTACATCTCCCATTAGGATCGCATCTCTAATGTAGTGAAGCTTCCTCCGATAATGTCTGGCGCCTTTCTGAACACCAGGTTCGTTGGCAATGATGATAGCACCTGTGTTATCACAGTACATATCCATAGGTTTTTCATTACTGGGGACCACTCTAAGCCCAGAAATGAATTTCCTCATCCAAACAGCTTCCATTGCAGCTTCAGTAGTTGCAATGTATTCAGCTTCTGTAGAAGACATAGCGATAGTGCTCTGTTTAGCACTTTTCCAATCAACAGCGCCTCCGTTCAAAACGAAAACATAACCCGTTTGAGATTTGGAATCATCTCTATCAGTCTCAAAACTAGCGTCAGAATAACAAGTAACGCTTAGCTCATTTTTAGTTTCACCACCGTAAACAAGAAACATATCTTTAGTATTCCTAAGATACTTCTGTATGTTCTTAACAGCAGTCCAGTGACTCTCACCTGAATTCTGTTGATATCGGCTTGTAAGGTTCTGAGAGAGCGCTACATCAGGTCTTGTGCACCGTACAGCATACATGATAGACCCTACTGCCGAGGCATAGGAGACATCACGCATACGTTTCAACTCATCAGGTGAGGACGGTCCTTGAGTCTTACTCAAGTGTACATTGTGGTGCATAGGAAGGTTTCCACGTTTGGAAGCATCCATTCTAAATCGTTTTAGAATCTTATCAATGTACGCACTTTGACTTAGTCCGATTAACCGCTTTGATCTATCTCGGTAGATCTTTATACCAAGTATATATGCCGCTTCCCCTAGATCCTTCATAGCGAAGCACTTCCCAAGCCAGGATTTTACATCTTGTAGCATTGGAATGTTATTTCCTATGAGTAGTATGTCATCGACATATAGGATTAGAAAGACGACAATGCTCCCACTAGCTCTTACATATACACATGGCTCGTCGGGATTCTGAGTGAAACCAAACATTTTGATTTCCTCGTCGAATCTTTTGTTCCAACTTCTGGATGCTTGCTTTAGTCCATAAATGGACCTTTGAAGCTTACATACTTTCTTAGGGTGCTTTGTACTTACAAATCCCTCAGGTTGTACCATATAGACATCTTCGTCGAGGTGTCCATTTAAGAAAGCAGTTTTAACATCCATTTGCCAAATCTCATAGTCATAGTACGCTGCTATGGCTATGATGATCCTAATAGCTCTAACGTCGGCAACAGGAAAGAAGGTTTCATCATAGTCAATCCCGAGCTTTATAGGTGTGTACATTGTCATCCATGTCGGTCTTCTTCTTGAAGAGCCACTTGCTACCAATAGTCTTACTGTTAGGAGGAAGATCAACCAAAGTCCATACTTGGTTATCTTTCATGGATTGCATTTCCGCGTTCATAGCATCAAGCCATTTGTCAGATTCAGAATCTGCTAATGCAGCTCGATAGTTAGGGGTTTCATTATGATCCCCTAAACTCAGCTCCTCAGCATCGATTTGGAAACCATATCGTTCAGGTACATGAGGTGTCCTTGCGGACCTTCGAACGGGGACTTCATCATTTTGAGGTGCAACAAGAACAGTTTCATGTTCAGCCTCATCTTGATGTTCGCTAGTATCTACAATAGGTTGTGCATCTTCATCGCTTGAAATCTCGTCAAAGTCGATTGTACTCCCACTTGCTTCTTGTGAAATGAGATTGCTCTCAAGAAACTCATCATAACGAGCAATAATTACTTTTTGCTCAGGTGGGTAGTAGAAATAGTAACCCATCGTTTCCTCAGGGTATCCTATAAAGATGCACTTGACAGCTCTGGGTTCAAGTTTGTTCGGTGTGTCTCGTTTCACGAGAGCCTCAGAACCCCAGACCTTCAAGTAAGACAAGTTAGGGACTTTCCCATGCCATATCTCATATGGTGTCTTTTCAACCTTCTTGGTGGGAACCATATTAAGTATGCGAGCAACCGACTTGAGTGCATAACCCCAAAAGGATAGAGGCAGAGTGGTAAGACTCATCATCGATCGGACCATGTCAAGCAAGGTGCGATTTCTCCTCTCTGATACACCATTATGCTGTGGTGTATTAGGGGGAGTGAATTGTGTGACAATCCCACAATTCTTTAGATGGTCTTGAAACTCATGGCTCATGTACTCTCCTCCTCGATCAGAACGGAGAGCCTTTATCTTCTTGCCGAGTTGATTTTCTACTTCATTTTGGAAAGCTTTGAACGTTTCAAAGGTTTCATGTTTATGTTTAATCAAGTAAACATAACCATAACGACTAAAGTCGTCAGTGAAAGTAAAGAAGTAGGTAGCACCTTCCCTAGTTCTAGTTCTAAAAGGGCCACATACATCGGTATGTATGAGTCCAAGTAGATCATTGGCCCTTTCGCCTACATGGGAGAAAGGCTTGCACGCCATTTTACCAAATATACAAGAAACACATTTATCAAATGATTCAGAATCATCTGTTTTTATAAGCCCGTCGTTTTGTAATTTTAAAACGCGTTTCTTGTTAACATGGCAAAGACGACAATGCCATAGGTAAGTAGAATCCAAATTCTTCTTGGATTTCTTATTGCTACATGTATAAATAGAACTACTGTTTGTGATACGATTATGCATGTCAATCTCAAAAATACCATCACAAGGAATAGCATTAAAATAGAATACATTATCCTTCGAAACTGAAATACCATAATCCGTAAAAGAGTGAATAAAACCATTATTCCACAAACATGAAAGCGATACTATACCCCTAGTAATACTAGGCGCATAGTGACAATTGTCTAATACAATAATTAAACCACTAGGAAGGATTAAATCATAGCTTCCTATAGCCTCGACCGGTGCACGCATTCCATTGCCTACGTACAAGTCCAAAGCTCCATGGTTTAGCTTTCTACTTCCCCTTAGACCCTACATGGTATTGCAAATGTGAGTACCGCAACCAGTGTCATATACCCATGATTTCTTTGGGAAAGCATATAGTTCTATTGTGAAGATACCTGATGTGCCAACCTTGTTGGCTTTGTTCTTCATCAACTCTGCCAGGTAGGCAGGACAATTCCTCCTCCAATGGCATATTTCAACCCAGTGATGGCAAGCAAGATCCTTAGCAGGATGCTCCTTATGAGTAGGTGGGGGAACCTTTGGCTTGGGCTTGTAAACTTGCTTTCCCTTGCCTTGGCCCTTAGCAACTACTTGCGGTTTTGGTTTTTGGATCTTTCCTTGCCTTATGGCAAGGACAGTAGGGGTAGGAGATTTCTTAGGTATCCCAGCCTCCGTTTGTTTCAGCATAGCATGTAATTCGGCGAAAGTCTTCCCCATACTATGCATATGATAAGTCATGACAAACGGTGCATAGTCCTTGTGAAGTGAAGTGAGAATTAACCCAATTTCAAGGATATGAGGCATAGGGTAGCCAAGTTTCTCCATCTGGTCTAGGTAACTCTTCATCTTCAAAAGATAAGAGCTAACAGACTGTCCCTCCTCTTGCTTACAAGCATGGAAGGCTTTGACCGTGTCAAAGAGTTCCTGATCAGCTTGCTTTTGATACGTGGTTTTTAGTTCACGCATCATATCAAATGCAGTGAGGTCCTCGTGATTCTTTTGAATCTCGGGGGTCATGCTCACTAGCATAAGGGCAGCGACTTCTTGCTGTTTGTTAAACCTTTTAGTATAGGCCGCACAAACATGAGCGGTGGCATTAGCAGCGGGGGCAGGGGGCAACGCCTCTTCCAAATTAGGGTTTAGGGTTTAGGGTTTAGGGTTTAGGCCCTGAGGACAATCCTTAGGTTACGAGCCCAATCAACAAAATTCGATCCATCATGTTTCTCCTTATCGAGAACGGAGCGAATGGTGTTGTTTGATAGGGTTTGATTGTTTGTAGTCATCTACAAAATTACAAAGTTCATTAATTAGTATTTTCAATAATTAATTTCTTTTAATAAATTAACTACCCAATTAATTTTAATTAAAAGCTAAGATCCCATTGCGCTTCTATCATCGCATCAGTTGATCTGCTAGAGATGATAGATCCAATAGGTAGGTGACGATCAAAAATTGCATTACAAGTGCAACTCTTAGAGGTATGGGACTTCATGACACCTAACAAACATCTAGGGTCAAGTGGCATGTTTGTCGCATCTTCGCTTCGAGTCAAGGTCTCACCGTTAACTCGATTAAGTCATCCAATGTGAAATCATGTCAAAATAGATCTAGGTCTCACGCGTAGAGAATAATGACCTCGGATCTAAATTCAAACCACGTCTCACGTGAATTCAAAAATAGAAGCAAGTGATTTGCAATCGATTGGACGGCGTGACTTAAAATTTAGGTATGGAAAAAATTTTATGATAAAATTTTATGAAGATATGAATGAATCATGTACTTCATTCATACCACTTCATAAGTCGGTTTAATAAGCGGTAAAAACTTTTAGCGATTATTAAATTATAAGTTTCAAATCATATTTAAACTTTTGTATTAATCTCAAAAACAAGTTTAGATTAGTTTTATAATCATAGAGGATTGAACTGTAATCATCGATGATTAACTAGTAGTCATTGATGATTAAACAGTGATCATAAGTGATTAAGCAATAATCATTGATGATTAACAAGTAATCATTGACGATTAAAATTTTGGATGTTTTAATGTTTGTGTTTCAAAAATCATATTTTTAGTTGCTTATTATTTGTATCATATAGAATTTTTTTCACAACCACAAACTTAACATATAATAAAACATGCAACACATTTTGTGCAAAACTCGACCGATGAAATCCTAGGTTCGGTCACGTGAGTCATCACGATGGACCGAAGGGTCAGACTAGGGGACGGGCCAACATCAACCCAATGGGCTCCCACTTGCTCCAAGACATTCTTGAGCTAGTAGAGACCAAAACTTGTGAAAAAATGCAATCTGCCAGAAAATTCCAGCAGACTTTGAAGCTCGAAAAGTCACTGAAGGAGTCTTCCATAGTCTTCCCGGCATTCTGGAAAGTTGTAGCCCACGACTTTGCAAGCATTTTAGGCTTTTGAATCGCCCAAAACGGAGTCCGTATGCCTCTGGAAAACCTGTTTTCGTACAGCCCTCGTGTTGATAACGGAAATTTGTAGTTTTCTTCATTTGTCTTCAATTTTGGTCAACAATTTTGCAATAAAAAGAAATAAAGAAAGACAATCTATTCTATTACTTTTACATTACAAATTGCCCCAAAAAATGGCACCAAAAATAAAAGAAAAAAAATTAAAAGATTACAACCAAATTTAGCCAAAAACATGTCTTTCCCAAAACAACCAAACATTCAACCACAATCAATCACAAGGTCTAGGTTTTCATCGGTGACAAACAAGCAACAATTGACAAGGCTTTGGATTGGGATATGAGAAAAATACATGTTTTGCCATATCAAAAACGATATTAAACAAGTAATTCCAAGCCAAATAATCAAAAAATTCAATAAACTAGATTAATTTTTTGATGTGTTTTTGTAATAAGTGGCAATTAGGGTTACAAAAAATCAAATTTTTAACCCATTATTTAAAAAATTGCGAAAAAATAAAGAACCCTAGGGTTCTTATATTTGCCGTTCGGAATTAGGGTACCAAAAAGGATTGATTTTTGCCACTTTTTGCAAAAACTAGCTAATTATATGATTAATATAATGACTCGTGATACCACTAATGGTGATTTTCGGTTATTACAAGTAACAAAATGCAGCAGAAAATAGTTTAATCACCAATGAATGGATCTTGATATCAATCATATAATTAAACTAATAATAAATACAAAGAGTTAATCATAGATGATTCATACCCTTGAAGCCTTTATCTAATGCGAATCGGATGGAGATGATGGTACGACAGAAACCAAGAACTCCAACGGGGAATTCTTCCAAAGCTAGTCCACACAACACTTGTGCAAGAACACCAAGGGATGCTAGTCCAAATCTTCAAGCAAATGGAAGCAAAAGTCTAGAGAGTGTGTATTGGGGTGGCGGCCGTATAGGGTTCCAAGGGGTGCAATTTATCTTGCCCTTGATTCCCTTTTATTGACTTCCCATAATCAATTATGATTATTAACACTCTAGTCCCTATCTTTTGTTCCTTCTAGTTTGCTCACAATAAAGTTCTAATATTAACAATTAATATTAAACTTTAATATATACAAGCATGTAGCTTATATTAATATATAATGTAATTACCCTAATTACACTATATATCTAATGGTGTTAAGTGTTTAAGTGTGTGACCCTTTAGGCTCACAAACAACTAGCCATATAACTATATGTTATACGCGTGAAGCATATTCCAACAATCACTGACCTTTATAGGTTCTTTGTTATGAGATATAAATTTACTATTACAAACATTTTCATTTTCATTATAATTATATGTTGTAAAACCATCATGCTAACAATGTGTTTCACATATGAGCAAAATCAACCTCCTTTAGCTATTATAATACTTAACAGAACATTAGTAGTTTACACACAAGATAGGATGCAGATACTATTCACAAAAACTGAAAATGTATGACCAGAGTATGATTGATAATTCCTTAATTTAAACGTCAGGCCGCCTTTCAACCCGTTTGACATGTTTGAATTATTAGGTATTTCTTTTTGTACATTTGAGATAAAGTACAACCCAAATCGACATGTTAATATTGGGTGACATTAATCATTGGATTCCAAAACATTGATAAATTTGGTATTTTGGGCCCACTTGGACTTTTAGAGCTCTCTTCAACCTGCTCATGGCTAGGTCGATTGGTTTCGGTCGATGCCACTCATGATTAGAATAATAGAATAAGACAAAAGCGGGTCAGGTTCTAGCTTACTAAGTAAATCGGCTACATTCTCCCACCATAAGTTGGTTTATTAATACTCCACATTGTCAAAATTGGTTTATTACATTACCTTTCATGGACATTTTACAATTGAATAAGAAAAACTATATCAATACAATAATCCTCTAAAGTATTTAATAATGTGCTTTAGGAAGTTTTATGCGACTAAAATACACTCCGGCTTGAGTTCGACTTGTTTGACCCGTTTCTATTTTAACTACGTTTGCAAATTTTACCCATTTGACCCGTTTCAGATAAATATAACACAACCCATCCATGTATCTTTAAATGGGTAAAAAAATCGCACCTAAAAATATTCAAATATGAAATTTACTGTGTCAGTTCTGCGTATTTATATATTTAACCTGGTGTTATGAAATAATTGGAATTAAGAATTTGTTCAACTTACTTGTGTTGTCAAAGTACACTCGAGACTCCATCTTCACCTAAATATTAGGTAACAAACAATGTGGAAAATTTACAAACACACTTGATTATATGATCAAACTTACACGAAAGGCTCAAACTGATG
The DNA here is from genome assembly GCA_963853835.1 of Calendula officinalis. Lineage (NCBI taxonomy): Eukaryota > Viridiplantae > Streptophyta > Magnoliopsida > Asterales > Asteraceae > Calendula > Calendula officinalis. The sequence goes on from OY970827.1 coordinate 44,338,830, forward strand.
ATCTCCTATGAAGTGGGACGTTCCTCCTATTGAATTATCAAACATACCGCCATTGTAAAAAGAAGGCTGACTTGTGCCCTTTCATAGTTTTATCAGGCACATTAGTAACGTATCCATAGATTAAATCTAACTTTCAATTGAAATTAGTAACGTAACGTATTTAATCAAAAAAATTAAACAATTTATTGAATGTACGGAAATGAAGATACACGTTAGCAACATATGGTTGAATTGGGAATTTCCAAAAGATGAATTTTTAATATAAATTTACTGTTACATTCGTTACTAATGCCTAATAGACGCATCCTATAAAAAGATATAGAGATAGAGATGCTAACGTGGATGCAAACGTGGCCAAAGCTTATAGGTCCTATTATGACATGGCATTGTCTATGTGTCATAGAATTAAAAAAAAACCTTTGTTTAATATTTTTAAAATACTTTTTAAATTATATGATCTTAATATTTTGGTGATGTAATATTTTTGCTGAGAAAATTGAGAAAATGACAATTATATTATCTTTGTATATTCAATACTTAATCGGTTTACATTATTGCACTATTTAGGAGAGTTTTTAATAACTCCATAACTGTAGCAATTAACACCATAACTGCATTATATTTTCTGAGTTAATAGGATGGTCAAAATGGAAAATTGTTTTCCAAAAATAAATACCAAATATTAATCCGCCCCACTTTAAAGCATGTGGCTTAGGTGTTTCGGTTAAAGTAGCAAATATTGGATGTGGTGTAGTGGTAAGTCAGATGTATGAGTTGGTGGAGGTCCCAAGTTCGAAACTCGTTCACAACGTTTTTTTATTGCAATTTTGTTGTGGGTTTAAGACCTTCCACAAATGGAATGGCTAGTTTAAGACATGCTATTATTAGAAACTTATTCCCTCATTGTATATAGTAGAGATATCCATTAAAAATCACAGTTAGAGGTAGGTAGGGGTGCCCAAAGGGTCGACCCGATCCGGACCCGAACCCGATAGCGCTAATCGGGTCGGGTGCAATCGGTTCGTGTGTTGATATCGGGTTTTTTTAAACCCGACTAACCCGATTCCTTATCGGGTCACGTTTCGGGTTATGATTCTTATCATTTTCAGGTTGATCCGATTCGACCCGATAAGGGTTAATCTTAAAATTTAAATTTTAAAATATCTTCACCATAAATATTGAAAGAAAAGGAAACGAAAAGTCACATTCAATTTTTAACGAAAGTGTTTGATATGTTCTTTTTGAATTTCAATATACAAGACACAAGAGCATGGTTTGCTAACATACACAGAGCACTAATTGATTAATAAGGTATACTGCATACCTTCCGGATCGTCAGGGAACCTGTGAATGCTAGGGGAACGAACGGTGGGGAATTACGAATCCCGGCGATAGTAATCTAGGGCGAAACGGGTATCACGGAAAAGTGACTTCGAGCCGCGGGAGCATTAAATGCGATCAAGTCCCCAGGACGGCGTTGCCATGATTTTGTACTTTAGCACGATGGGTAAGAGGTCTGGACTTGACCTCTTTAACCAGGAAATCTTACAAAAGACTGGTCCGAAGGAGGATGCTCCCTCTTTCCCGCCTTGAACGGTTCGGCTATAAATGCCTTCGCATGGCGATCGGCTAAGGCACTCGGTACATTCATTACACGCTTCACTCTTCGTTACATTTAATATACAACTCTTAACCAAGCATTAAATGTTCGATAGACCTCACGTCATAAATACTAACTTGGGCGTCAGAGTGTTCTCACGAGGATCACCCTCGGGGAGCAACTGACCCAAGGTCTTCGGTTGATTTTGGGTTCTGCATTCAGGTTCCCAGAGGAGGCACACATCCGCCTTGGTACCCGGAGAATCAGTTTCAACATTTGGCGCCATCCGTGGGACCTTGAACAATAATGGTCCAAGAAACGACGTTAGGAGACACAAATCGCCTCCAGGTGACGCCCGGTCGACCTATGGGGCAAAGAGGGAGGGGAGCTTACTCCCGGCTCAACCTCCACAATCGTCAACGCTTCAACATGTCCGCCCCCGGGAAGTGGAGGAAATGAGCCCACACCGGAGGAGTTGGAAGATTACAATCTCTTCTGTAAGTTCAGGAAGATGAGGCAGATGGAAAAGAACCGCGCGAAAGTAACAGGGGAGGTAATTGGTGTAGAGAGAAATCTCACGTATTCCAGCGAAGAAGAGTCTACGGAAGTGGTATACAGGGATCCTACGAAACACTTAAGGGTCACACCGGTGAGTGCATGTAATACGAGTAAGATATGTAATGATACTTGGAAGAGGATTGATTCATAATAGTCATTTATCAATCAAGTTAAGTATTAAGTTAAGTTCAACTTATTACTAGATTTATTTATCTAACTAATTAATACAAGTATTTGTACATTTACTAGTTGAGTAAATATACAATGTGTTAATTATAGATTATCCATAATATGATTTAAAGCAATTAAATCATATGGTAATTGGATAATATTATTGTTAAGATTATATAAAGTTTATTATATAATTAATTATTAAAAGTATTAATACAAAGTATATATTTCGTATATATTTATATATACACGAAATATATTAAGTGTATAAATACTAGACATTTAATAATTAAGTGTAATAATAATAACTAGTTAAACTACAAGGGTTTAATGTGTAAAAGATAAGTTTAATTAAGAGATTGATCTTAATTAAACTAGAAGGGCCCTAAGTGAAAGTCCTTCTATTATAAATAGAAGGCTTGGGGTTCCCTTATTGTGTTACACCATTCCACACGAAAAGAACCCTAGCCCTCTCCTAGTTTCGGCCGAATAGAGGGAAGAACACAAGCCTTGTGTTCTTCGTCCTTCGTTCGTTCTTCTGGTTCTTCAAGTCCTTGAGGATCCAAGTTCATTTCATCAACCAACTAGAAGGTTTCTCGTTGTGTTCATTAGTGGACTTACTTAAGCAAGATTAAGATATGATTTGGAAAACCCTTTCCTCCTTCTCCCTCTTGTTCGATCGACACACCAAGAACCCTAGGCCGTCGAATACACACAAGGTGTATGTGTGTGTACGAGTTTTTCGTACAAGGTTTATTTCTTGTTAGTCTAGTTTGATTTCCAAGATCCCAATCCTTTAGGGTTTAAGGATTAGGTTTAATCTCAGTTCCGCTTTAGGGATTAAATCGGCTAGTTGGTTTAACCGACAAGAGTCATGTTCTTGTCAGTATGGTCGAACCAAGTATACTAGGAGGTTGACCCAAGTGGTCAATCAGTGTTATGAAACCCTTCAGTGGTATCAGAGCGTTGGTTTAGAAATCTAAACAAGATTAACAGTGTATTGTTTTCATGTATGTATACATAAGTGTTATCTATACATATATGTATACATGCATGAATGACATCCATGCAAACAAATATTTGGGTGTCCCTCATAAAATACATTAATGTGGTTAGAATTCGTGACTTTAATCATAGATGATTAAACTGTCAGAATCGCAACCTTAATCATTGATGATTAAACTGTTGGATTCGTGATAGCTTAATCATAGATGATTAAACTGTCAGAATCGCAACCTTAATCATAGATGATTAAATTATTGGATTCGTGATAGCTTAATCATAGATGATTAAACTGTCGGATTCGTGGCAGCTTAATCATAGATGATTAAACTGTTGGATTCGTGGCAGCTTAATCATGAGTGATTATATTGTCAGAATTAGTGCCCACCGACACACGTGTTCGAGTATCATGGCCGATGATGTGCGAGCCTATCGGGTCACACGCCGGGGGAATTCCTTTCCGATAACACTTAAAAGAGTAGAGATAAATAAAGACGTTGGGAGAAATTATAGTATCTTTTATTTCATTGGACCATTTAATGGTCCAATGCATGTAAAGGAAAGCCACTACTTTCTCCACATGCTTACTTTAATTCTATTGGACCACTTTTTGGTCCAATGCATGTAAAGCCTTTCCACCACCTCCACTTGCTCTCTTATCTATATAAGAGAGATGTGGGAGGTTGATTAGGAACTAATGAAAAATCGGTTTTCTCTCTAAATACAAGTGTTTGGTTGCCGAAATTCTAAGAGAGTTCTTGAGCATTTTCGGTGTCGGGTTAGCAACTCGAAAGGAATCGCGTACTCGGTGTGGATCAATCGATAGAGGGGAACGATTTCGTGACCATCATCCATCAACGAGTTCATCATCACATCTTGCGGGTGTCTTCGAGGGTATGATGTTCTCACCTTCTTTTTTGTTGCATGTTTCGGGTTTAGAGATTCAGTCATTGGTGGATCTTGGTGGTTAAATTAAATTTTAAAATATACGTTTCCGCTGCGTTTTTGAACCCACCAAAATCCAACAGTGGTATCAGAGCCTACTCTTACCGAATCGTGCACATTTCGGGCTTGAAAACGATTTGAGGATCGGTTTTGCCAAATTTTAGATTTCGGGTTTTAGCCTTGCTAAATCCATAATATTTTGACTCACACACTTATATGTTTGTCGTGATTTTGGCATGAAATGCATGCATGCATATATTTGTGTTGATGTATGTAATTTATTACATGCAAAGATTCTTTGTGCCTTAAGTGTTTGATTTCGAATCTTTGTCAAAATTTTTTTATGAATGGTTTGTAATTAATAATTTATTAATTTTGGTATGTAATATTTATTAATTATGGCTTGCATGCCATTGATTTTCATTTGTAATTGTACTAGTTAGTAGGATTTCGTGGCGTGTTTGCCATTTCTCTATTTTCTATGTACTTGTAAAATGAAGATCAAGATACAACCGAATGGAATCATGAATTGATGTCTAAGCAACCTTGGATTCGATGAAGTCTAATGGAGACGGCGGATTTAGTGGGAGCTCACATGGAAGGTCATTATTTGTCCATAGTTGACCATGTTTTTCCCGGGTTGGCTCACGGGAAAAACGCATAGGGTTTGGGCATGGTTACCAATTTCATGTTGTATGCGTGTGATGTTTATTTATTTGCTTGGTTATTAGATTTCCGCAATGTTAAATAAACAAATCAATTAATTAAAAATGGTTTAATTAAATCACACGCTATAGATTAATTAAAAGGTGAAAATTGTTTTTGTCACAAAAGTAATTAATCAAAATTTTAAAAGAAACAAAAACCTGTTTTTAGAGAATATCATTTTTATTATCCTAATGATGACGCCACCCAAATCTTGCTAGACAAAGTTGGTTGTCGTGCATTAGCCGAGCCAATTTTGAATAGATAGTGTGGAAGGTGAGTGTGACTCATTTTTCTATGATTGGTCGTCGTGCATTAGCCGAGCCATTGTAGTTAAAAGTGTTTCACCGCGTATCATGTTTGATGATTTATATGATTTCTCACAAAATGTAAATCTTGCACTATCCATTGGAATGTCACCACTTAAGTCTTGTGGAGCAAGGTCGGTTGTCGAGCGAAACCGAGCCGTGCCTTGTAAAACAAGATGAAGGTGAGTATAAGTTCCTTATTTAAGTTGGTTGTCGAGCGAAACCGAGCCAATTTGGTAATGGACTTATCATGGATCTAGATGGTCGATTTACAAACTTCAAACTAAGTTTTAAATGATTTTCGAGCGAAACCGAGTCATTTAAAATTTGGTTTGAGGTTAGTGCATGTAAGGATCAAACATGCCAATTGACACAATGGTTGTCAAGTGATCCCACAAGAAGCTAAGATGTTATAGTGTCGACTATGAACCGGTACAATGGATACCGCCAGAAATAGCTTTACATTATGATCCGCGGCATACCCGTCATAATGTGTTGTGAAATACAGATTCTTAGCCCTTGTTAAATATAAAATGTTTTGGGTAATATATTTACAAGGACCCATCAAACTAACTAAAACTACTTTGCTATTTTAATAGATGGCATCTTCAAACCCCACCACCACCACCAATGTTTCGTTAAGAGTTTTCCTTGAAAAGGTGAAACTCAATGGTGCAAATTTCCTTGACTGGGAGAGACAACTAAAACTTGTTCTCCGCCATGAAGGAAAGATGCACGTCATTGAAGGACCTCTTCCCGATGAACCAGGGGAGGATGCGATTCAAGCAGCACATGATGCTCATGAACGTCTCACGAAAGAATGTGAGGACGTTACATGTCTAATGTTGAGCACAATGACTCCTGATTTGCAAAAGCAAATGGATCATTTGTACGCCTACGAGCTAATTATGCAGTTGCGGGACATGTTCCAACAACAAGCAAAGCTAGAGCGGTACGAGTGCCTCAAGAATGTGTTTGATCGTAAACTCCTCGAAGGCAGGGATGTGAGCGCTCACGTGTTGCGTATGAAAGCAAACGTGGAACGCTTGGAGAAGTTAGGCTTCTCCATTGGGAAGGAATTGGCCGTGGATTTCATCCTTAGGTCACTTCCTACATCATATGAACAGTTTGTGATGAACTATCATATGCATGGTATGGACAAGTCCATCATGGAGCTTCATGGTATGTTGAAGACCGCCGAGTCTACCATGACCAAAAAGAAGCCCAACCCAACACATCCCGTCCTTGCAATTCGAGAAGGAAAGGTCTCCAAGAAGAAGAAGTCCACCCCAACCCCTCAAGGTAAGGGTAAAGGAAAGGTTGGTGCGCCCAAGCCTAAGCCTACTTCGGCCAAGATGGCAAAAGGAAAGGTTCCTCAAGCCATGACGCCGGAAGATGCGGACTGCTTCTATTGCGGGAAAAAGGGGCATTTCCACCGTAGCTGCCCAACATACCTTGAGGAACTCAACAAGCTAAAGGCTAAAGGAGTTGGAGGTACCTCAAAACCAGGTATGTACATGATTGAATTATACCAAACCTCTACTTCGCAAAACTGGGTTTTAGATACCGGTTGTGGCACTCATGTTTGTAATAAAATGCAGGTGCTACGGGAAAGTGAGAGGTTGATGGTTGGAGAACAAGATCTCATCATGGGAAACAGAGAAGTTGTCCCGGTTGAAGCCAAAGGAAATGTGTTATTGTCCTTTAGATCTAGTTTCTCAATTTTGTTAAAACATGTTCGTTATTCGCCGCTTGTGGCAAGGAATATTATTTCATATTTTGCTTTATACATTGATGGTTTCAAGTTTGCTTTTAATGATGATGGCACAATTTCTTGTCATAAAAATGGTGATTTTTATTTTAAAGCATTACCGGTTAATGGCATATATGAGATAGATGCACATGTTAGTAACAAAAGATCAATCATGCAAATTGGTTCTACATCCAAAGATACTTTGGATAAATTATCTCTTTGGCATAGTCATCTTGGCCATATAAACAAGACTCGCATCTCCAAGCTCCAAGAAATTGGGTACTTTGAATCATTTGAACATGGTTCAAATGATGTATGTGAATCTTGCCTATTAGGAAAGATGACTAAAGCTCCCTTCACCGGTGTTAGTGAGAGGGCTAAGGGTTTATTAGATATTGTACACACCGATGTGTGTGGTCCATTTAAACACCTTACAAGGAATAATTGTAGATACTTCGTAACCTTTATAGATGACTATAGTAGGTATGGATATGTTTACTTGGTTAAACATAAGTCAGAAACCTTTGAGGTGTTCAAGACATTCCAAAACGAAGTTGAGAACCAATTGGACAAATCAATTAAGATACTTCGATCAGATAGAGGCGGAGAGTATCTTAATCTAGAGTTTATTGACCATCTTAAGAATTGTGGGATTGTCTCACAATTAACACCTCCTAGGACTCCACAATTGAATGGAGTCGACGAGAGGAGAAATCGAACATTACTTGACATGGTTCGATCAATGATGGCAAGAACCCAAATACCTATAAGTTTTTGGGGATATGCTCTAGAAACGGCGTGCAAGCTTCTTAATCTCGTACCAACAAAGAAGGTAGAAAAGACACCTTTCGAGATATGGCATGGGAGTAAACCTCCACTATCCTATCTTAGAGTTTGGGGTTGTCAAGCCTACGTGAAGCGTGAGGTAGATGACAAATTAGAACCCCGTTCAGAAAAGTGTTATTTCATTGGATATCCTAAAGCGGGACTTGGATATTTGTTTTACAAACCTACCGAGAACAAGGTATTTGTTGCTTGAAGGGCAGTCTTTCTTGAAAGAGAACTTTTATCCAATGAACCTAGTGGAAAGCATATAGATCTTGAGGAAACTCAAGATATATCCAATGAACTACCTGATGTTCGCACTAGCACACAACCTCAAGAGGTTGGTACCGATCAAGAAGATGCGGTAGAAACTGACGTTCCACCATTGTCTCTTCGTAGATCTGGTAGAACTCGCACTGAGCCAGAGAGATATGGGTTTCTCATATCTGAGGGCAGCGAGTTACTAAGGGATCATGATGAACCCTCTACTTACCAGGAAGCGATGGCAGGCCCAGAGTCTGACAAATGGAGAGATGCAATGGAAGTCGAGATGCAATCCATGAAGGACAACCAAGTATGGGAACTGGTTGATCCTACACCCAGCTGTAAGCTTGTGGGGTGTAAATGGGTCTATAAAGTAAAGACCGGCATGGATGGACAGATTGATACTTTCAAAGAACGACTGTCTGCTAAAGGCTTCACTCAAACCCATGGTTTTGACTATGATGAAACCTTTTCCCCAGTGGCTATGTCGAAATCTATCAGGATACTTTTGGCAATTGCCGCCTTTCATGATTATGAAATTTGGCAAATGGATGTAAAAACCGCCTTCCTTAACGGGAAGCTTTCTGAAGAGGTATATATGAAACAACCTGAGGGTTTTGTACATCCAAAGTATCCTAATAAAGTCTGTCAGCTTAAGAAGTCCATTTATGGTCTTAAGCAAGCATCTCGAAGTTGGAATCTTTGCTTTGATGAGAAAATCAAGGAATTTGGATTTTCTAAAAGTGAAGATGAACCATGTGTATACGTCAGGGCTAGTGGGAGCGCAATTGTATTCCTAGTCCTATATGTTGATGACATCTTACTCATTGGGAATGACATTCTTATTTTGAGTGATGTCAAGACATTTCTTGGAAAATGTTTTTCAATGAAGGACTTAGGAAATGCAGCGTACATCTTGGGAATTAAGATCTATCGAGATAGATCTAAAAGACTTCTCGGGTTGAGTCAAAGTGCATATATTGACAAAGTTCTAAAGCGATTTAGAATGGAAGATTCCAAAAAGGGAAATCTTCCTATGTTGCATGGAGTGACTTTGAGCAAGGCTCAATGTCCAAGTTCCGATAAGGAACGTGACATAATGAAGAAGATTGTATGCTTCGGCAGTTGGATCTATCATGTACACCATGCTATGCACAAGACCTGATGTATCATGTGCGTTGAGCGTGACAAGTAGATATCAGGCAAACCCCGGAGAAGCTCATTGGATAGCCGTCAAGAACATCTTGAAATATCTTCAAAGAACGAAGGATATGTTCTTGGTATATGGTGGTATGGAAGAATTGCGTGTAGTTGGATACTCAGACGCAAGCAAGACACAGTTGCTGATTCGACGACAGAATCAGAATACATTGCAGCAAGTGAATCTGCAAAAGAAGCTGTGTGGATGAAGAAATTCATCAATGACTTGGTAGTTGTTCCCAGCATTGCTGACCCCATTGAAATATTTTGTGACAATGAGGTTGCAGTAGCTTTGGCTAAGGAACCTAGAGCTCACAAAAGAACGAGGCATATTGCTCGTAAATACCACGTTATTCGAGATAAGATTGAATGTGGTGATGTTGTCATAAGCAGAGTAGTATCGGAAGAGAACCTTGCCGATCCGTTTACTAAGCCGTTGTCACAGGCTGTACATGATTCTCACACTAGAAGAATAGGTGTGAGATTTGCCAGTGATTTAGCTTGAGTACTGTTTTAGTTTGAATTTGATGTTTATTTTGGGAACTTGAAGCAATATTGTAGTTTTGATTGTATTGATGTATAAATATGTCTGTCTATACATATGCGTGTTGCAGTTACCTTCAACATCTTTATTGTGTTCCATCTTTGCATGTTTAAACACTTCCCAGATTTAATCTAAATCTCCACAGTCAGTCATACTTAAAGGGAAGTAAGTAATGAACGAAGACTGAGGTAAGTGGTTGGTCAAAGTGGATGCAACACTTACCTGTACTTGAAATGGGGCTCAAGTGACTGGAGACCCACACCCGAGTTTACTTCATGGAAATTGTCACAAGTATCTCGGGATGATAATATCATTTCATCCTTAGACCAGAGATTCATGAGATTCCAAAGCATAAGTTTACTTTACTTAGATTAATGCTCTAACGCGGTTCGTAAATGGCCGTTATAAGGGGCTTAGTTGGGTAAGGATAATTTATGTGGAGGGACTATGTAGTCAAAAGGATTTGTACCTCGATGAAGAGAGATATCCATAGGCCCCTCGATGATTTAGCGCTGACATCCAAAAGCATGGCCATGCTCGAGTTATATTGAAAATGGTTCAATTACATCTCATTTCGGTCACCACTAAATACTAGATCGAGAAACATAATCATGAACGATCTGGAGAATGACGACATTAACCCATGTCTCCTGTTCACAAGGATATCGTGTACAAAAGGATGATACGATCACTTATCTAAAGGAACCATCATTTATATGACAAGTAGTAGTCGAGGATGACGTACCTCGTACTGACTTGGGGACAAAGATGCCTAGCTAGGGCCGCTCTTTGTTTGTGATACCAACAACACGTCGCGTCGTGTGCAAGTGGGAGTTTGATAGAGTTCGTGACTTTAATCATAGATGATTAAACTGTCAGAATCGCAACCTTAATCATTGATGATTAAACTGTTGGATTCGTGATAGCTTAATCATAGATGATTAAACTGTCAGAATCGCAACCTTAATCATAGATGATTAAACTGTTGGATTCGTGATAGCTTAATCATAGATGATTAAACTGTCGGATTCGTGGCAGCTTAATCATAGATGATTAAACTGTTGGATTCGTGGCAGCTTATTCATGAGTGATTATATTGTCAGAATTAGTGCCCACCGACACACGTGTTCGAGTATTATGGCCGATGATGTGCGAGCCTATCGGGTCACACGCCGGGGGAATTCCTTTCCGATAACACTTAAAGAGTAGAGATAAATAAAGATGTTGGGAGAAATTATAGTAGCTTTTATTTCATTGGACCATTTAATGGTCCAATGCATGTAAAAGAAAGCCACTACTTTCTCCACATGCTTACTTTAATTCTATTGGACCACTTTTTGGTCCAATGCATGTAAAGCCTTTCCACCACCTCCACTTGCTCTCTTATCTATATAAGAGAGATGTGGGAGGTTGATTAGGAACTAACGAAAAATCGGTTTTCTCTCTAAATACAAGTGTTTGGTTGCCGAAATTCTAAGAGAGTTCTTGAGCATTTTCGGTGTCGGGTTAGCAACTCGAAAGGAATCGCGTACTCGGTGTGGATCAATCGATAGAGGGGAACGATTTCGTGACCATCATCCATCAACGAGTTCATCATCACATCTTGCGGGTGTCTTCGAGGGTATGATGTTCTCACCTTCTTCTTTGTTGCATGTTTCGGGTTTAGAGATTCGGTCATTGGTGGATCTTGGTGGTTAAATTAAATTTTAAAATATACGTTTCTGCTGTGTTTTTGAACCCACCAAAATCCAACAAATGTGTCTTCCATGATCATTTCATTTTAAAAATCAATGGTTTAGATTGAGTTCTGCTGGTTCTGTAGTCTTAATTGGTTCTGATTCTAATTCCATGTAACACCTCAATTTTCAAAACAATATTTAAATAACATTTCATCCCAAAATGAGTAATAATGTATCGGTGTCAAATACCGAATTTACAAAAACTAAAAGGTTTCTTGTTTGAGATTATCAGAGTTTACAAAAAACGGTGTTACAAAATATATCTAAGCCATAGGATAAGGACTCCAACTATGAACACCAAGCTAATCTCAACAAGGCCTCCTCTCTAAACTGGCCTCCTAAATCTTCGATCCCGAACCTGAGTACATAGCAAAACACAAACATAGTACGTGAGACAAAATTTCCTCGTGAGATACATGGGTTTTAGACCCGATAAACAATTAGTCACATAATATCATTTATATTATAATAATATTATTAATTCCATTCTGGTCACTTCATTTCTTTCATCATTGGCCATTGTCAAGATAATCGGAATGCCTCCAATCTATCAAGACCATCATATCCACGGTAACCGGAATGCCTCCAATCTACCGGGACTCATAGGTATTGGGTAATCGGAATGCCTCCAATCTACCACTAACCTTAAGGTACCGTAATAACCGGAATGCCTCCAATCTATCACGACCCTAGGGACATCATAATCCTCATCATCATTTATCACTTATCATCATGAGCTTATAGCTCCATCATTTCTTAATCAATTAATCAATTCATCATCACATAAGCAATTCATTGGTAATCACATAATTGACTCAATTACTTATAGACTCGATAAAACATGTAAACATAAAACATTTACTAGCTATGTACTCAGTTTTGAAAGTTCACATGTACTCACCTTAGCCAAGCTTATCCAAAAGATGTGTTTCTTGAACACAAATGTCTCTTCCCAAGACTTGAACCTCAAATCCTTCCACCAAATGACCTAATATCAAAACCAACACAATGGTTTACCTCAAACATCTATACTAATCATATATTCCATGGCTAGTTATCTATTTGTATCATATTTCCACAAATTACCAAACCCTAATTCCAAAAATCTTTATATTTTCACAGATCCATTTCATAAACACAGTTTCCTTGTTAAAATACCATAGATCTAAGTTAAACAACTTCCATTTGATCATTTAAGCACAAACCCAAGACTTGGGTTTGAGATTCAAGCTTTCCCTACTTAAATCCATGGCTAAAAACCCAAGAGAGATGAAGATTTACCTTTGATCTTCAACTATGAGCAAGAATCTTCAAGATCTAGTGAAGATTAAGCTCCAAACACCTCCTTAAACTCAAAAATCGCCCACACAAGAAGAGAGGAGAAAACTAGGGTTTGTTTTTGTATTTAATGAGCCAAGCCCGACTTAAATGCTACAGGTCGGGAAAGTTTGCGCCGCTATCCCAGAGTTCGCGCCGCGAACTCCCAAAAACACGCATTCCTCGCGATCGGGAACCAGGTCGGGAACTTCTCACGATTGATGCTCGAACTCTCTGTCCCGACTTCGCGAACGCGAACAGAAGTTCACGCCGCGAACTTGCCAGGCAGCCTAGGCTGCACTTTTTCACCCATGTCTTCACCCGGTTTCGCCCATAACTTTCTCGTACGGTGTCCAAACGGTACGAAACCAAATCCTACATGTTTTTAATGAATTATCCATATTTATCATATTTTTGTACAATTTATTTATTTACAAATTTCGGGTCGTTACATTCTACACTATATATATATATATATATATATATATATATATATACATATATATATATATATATACATATATATATACATATATATATATATATATATATATATATATATATATATATATACATATATATATATATATATATATATATATATATATATATATATATATATATATATATATATATATATATATATATATGTATATATATATATATATATAGTGTACAATTCAACGCATAACCCATTTAAGCTATAGAACCCATCTAAGCTACAGAACCGCAGAACCCAATCTTAGACCATTCAAATTTAAAATTAAGGGTCAAGATCAATTGTGACATATTTGTAAATAAAACTTATTATATTTATAGTAACAAATAAATAAAAGGGTATAATAGGTATTCACAAAAAAAGAAAAAAAGAAAAAAGAAATATCCCTTAGAAACCGTCACCCTCCCACACCTCCCACTTTTTCTCATTCCTCTTCTCTCTCTCTCCACAAACCCTAGCCCCCACTACTCATTCCTTCTTCTCTCTATTTTTCGATCTGGCGATCTCCACCAGCAGAAATAGATATGTCGCCGCCCTTCGAGAATCAACCACCATCAACTATTCCATGCAGACCGACGACGGTGGCGAATACACTTCATACGGCGGTGATTTTGCTGCGAGAAGGTGGAGATTGAGACAAGTTTATCACTATCAACATCGGTGAGTTGTTGATTTGATTTTTTTGGAGACGGTAAGTGGGAATCCGATAGGGTTGTTTTATTTCCTTTTTTTTCCACCTTACAAAAGGTTTGCAATCTATTTATATGTTCAATCTCCCCAAGAAACCAGAAGATTCCAAACGAAAAAAAAAGAAGTGGATTTTGTTATTCTTTATCTTTATATTCTTCCTATTAATCAATTGCATAACACCACTATTAATTTTCTTCAAAAAGATTGAAATTTTTTTTTCCAGATTAAAATAGCTCATATTTGTGTTATGTGATGATTGCAGGTGTTAGGAGAAGCTATGGGAAGGAGGCGAGGCAAGTTAATTACAATGAAAGTCGGAGGCCTAAACAAATGAAGCTAATGTTATTCGTGCAACAATATCGTGTTCAATCTTAAAAATTCTTAATCAATATTGTGTTATACATTTGATGTTTTTGGTATTACATTTGATGTTTCTGTCATTACTGCATTTGATGTTTTTCTCATTATTAAATTTGATATTAAAGTGTTTTCGTATTAACATTGTATGTATTGAAAGTGTAAACATTGTATGTATTTGGGTCAGTATCATATAATGATTATTTTACGTAACACATTTCGTACAATACTCATTGCCTAATACCAAAAACATCTTATGTTCCATAGATTTTACATCTTATTTATTCTAAACTAATTTTCGTTAAATATCACGATCAATCACTGTATGTTGAATACGTCTGATTACAGGCCGCAAACATCCAATGTATTTAACTTGGAAATTACAGTTTTACCGCACATACAATGAATGTCTTATTAATTACACGAATGTTAAAAAAAACTCACAATTAATTTCGTGATATTGATAAAAAAAACATGACTTCCCATGTTTTAAGGAATCAAGCGCACAATGATTGTATTTCCATAGATAACCGATTTGTGCAATTTGACTTAAATACCTTTTTCGTTTAATAATAATAAAAAACATATTAATTATTAATTGCTGCGATATGATTGGCTGGAAGAGGGTTCTGCGGTTCTGCAGTTAAATTGGTTCTGCGCTGAATTGCACCATATATATATATATATATATATATATATATATATATATATATATATATATATATATATATATATATATATATATATATATATATATATATATATATATATATTCGGATTTTTTTTTAAATGTTTAAAAGGAAAAATGAATTTTAATAAATAAAGTAGTTTATACGTATTTTTAATTAGTTCAAGTTAAAGTACATACGTATAAATAAGATGTAATATTCTTATTAGAATGTTACAAGTTTATTTTAAAAGTAATTATATGTACATATATTAAATACAAGATTAAATAGAACATTAAAAGGTAATGTTATTTTGATCTTAAAGGATAATAATATAACTAATTATTGTATAAGTTATAATATAATTATAACTAGAAAGTACAAAGTTATGATTTCATTATAACTAGAAATTGTACAATTTGAGATTATATGATGAACTAGAAATATACAAAGTTATATATTATTATTATTATTATTATTATTATTATTATTATTATTATTATTATTATTATTATTATTATTATTATTATTATTATTATTATTATTATTATTATTATTAGGTGTATAAAGTTATAAGTTATTATAACTAGATAATTATACAAGTATAATATAAGTATTTTACAAGTCATGTAAGATACTAGATTAATGATCAAGGATTAAATAACAAGAAAACTTTATAACCTATATTTAACTAGTTCAAGTTAAATATAAGAAAGGTTTAAACAAACTAAGAATTATTTTATATAGTCTTTATATAATAAGGTTATTAGTTTCACCAAGTATAGACCAGTGATTGTGTTTGCTTAAGTTCCATCATGGTTGTTGGAGCTAGTGGGAGCTACACAAGAAAATCACAAAGTTTATAAATGTGTCGTCAAGACATAATTTTTGGTCGAATCTAATAAGTCAAAACAAATGTTTGATTTCATTATTAAACATGTGAAAAACAAGATGTGTTAAACTAGATTTATGTTTCAAGTTTATGAATCATAAAAGAATTAAAAGTTTAACATAAGTTTTTAAGTTTTTCAAGTAAAGATAAAACAAGTAAGTTTTATTATAGATAAGGTTTTTCATAAAACCTAGTAAAACGTTTTGTACGCCTCGTTTAGGTATACATATAAAGCGCGCAACTTCTGAAACTATAAGTTTTAAAGGAAAAGTTCTTAAGATTTAAAAAGGTGTCCTGTTGAATTCTTGAATTCACAAGTCACAAATATTAAATAAGAATTAAGATTGGAATAAGGTTTAAGTCTAGTTCAAGACTTAAACAAACCCAAGAAAATCTTAGATCTAAGTACTATCCGACTAATGGAACACCTCACTTGTTAAACAATATTCATATTGTAAGGATAAAGAACCTTAGATATGGATTCAAATCATTGCGAGTGTTAGGGTGCGTAAGGTTCTGTGATAATCGGGAGTCCCGGCGCAGAACATCGCACTGTCTTATATGGTCTGATCTACTTTGGTGATAATCGGGAGTCCCGGCCCAAAAAGTACTTGAGTAGAATAAACATACTAGACTTTATTGCAACTTAGAAATGTACATTTAGATTGTACAAGGTTGTAATAGGTTATAAGTCTAAAGATTCTACGACCCCTAGGAATCGTATCAAGTCTTGGTGTGATTGGTAAGGATGTTACCTACCAGAATTAGCATGTCTCGTTGGGAAGTGCCCAAACCTTGTGGTGAGAATGTGATATATGGATCATATGTAGGTAAACCTTGTAGGATTCACATGGCGGAACTTGAATCCCACATACCGGATCTCTACTAGTCAATGAGATCACAAGAAGAAAAAGAAGAAGAACATTACCTTTAGATTGCTAAAGAATGATCCACCTCTACTGCACCACCTGAACACGCTGCAAGACCGCGTTGTACCAACAAAGTATCACACAAGAACTTGTGTGTGTGTGTTTCGGCCGAACACCAACCGAAAAACCCTATGGGGTTTTTGAGTTTCGGCCGAGAGAGAGGGAGGAAGGAAGGAGGTGTCTAGGGTTCTTTTGTGTTGTAATGTGTAACCCTTAAAACCTAACCTTAGTCCCTTATTTATAAGGGATTAAGTTACCGTTAGGTCCTTGGAGTTTAATTATGCTTATTACATAATTAAACTTCCTATTAACACTTTAAACCCTTGGACTTTTACTAGTTAATTAATTGTCTATTAATTAACTGTCCGTTAAATATTTAACTTAATATTTAACCTTCCTCTTAAATAATAATTAACTTATTATTATTTATTCTCTTCTTTATAATCAACTTAACTAGTTAATTATTCCACACAACTTACTTTATTCGGTTGTCCATTATTGGGTGTGTAGTGGTGTGACCCTTTAGTGCCTTATAACATTGGACACGGTGACACGTGTACTTATCTGTGCACATAAATCCTTCATCCTAGGCCTAAAATATTTATTATGGGTTTATAATATATTTTAGAGAATGTTTATTGATGATTACTAATTAAACTGGGTTTGATTTGTAGATGGCAGCAACAACCACAATGACAACTACCAACAATCTCTCGCTACGCTCGATCCTAGAAAAGGACAAGTTGACTGGGTCAAACTTTCTCAATTGGGAGCGCAATCTTCGCATTGTGCTCAGGAATGAGCGAAAGTGGTATGTCTTGGAGAGAGCACTACCAAATGTCCTTGCCGCGAATGCTAGAGCTGAAGCAAGGCAAACTTATGATAAGCATGTCAGTGATGCACTCGATATGAGCTGTCTGATGCTCGCCACTATGAGTCCCGAACTACAAGCGGGACTTATGGATGTGCCTGCATTTGAAATGATACAGCAACTAAGAGATTCATTTCAAGAGCAAGCTCGCACTGAGAGGTTTGACATCAATCGAGCCTTCAACTCTTACAAGATGGTCAAAGGAACACCGGTGAGTGCCCATGTCATGAAAATGAAAGGGCACATGGATCTACTGGCTAGACTCGGTCACCCCATACCGTTGCAAATGGCAACAGACACTATACTCAATTCATTGTCTGATGACTACAAGCCTTTTGTGGTCAACTACAATATGCACAATATAGAGAAATCCATTGTTGAGCTACATTCTATGCTCAAGACAGCTGAATTGAGTTTGGGGACCAAATCTAAGGATGTTCTAATGATCGGTAATGGCAGTGGCGGTGGCAAGAAGAGAAAAGGGCATTGTGGTAAAGGAAAGGGTAAAACCATTCCTAACCAAGGAGTGCCAAATGGTAAAAGTGTCAAACAAAAGGTCAAGAAGGTGAAGCCTAACACAGCGAGGATCGAGAATCGGTGCTTCAAGTGCGGGGAGGCTGGGCATTGGAAAATAAATTGTCCAAAGGGTGCCAGTGGTGGAGGAATCGCAAGTTCCTCAGCTAACACGACCACACTTCTTATTCGCTTTAAGATACTTGTAAAGTATATTACGAGTAATCTAACTTTTACAATCGTTAATTGCAGGAGGCGATGGAAAGTGAAGGTGACCAGCATGGGATGGTGATTCCACGAGCACCAAGATTTTATAATTCAGTATTTTGTGGATTCAGTAAAACAATTTCATTTTTGTTGGATAATTTTTATTTTATGTTAAAACAAGGTTTTTGGTTTTAATTAGAATCCATGGTTGAATTATATTATGTTATGTGTGCATGTGTGACAATTACACTAGTCAAGGTTTATGACTAGATTTTAAGTTCAAGTTTTGATTTACTTAATATCTCATGTTTTATATTTGTTTGATTGTTGTATAAGTGAATAATGTCTTAGAAGCTCAATACTTAGATACTAGAAAATTAGAAGTTTTTCTAAAGTATTTAAGAGTTTTTATGGAAAGCATAAAGTTCAAGGTACATTGAACTTATTTAAAACATCCTAAGTAATGGTTACTTATGATGGTAAGTTTTAAAACATTAGTATTAATATAGTATGATTATATTGGATATAATCAAGATGGACTTTAAAGAGTATTATTACAAGTCTTTCATACTTGTGATAAAGGAATTTAATGAAGTCATAATTTCCTAACAAGGAATGTTGGATATTCGCATAGTCCAAGTAAAATGACTTAGACATTAAATGGACTCTTAAAAGGTAGAACTATATTAAAGTATTTAATAACTAAAAGGTATTAAACGCAAGTGTTTGATACTTGTTAGATACAGTAATCAATAAAAGTCATAATTCCCTAAACAGGAATATTGGATATTCGCAAATCCAAAGGATGACTTTAATAATTGATAAGTTCTTAAAGGATTAAACTATAAGTTATTAACAAAAAAAGTCAACGTCTTGACTTGGTCAAATTGATAGTTTAAGTGATGCTTAAATTCCATAAAAGTGAGTGAGAGCTATGACTAACATAATTCATTAAAGACATTAATGAGTTTAGTAAGTTAGTGAGACATTAACAACAAGGAATTACCAAGTCGTTAGCCAAAGAGTTAAGAGAAATCATTGATTAGATTAATGCAAGCCTAATAGCGTGGTCACAAGTCTTGTGATTAATAATTGCAAATCTAATAGGATGTTCACACTCTAGTGAATAAGTTAATTATTTAAGGAAATTTCTTTAACTAGTAAAAGTACCTATAAATCAAGTAGCTAAAAGAGATTTAGTTACAAGGCAAGTTTTATAGATTCAAGAAACTAAGGAGCTATTTTCCAATCCTCCTATGTTTACCGAATCATATAAAAAGGCAAAACTAGAATATGTTCTAATGTTGCATGAACAATATCTAGCAAAGACAAAAAGTAATAGTATTTTAAAGTAGTCGTCTTATGTCTTTAGTTTAATAGAAATGACTAAATTGTAATTAGTGATAAAAGTTACAATTAAGAGTCATTGAGTAATCAACACAAACGCAAAGAATAAGTAATGATCCAGTAATAATTCAATATCTATGTCCAGTGAGGAATAGTACATGAATTAGTATCATTATATTCAGACTTTGTATGTTTTACAATATCCTTGAGTAAAAGTCTCTTTATTCAAAAGATATAAATCCGTGACTACTCGTCTTGGTGGGAACCTTGATGGGACGTTAACGTCATCGCGGTATTTGGTGGTAGATTCGAAAGTTCTTCGAAGATAGCTACACAAGTTTTTGTGTAAACCAAATATCGGTGATATTCTGTTTGAGCTCGACGAATATTGGATTGACCACCGTGATAATACTTCGTGGTTGAAAAGTTCAAAAGTATTATTCACTAGGATTGTCCTTAAGCCTGAGGTATTTGGTTTACGATACAATGACTAATGTACTTTGGTTCGTCTTAGACAAGCCTGATATATGGTTGTCAAAATGAGGCTTTACTGGGTACAAAGGAATTTGTATTATTAATCGAAATATAACAAGATGGTAATTGCACCTCCTTTTTAGGAGAGATGTTTATGGGTCCCTTGACATGATAAAAACTGACAAGTGCATGGCCATGCCCAAAAAGCGAAATGATTCGTTCTTTGTCGTTTATCACAACAATTTAAATCAAGTAGTCAAGAAATGATTTCGAATACAGGAGTTGATAATTTCTACCATGCTCGTATTCGTTATCACAAATATCGTGTTGCAAGGGATGAAGCTAACAACGTTACCCAAGAAGTAAAGACAGAGTGTTCTTTACTAGGCAACGCTATTAAAGGAGTTTCTCAAAAACTATACCTGGGTTACATAAGCTGTTTTTATGGGGTTGGTTACCTACATGCCCATCTAGAAGGCCACTGTAACTCGTGTCATCAAGCTAAGGTTACGAACTTGCACAAGTGGGAGTCTGAAGGATTTATATGCACAGTTAGTCAACCTATGGTGATACATCCATGCCTACGAAACACTTAAGGGTCACACCGGTGAGTGCATGTAATACGAGTAAGATATGTAATGATACTTGGAAGAGGATTGATTCATAATAGTCATTTATGAATCAAGTTAAGTATTAAGCTAAGTTCAACTTATTACAAGATTAGTTTATCTAACTAATTAATACAAGTATTTGTACATTTACTACTTGAGTAAATATACAATGTGTTAATTATAGATTATCCATAATATGATTTAAAGCAATTAAATCATATGGTAATTGGATAATATTATTGTTAAGATTATATAAAGTTTATTATATAATTAATTATTAAAAGTATTAATACAAAGTATATATTTCGTATATATTTATATATACACGAAATATATTAAGTGTATAAATACTAGACATTTAATAATTAAGTGTAACAATAATAACTAGTTAAACTACAAGGGTTTAATGTGTAAAAGATAAGTTTAATTAAGAGATTGATCTTAATTAAACTAGAAGGGCTCTAAGTGAAAGTCCTTCTATTATAAATAGAAGGCTTGGGGTTCCCTTATTGTGTTGCACCATTCCACACGAAAAGAACCCTAGCCCCTCTCCTAGTTTCGGCCGAATAGAGGGAAGAACACAAGCCTTGTGTTCTTCATTCGTTCTTCGTGTTCTTCAAGTCCTTGAAGATCCAAGTTCATTGCATCAACCAACTATAAGGTTTCTCGTTGTGTTCATCATCAGTGGACTTACTTAAGCAAGATTAAGGTATGATTTTGAAAACCCTTTCCTCCTTCTCCCTCTTGTTCGATCGACACACCAAGAACCCTAGGGTTCTTGGTGGCCGTCGAATACACACAAGGAAGGGGATGACCATAGAGTTCGGAAGGGACGAACCGATCCCGGAGGGATACGTAGGAATGGAGCCACTAGTAATATGTGGAGGCATCGCCCGGATGATGGTCCGTCGGATCTATGTAGACGGAGGGAGCTCAGCGAATATCATGTACGATCACTGCTTCGAGAAGTTTCCACAGGACGTCATGGCACTCCTCAAACTCGCCACCTCTTCAGCAGTCGGGTTCTCCGGACAATCCGTGTGGCCACAGGGAAAGATTCGCCTCCCATTAATATTGGCCGATTGGAACACGCGTCGCAGTAAGACTATCATGACAGAGTTCATCGTCATAGAGGCCTCGTCCCGGTATAATGCCATACTGGGACAGACCAGAATGTGGCAATTACAGGCTATAGCCTCCACCATTCATGGCCTGCTCAAGTTTCCATCAGAGCACGGAATACTTACCGTTCAAAGCATGCCTATCCCCGTGTCGGAATGCGGGAGTGTTACACACCAAGATAGTTGGACTAAGAAGGAGGAGGCCCAAGTAGTTATAAACACGGAGTTCCCCGAAGCTACCGTCCGAATGAGGGGTGACCTGCCGCCCGGGATAAGGAAAGAGTTGGAGGCCTTGTTGAAGAGGAACAAACATGCGTTCACATGGGAACCTAAAGACATGACGGGTGTATCGAGAAGTATTGTGGAGCATAAGCTAAATATTAATCCTGCGTTCGCACCGGTCAAGCCGTCAAAGAGAGGGATGACGGCTGATCGAAACGGGGAGGTTAACAAAGAAGTAGAAAACCTAGTATCAGTCGGGGTTTTGAGGAGCACTCAGTATCAAGAATGGATAGCCAACCCCGTGTTGGTAAAAAAAAAAGGGGATGGCTCCATGCGAATGTGTGTGGATTTTAAGGATCTCAATAAGGCATGCCCCAAAGACAGTTACCCCCTCCTGTAGATTGAACAGAAGGTAGAAGCGTTGGGAGGATACAAATGGAAGTCATTCCTGGACGCTTACAAGGGGTATCATCAGGTGCAAATGGCCAGAGAAGATGAAGAGAAAACGGCCTTCCATACGGCTAAGGGCACATACGGTTACATTAAAATGCCTTTCGGGCTATGGAACGTCGGTGCCACGTATCAACGCTTGGTCGACAAAGCCTTCGAAAAACAGATAGGGCGTAACTTGGAAGTTTACGTTGATGATATGGTGATTAAAAGCAAGGAAGACGAAGACCTGATCAAGGACGTTGAGGAAACCCTCCGGCGTTTGCAGGAAATTAATATGAAGCTAAACCCAAAAAATTGTTCGTTCGGGATGAGCGGAGGGAAGTTCTTAGGTCACGTCATTACTCCATCCGGAATACAGGCTAACCCGGAAAAAATAGAAAACTTGTTGAAAGCAAAAACTCCGCGAACGGTAAAGGAGGTACATGCCTTGAACGGGAAGTTGGTCGTGTTGGAATTATATGCACAGTTAGTCAACCTATGGTGATTCATCCATGCCTACGAAAGACTTAAGGGGTCACACCGGTTAGTGCATGTAATACGAGTAAGATATGTAATGATACTTCGAAGAGGAATGATTCATAATAAGTCATTTATGAATCAGTTAAGTATTAAGTTAAGTTTAACTTATTACTAGATTAGTTTGACTAACTAATTTGTACAAGTATTTGTACATTTACTAGTTGAGTAAATATACAATGTGTTAATTATAGATTATCCATAATATGATTTAATGCAATTAAATCATATAGTGTTTGGATAATATTATTGTTAAGATTATATAAAGTTTATTATATAATTAATTATTAAAAGTATAAATACAAGTATATATTTCGTGTATGTATAATACCGAAATATATTAGTGTGTTAATACTAGACATTTAATAATTAAGTGCAACAATAATAACTAGTTAAACTATAAGGGATGAAAATGTAAAAAGGAAAATTTAATTAAGAATCAATCTTAATTAAACTAGAGGGACCTAAAGTAAAACTTATTTATCTATAAATAAGAGGCTTAGGGTAACCCTAATTCCCCCTTGCTTGCCACGAAAATCCCCTCCCCTTTCCCTTTGATTTTCGGCCGAATACACACACAAGGAAGAACACAAGCTTTGAGTTCTTCAATTGTTCTTTGTGTTCTTCATTCGTTCTTCGTGTTCTTCAAGTCTTTGAAGATCAAGATCATTACTAGGATCAACTAGAAGATCGCTCGTCGTGTTCAACATCAGTGGACTTACTTAAGCAAGATTAAGATATGATTTGGAAAACCCTTTTTTCCTCCTTTTCCCTCTTGTACGAATTCGGCACCAAGAACCCTAGGGTTCTTGGTTGATTCGACGAACACACACAAGTGTGTGTGTGTGTGTGTTCAAGTTTTTCGTACAAGGTTTATTTCTTGTTAATCTAGTCTAGATTTCCAACATCCCAATCCTTCAGGGTTTAAGGATTAAGTTTAATCTCAGTTCCGCTTTAGGGATTAAACTAGCTAGTTGGTTTAACCGACAAGAACAATTTTCTTGTGAGTATGGTCGAACCAAGTACACTAGGTGGTTGACCCAAATGGTCGATCAAGTACAATGAAACCCTTCAGTGGTATCAGAGCGTTGGTTTAGAAATCTAAACAAGATTAACAAAGTTTGTTTGTTTAATTTTAAAGTTTTTTTTTTTCCAAATTTTTTTTTCTTCCTTGAAATTTTCGAAAGGTAAGAACCCTAGGACCAAGAATATTAAACTAGTTTAGTTTAATTGGTCAAAAGGATTCTAACCCTAGAATTTTCGTGATCAAGAAAGAACCCTAGGACCAAGAATATTAAACTAGTTAAGTTTAATTGGTCAAAACGATTCTTTCATTTTCCCCCATAATTTTCGTGATCAAGGAAAACCCTTGGACCAAGTATGTTAAACTAGATTTGTTTAATTGGTCAAAAGGATTCTTTCCTAATCCTTTAGATTTTCGAAATCTAGAAGGAATGTTGGACACCAAGTATGTTAAACTAGTTTAGTTTAATTGGTGAAAAATATTCCTAGCCTTAAGAATTCGAAACGCTAAAGAACCCTAGGACCAACAACATTAAATAGTTTAGTTTAATTGGTTAAGAGGATTAATTAAAATTATAATCTAAAAAATGTTAAAAGATTATTGTTTAGATATGATTGATTAGGATTAATCATCTAATAAATAATGTTTTTGATCAAGAAAGTCAAAACCCTAGTTTTTAATTGATCAAGAACAGGATTAGGGTTTGGTTAATTAATAAAAAAGGGAATTAATAAGGACTAAAAGAAGTGTTAATTTTAAAGTTTAAAATTAACAATATGTATTTAGATTTATATATAATTTCGAGTTTTTTAAGATATTTAAAAAGGAAAAATGCATTTTAAAAGGGAAAATAGTTTATACGTATTTTAATTAGATCAAGTTAAAATACATATGTATAAATTAGGTGTAACATTCTTATTAGAATATTATAAGTTTTTAAAGTAATAAATTATATACAAGATTAAATGGAGCATTAAAAAGGAAATGTTATTTTGATCTTAAAGGTTATAATATAACTAGTTATTGTATAAGTCGTTATATAATTAAAACAAAAAAGTACAAAGTTATAATTTCATTATGACTAGAAATTGTACAAGTTGAGATTATATGATAAACTAGTAATATACAAAGTTATATAATATAAATTATTATTATAAGGTGTATAAAGTTATAAGTTATTATAACTAGATAATTATACAAGTATAATATAAGTATTTTACAAGTCATGTAAGACGCTAGATTAAAGATCAAAGGTTAAATAACACGAAAACTTTATAACCTCTATTTAACTAGTTCAACTTAAATGTAAGAAAGGTTTAAACAAACTAAGAATTATTATATATAGTCTTTATATAATAAGTTTATTAGTTTCACCAAGTATAGACCGGTGATTGTGTTTGCTTAAGTTCCATCATGGTTGTTGGAGCTAGTGGGAGCTACACAAGAAAAATCACAAAGTTTATAAATGTGTCGCTAAGACATAAGTTTTGGTCGAATCTAATAAGTTAAAATAAATGTTTAATTTTATTATTAAACAAGTGAAACACAAGGTGTGTTAAACTAGGATTATGATTCAAGTTTCATGAATCATAAAGGAATTAAAATTCACATTTTAAAGTTTAACATAAGGTTCAAGTTTTCCAAGTAAATAAAAACAGCAAGGTTTTTAAAGAAAAGGTTTTTCACAAAACCTAGTAAAACGTTTTGTACACCTCGTTTTAGGTATACATATAAAGCGCGCAAACTTTTTGAAACTATAAGTTTTAAAGGAAAAAGTTCTTAAGATTTTAAAAAGATGTCTTGTGGAATTCTTGAATACACAAGTCACACATTTTAAATAAATGATTAAAATTGGAATAAGGTTTAAGTTTAGTTTAAGACTTAAACAAACCCAAGAAAATCTTAGATCTAAGTACTATCCATCTAATGGAACACCTCACTTGTTAAACGATATTCATATTGTAAGGAGAAAGAACCTTAGATATGGATTCAAATCATTCCGAGTGTTAGGGTGCGTAAGGTTCTGTGATAATCGGGAGTCCCGGCGCAGATTATCGCAGTGTCTTAGATGGTCTGATCTACTTTGGTGATAATCGGGAATCCCGACCCAAATTGTACTTGAGTAGAATAAACATACTAGACTTTATTACAATTAGAAATGTGCAATTGGATTGTACAAAGTTGTAATAAATTAAAAATTCTAAAGTTTCTACGACCCCTAGGAATCGTATCAAATCTTGGTATAATTGGTAAGGATGTTACCTACCAGAAACAACATGTCTCGTCAGGAAGTGCCCAAACCTTGAGGCGAGAATGTGATATATGGATCCTAGGCCTAAAATATTAATTATGGGTTTATAATATATTTTAGAGATGTTTATTGATGATTACTAATTAAACTGGGTTTGATTTGTAGACGACAGCAACAACCATAATGATTTGTACCAATAATCTCTCACTACACTTGTTTGTAGAAAAGGACAAATTGACTGGGTCAAAATTTCTCAATTGGAAGCGTGATCTTCATATTATGCTTAGGCGTGAGAGAAAAGGAAATGTCCTAGAAAGAGCAATCTTAAATGCCCCTGCCGCGAATGCTAGAAATGTACCAGGACAAGCATATTACGCTTGTAGAGTGTTCAACTCTTGCAAGATGGTTAAGGGATCATTAGTGAGTGCTCACGTCATGAAAATTAAAGAGCACATGGATCCTCTTAAAAGACTAGGACACCCAGTACCGTTGCAGTTAGCAACATAAGTGATACTCAACTCGTTGTCAGATGACTAAAAGCCTTATGTAGTCAACTACAACGTGCATGACATGGAGCAATCGATTGATGAGCTATATTCCATGCTCAAGACTAATAAGTTGAGTTTGGGGGCCAATTTTAAGAATGATCTTGTAGTAACTGATGGTGGTAGTGAAAAGAGAAAGAGGCGCAGTGGAAAGGGAAAGGGCAGCCGATCCCAGCCAAGATGTAACATCCCAAAAATCATCGAAAATTTAAAAATTTTTATATAAATAAAATAATCATTTTCCCAAAAGTACAAGTAAACAAACGGTCCCACAATAAAATAATCATAAAAGCTCATCGAGTAACAGCTCATCTAATGCACTTGCTCTAGTACCTGCAAAATGGGGGGGGGGGGGGATGTTTGGGGCCAGCCACCGCTGAGTGAATAATCAACACAATAAACATACACATACAAACAATTCACACCACATAAGTGATCCCTTTTATTAAATTTCACTTGGTTCGCCAATGCCGGACGATCCCAACGCCCACCAGCGCCTCGCCGCAGCACCCCCTTCCAACACCCACCAGTGTCCCGCAGTACCACGCTGACAGTCGTGAATTGTACTCGGCTTACTCTGGGAAGAGTTGGCTAACCTCATGAATCTCAAATATAGTTAGTTAGTTTTATTAACGTGTTGACCCGTTACAACATTGTACTCATATAAAACTAACAGCTCAAGCTCAAGTGTATCATCTCATAGATATACAACCACATAACACAACTCAAGTGTATATAAACTCATAATCACATATCAAGTACACAGATCATTCGCAACAACAAGCTCAACTCAATCAATCACACTTCATAACATATAGCACGTAATCATGAATCAAATGTAAGTGCAAGTTTAGAGTGAGATTACCCACCTCGAATAAGCGTACGCTACTAGATGTCCTTAGCACCAAAGAGCGTCTCTAATCAGGTCCTAGAAGGTCCTACAAAGCACAAGGAAGCTCGGGTTAGGATTAGACCCAAAGGTAGTTCCAGCAGAAACTTAATAGCACCCAGCACTCTACGGGAACGGCCATAACTCTCAAACTGATCACTAGATTTTATTCAAATTTTTACAGTAGATTAATGACTCAGAGGAATACAATTCGTCAGAAGATTTCGGGAGTCGAATCCGAACAGAAGGGGCTCAAAACAGACTCGCAAGACAGAAAAATGGAACCGAAAACTCTGATGCGACGGTTTACTAAAATAGTGATATCTTTTAAATGATAAATCAGATTGATGAGCCGTCAGCGGTAACAGAAAGAGGACTCAGAAAACTAGAGACCTTCGCGGGCCAAAAATATAAAAACGTATTTTAAGTGTGTTAAAAAAACGGACTCAAACATAGCCAACATAATTTGCCCAGAATTCAGCGTGACATTTAAAACCCGTTTTAATTCCCAACATCATCCCGTTTATTCCCGATACACCCGAAACTCGTTTTTATCACAGAAACTTAATTATGAAAAATCTAGCTTTTCATTAAAAATTCTTTCTTGGTTTAGGAAACCAAGGACCCCAAGGTTCGGTTTCCGGTTTTCGTTTAGTAAAACGTTTAGTTTATAAGCAAAGGTTTTATTCAGTCCCCCAACCCGACACCGACTGCGTTTCAGTGGCCAAAACTTACATACAGATCTGCACAATTAACCCAAAACAAGGACTCGACCAATGGAACTCCAAAACTCGAGAATTAGCACCACAATAACAACACAAAACAGAAAACATAACATGAAAGTCGGGACCTGCCTGCTTGCTAGCTTAAATTAATTCAGCAGCCTGCCTGCTAGCTTAAATTAATTGACGAGCCTAGTTTGTTAGGACTAGTTTTGAGTTTAATTGATGTAATTAGCCTTAGTTAAACTAGTTTAGAGGTTAGGGTATAAATACCCTTGTGATGACTTATGATGTAAGTTTTCTCACACTTTAATAGAATTTACAATTTTGAAAGCTCCTTCCCTCCATCTTTCTCTCTCAACTACACACACTAAAACACCAAGAACACACACACACACACACTTAATCTTCAATTCTTCTCAAATCATCATGAATTAGCTTAAATTCAATCACATTAGATCTCTCAATTGGTATCAGAGCAAAAACTCTCTGTGAGTGGATCCAAATTCGAGCTAATTTGATCAAGATCTGGAAATTTGAAGAAAGTTCGTTCGTTCATGTCTGTGAAATTAATGTTGTAAATTTTTTGTTTCGAATTGAAGATTTAATTGAAGATTCATGTTTCTCCAGTGATTCTAATAAGAATAGAATCAAATTTCAGTCCAATCCATCAACAATAGCTCTCAATTTGAAGATTTTTGTGAAAAAAGTGAAAAACTCAAAAAGTGACTGTAATTTGCAAAATTCGATCAAATGTGTTATGTTTTGGTTCATATGATCGGATCAAAGTGTTAGCAAATAGATTTCGAGCAGTTAGCAAAAAGAATCACTTAAATTGATCGAGTATTGAGCGAAATCAAATTGAAAAAGGGAAGAAAAAGTCGAACAAGTTCGTACGTACAGTTCTTCGGCTTCACGAAAATGATGAACAAGTTCGGCTGTTTTTGATGTGTTTGGCCCGAACATATTATAGTTCGGCCCAATAAAGTTCGGCCCAAACAAGCCATCAAGCCCAAGTTTGGCTCTTTAATAGTTCGGTCCGAACAAGTCATCAAGCTAGGTGTTCGGCTCAAGTGTTCGGTCAGACTTCGGCTCAAGTGTTCGGCCAAACTTCGGCTCAAGTGTTCGGCCAGACTTCGGCTCGGTGTTCGGCTCAAGTGTTCGGCCAGACTTCGGCTCGGTGTTCGGCTAAGGTGTTCGGCTAAGGTGTTCGCATAAAGTGTTCGGCCCAGCTCAAAATCGTGTAACAAAAGGGGTTATACTGAAACGGTCATAACTTTCAGCTCGGGTGTCCGTTTAAAGCCCACGAGTAACCAAATCGAAGCTCAAAACGAAAGCTACGACGTGATAAATGGCCTTAGGCGGTTTACCCGACTTATCGGTCCAAAAACCCTTGTTTTAAACACTTTATTTGTGTTTTTGTGATTTTTCGGTAAAATTCCAAACTTCGGGGAGCCCTAGTTTTTGATCCGTTTATCGTTTTAGACCAATTCGAAAATCTAGGCCACATTTATAGTATATTTTACCATCTGGAAAAATAAGTTGATCATTTTGGAGATTTTGAATTTTTTTCTCCCAAAAGTGCTATTCGGGTATCACTAATCAACTTGAAGATTTCGATTTATCTCTGCTTATTGAACGATCCCGTCTCCGACCTCAATTTGCTTCGATCAGATAAGAGTTCAGCTAATCATATAAAGTGTTCGGCCCAAGTTTAAATCATAAGTCCAATCACGATTTAAGTCCAATCACTTTTAACGCTCGACAAGATCTGCTCGGCCCAAAAAGGTAAAATCACTCTCACTTGATATTTGCACATTTAAAAAAAAAATAAAAGAGCTAAAATGGATGACAATTTAATAAAATCACTTCTAAATAAAAACAGGGAGCTAAAAGAGCAAATGTCTAGTTTACAAACTCATCAATTACACTATCAAAAAGAAATTTGTGAATTAAAAGCATCAGTTGAGTTGTGGGAAGCTACTAGTACCCATAATTATGCTTTATTTGAGAAATCGTTTTATGATAATGTTAAAAATCTACGATTAAGTAACGACTACAAAGAACAATTGGAGAAAAGTGAGAAACTAAATGAATATTTCAGAAATTGCAAAGTTGATATTTTAATTAATAAAGTTCAAACTCTTGAATCTGAAAATGAAAATTTCAAATCAAAAATTACAACTTTTGAAACAGATTCTGAGAACTTGAAAATTCAGATTGCTGAATTAACAAAGAACCTTCATTACACAAATACTATTAATATTTTGAACATCGAAAGATATGATTCTGTTTGTGCTGAAAATTGTATTTTGACTGATAAAATCAAACTACTTGAATGTAATTTTAATTCTGATTTACAAAAACAAATCAATATGTTTAATATTGAGAAAATAAAATTGCTAGATAAAATTACATCTCTTGAAACATATCTTTCTTTGTCTCGAAATAAAAATGAAGGTTTGTTAATTAAGCTAGAAGAAAAATCTACACTCTTTGACAACGACAAATCAGTTTTACAAACCACAATTGTTGAATTAGAAAATAAAATTGATGAGTCACATAAATCTTTTGATGAAGAGAAACTAAAGTTGCAAATACAAATTCAAAATTTAAAATCTAAATCATCTCATCCTCAGAAGTTTAAGAAGCCGAGTCCATCTATGAATAAATATCGTGATAACACAAGAATGTTTTCTCCTGTAATGGCATATCGTGATTTATATACAATCAAACAATCCGAGGTAAATAGAGGAAATTCTAAACTTAAGCCGAAGTCACAAG
Organism: Calendula officinalis; assembly: GCA_963853835.1. Lineage (NCBI taxonomy): Eukaryota > Viridiplantae > Streptophyta > Magnoliopsida > Asterales > Asteraceae > Calendula > Calendula officinalis. The sequence continues at coordinate 44,370,346 of OY970827.1, forward strand.
TAAGTTCCTCTACCACGCCTAAGCCTAGGAGATCCACGGTCCCACTAAACTCTGATAAGAACCTGAATGCTCTCAAACACGTTATTAGAGGAAATTCCGCACCTAAAACTCTAAATAAATTAGGTTCCTCTTCTAAACTTAAGCATTCTCAGATGTATAAGAACAAATCATCAACCGTGTTGAAACATTTTACTCCGTTAAAGTCAATCTTTTCCAAAACTAAATCTTTGACATATTCAAGAAAAGATTTACTTTCATTGGCCCCAATATCAACTTTTCATCAAGTGCCAACAACATCTCCTGTTTATGTTTACAAAACATCATTAATCTTAAAAGCTAAATGGGTTTCCAAAACTCCAACATCTCAAATAATTCCCCGGAAAGAATTTGAAAGTGAAACATCATGTTTCAGTTTTTCTTGGAACTCTCAATCTTTAAATCAAATTGATACAACTTATCGGTGGTTTAATTCCCACACTAATACTGTCGGACCCAAACAAAAATGGGTACCAAAAGTTGTATAATTTGTTTTACAGGAGAATGACTTTTACTTCCAATTTAATATTGAGGGTCTGTTTAAAGGTTAAAAATAAATGTCTTTTGAACTTCTTTAATCTTTGATACAGATGAAATGTGTGTAGATAGCTGTCAATACAAGTTTTTCCCTTTAATTTGTTATACATATGTTGTATACAGCTAATTTGCCGTTGATATGGATATATCCTCTAATTAGTACATGAAAATATGAAAATTATTAATTAGATTAATATATTTATTAATTAAAAGTTGACAGAGATAGATAAAAAGATGACAACAAAAATCCAAAGGTTGGTTTGAATCAAGCATATCAACTATCAAGTGACAAAGAGCAACAATGGCGTTTATTGGTGAGAGAACACGTAAAACCACGTCAGATACAGCTTCATCTCACATGGCGACTTCATCTTCTTCCTTCTCACCTCTTCCCCTATAAATATCTTCAAAAAAAAAGTATCACTTCTCAAATCATTGCATAAATATCTTCTCTCTGCTGCTCTGTTTTCTTCAATTCATGGCGATTACAGAGCACAGGGATATCGAAAAGGGGGATAACAAAGGGCTCGAAGATTTAATCGACCCACTTCTCGATAACACTTGGAAAAATGTAGACGATTGTGAAGAAATTGAGCAGAATGGTTCAATCGCGATGGTGCTTTTGAGTACTGCTGTTGCTGTTTGTGGTTCTCTCGAATTCGGATCGTGTGTAAGTCAATTAGATTTCTTAAATTAGGGTTTTGTGATTATGTTTTGTTGAGCTGATTTTGAAATTGTTGTGCAGCTCTGCTCCTGTTCAATCTGATATAAGCATTGATTTGAATTTGTCTGTTGCTGAGGTTTGATTATTTGTTTCGTTTTTCTCTTAATCATCTTATTTGGTTAAACATATTGTTGAATTTGGATGTTTTATCGGCTTTTGCAGTATTCTCTTTTTGGTTCGATAGTAACGATTGGTGCAATGATTGGAGCAATCACGAGCGGTAGAATTGCAGACACAATTGGTCGAAAAGGGGTATGAGTTTTGTGATTTTGTATAGTAAATTTTTCTGTCATTTTGTCTCATTTAAATTTGTTTCTTAGGAAGTTTGAAAACAAAAAGCTAATCTAGAAATTGCCTAAATTGTTCTGTAATTTGTGGTTTGATGCTTTAGTCGCTTGCTAATATCCACTACCTAACAAGTAACAACAATTAAGAAAGGTGAAAGAAAGCATAGAAGATGGTAGTTTCGTACGATACATATCTAAAATATGTTATATATATATCATATCATATACTACGTATATAACTACTAGGAAAGTTTGTTCTACCAAATTTTACAGTTATTACTCCTAGAGGGTGTTTGGAAAAGAAAAAAAATCAATTATCATTTTTGAATAATATCTAAAGATTTCGAATTGAGGATTGTTACCTTTTACTCTTTATCGTCTATATTACAAATGATTAATTATAATATTAATTATGTCATCATCTTGTTTTTTAGATCGGTTTAATATAATAACATGGTTGAAACGATGACCTGAAACTTGAAAAACACAGTTTTTCTAAGAAAATATTAGACAAATTTTTGGTTTTGGAACACAAAAATAACAAATTTAGTTGAAAAAATAGGATTCAGAATTTTTTTAGATATTTTGTGACATTTGTTTTGTATTTTTCCAAGGTTTTTTTCAGTTCAACTCTTTTCAGAGCATTGGCCGATTAATTACGAAAATAGTTTTTAAACACTGGTTTAGATAAACATCCCCACAGTTCAGGGATTTAAAGAAACTATATTTAAGAGGGATACAAATTTAATATAATAACACTCATAGAATTAAGGTTGTTGATCAAAAGTGTTAGGGGGTTTGACTTTCTTGGTTGTATTGTTGTAGTGTGTTTTTGTCTTCTCAAGTTGAAAATTTAAAATGTAAAATTTGGAAGCTTTAAGCTGATTTATATAATATAATTAATTTAATTATCTTTTCTCCAAAACTTCCATTTTTTTTTGTTTTAAGTTCAAAATGGTTGCACTAATTTTTATCATGTCCTAAATAAGTAAGTCCGCAACTAGTGATTCATATATAAATTTAAAACATAGTCTACATATAAAAAATAAATATAGACAGATACGACCTTTAAATATGTGAGCATGTGCATATTATGGACCATCAGAAACATAGTATTCATATTAAAAATAATAAAATATTTCTGATCTTGGATTCATGTACACATGATTCCTGACTGTCAAAAACATAAAACATGTGCTGCTGTTGTACAACATTATCTGCATGAAGTACAGCCTGTTGCATACTAAATCTTTCTGCCATTATTTTCTGTTGTCTAATTATTATATTTATCATTTGTTGTTAAAACACAGGCTATGGCATTATCTGCTGTATTCTGTATAGCAGGATGGCTTGCAATCTTTTTCACTATGGTAATTCACAAACTAATTAATGCGCTATTTAGTGAAATTACGGCTGTACATATTTTGGTGTAATTTTGTTAATTTAGCTTCAGAATATTATTTTTATTACTTAATTTTCGTTTCACACGACATTTAATTCAGGGAACTTTAACTCTTGATACGGGCCGGTTCTTCACTGGCTATTGTTGGAATATGCTTCACGCGTATAACATATAGTTATATGGCTAGTTGTTTGTGAGCCTAAAGGGTCACACACTTAAACACTAAACACCATTATATAATTAGTGTAATTAGTGTAATTACATTAATTATTAATATATAAGCTATAAGCTTGTGTATAATAAGTTTAATATTAATTGTTAATATTGAAACTTTATTGTGAGCAAAGTGGAAGAAACAAATGACTAGGGACTAAAGTGCAAATGGAACAATGGTTTATGAAAATCATTGATGGGTCTTTATGGCACCATTAAGAGTGTTGAATGACTCCATAAACTCACTCTTGACCACCCATTTGGCCGCTCTCTCTCTCTAACACTTGTAGGTGTTTTTGTTTTCTTTTGCTCTCAAGGATCAAGGACTAGCATCCAACTTTGGTGTTCTTGATTGTGTTGTGTGGACTTTCTTTTAGAGGTATTCTAATTGAATACTTGGTTTCAATCCATCACCAACTCCATCCGAATACACAATAATCAAAGGCAACTAGGGTATGAATTCTTATACCATTCTCTTTGATTTTCTTATAGTTTAATTGTATGATTGATATCAAGATCCGTTCATGGTGATAAATACTTTCCGCTGCGTTTTGTTAATTGTTTTAACCGAAAATCACCATTAGTGGTATCACGAGTCATTATATTAATCATATAATTAGCTAGATTTTGTGAAAAGTGGCAAAAATCAAACGATTTTGATGTTTTTTTTACAAACCGATCGGACGAAAATTAAACCCTACGGGTTTTTATTTTAATTTGTGGTTTTGTATAATTATGAGGGTTAAAATAACGTATTTTTGGAACCCTATTGTCACTTGTTACAAAATCAAAAATCAAAAAAATTAATCTAGTTTATTGAATTTTTTGATTATTTGGCTTGGAATTACTTGTTTAATTATGTTTTTTGATATGGCAAAACATGTATTTTTGCCATATCCCAAGCCAAAGCCTTGTCAATTGTTGCTTGTTTGTGCAAACTGATGAAAGCCTAGACCATTTGTGAATGAATGTGGTTGATGTTTGGTTGTTTGGTTGTTTGGGAAAAGCCTTGTTTTTTTGGCTTAATTGTTGTAATTTGTTTCATTTATTTTTCTTTTATTTTTGGTGCCATTTTTGGGGCAATTTGTAATGTAAAAGTAATAGAATAGATTGTATTTATTTTATCTTTTTATTGTAAATTGTTGATAAAAAATATTGAAGACTAATGAAGAAAACAACAAATTTCCGTCACAAAAGCGAGGGTTGTACGAAAACAGGTTTTCCAGAGGCATACGGACTCCGTTTTGGGCGATTCAAAAGCCTAAAATGCTTGCAAAGTCGTGGGCTACAACTTTCCAGAAGGCCGGGAAGACCAACGAAGACTCCTTCAGTGACTTTTCGGGCTTCAAAGTCTGCTGGAATTTTCTGGCAGAATACACTTTTTCACAATTTTGGGTTCTACTTGCTCAAGAATGTCTTGGAGCAAGTAGGAGCCCATTGGGTTTATGTAGGCCCGTTTGGGTTCATGTTGGCCCGTCCCCTAGTTTGACCCTTCGGTCCGTCGTGATGACTCACGTGACCGAACCTAGAATTTCATCGGTTGAGGTTTGCACAAAATTTGTTGCATGTTTTATTTATGTTTGTGGTTGTTTTCTTTTCCTATTAGATACAAGTAAATAAAACAATTAAAAATGTTTTTTTTGACACAAACATTAAAACATCCAAACATTTAATCATCGATAATTACTAGTTAATCATTGATGATTAAACCTTTAATCTAAAATTGTTTTGAGATTAAACTAAGTTTAAATATGATTTGAAACTTAAAATAATAGTTAATCATTGATGATTAAACCTTTAATCTAAAATTGTTTTGAGACTAAACTAAGTTTAAATACGATTTGAAACTTAAACCTTAATAATCGTTAAATGTTTTTACCGTTTATTAAACGACTTATGAAGTGATATGAATGAAGTACATGATTCATTCATATCTTAATAAAATTTTATTAATTAAAATTTAACATACCTAAAATTTAAGTCACGCCGTCCAATCGGTTGTAAATCACTTGCTTCTATTTTTGAATTCACGTGAGACGTGGTTTGAATCTAGATCCGAGGTCATTATTCTCTACGCGTGAGACCTAGAGCTATTTTGACATGATTTCACATTGGATGACTTAATCGAGTTAACGGTGAGACCTTGACTCGAGGCGACGATGCGACAAACATGCCACTTGACCCTAGATGCTTGTTCACTAGGTGCCATGAAGTCCCATACCTCTAAGAGTTGCACTTGTAATGCAATTGTTGATCGTCACCTACCTATTGGATCTATCACCTCTAGCAGATCAACTGATGCGGTGATAGAAGCTCAATGGGATCTTAGCTTTTAATTAAAATTAATTGGGTAGTTAATTGATTAAAAGAAATTATTATTGAAAATACTATTTTTTGAACTTTGGTTGTTATACAGATAACAACAACATCAAAACCTAAGTATCTCCACTCAAAAATCAGTTCTTGAAAACTGAAACTGACAATATCAACTTTATCTTCTGATATCGAATTCTAAGGATTGTCCTTAGAGATGAGAAAGTTGATACACCTATAAGAGGCCTTACATGAGGCACCTCCTGTCAGTGATTCTGCTGCTGTTTGTCAAGCCTTTACCGAAACGTTTAACGAACACCAAGAAGTTGCTACTCATATGCTTGTGAGCATGAACCCCGAGATTTGAAAGTACTTCGAGGAACTCACAGCATATGACATGATAAGCGAGTTGAAAATGATATTTCAACAAAAGGCAGAACTTGAACTGTTCAAAACAGTTAAAGCATTCCATGCTTGCAATCAGGAGGACGGCCAATCAGTTAGCACTTACATCTTGAATATGCAATGCTATCTTGATCCAATGGAACGTCTTGGTTACCCCTTACCACAAGTTCTTGGAATGAGCTTGATTCTTACCTCACTATCCAAGGACTATGACCAGTTTGAAAAGTGTTTTAAAAGTACATAGCATGGGGAAGACAATCGTTGAACATGCTATGGTAAAACTGGTTGAGCAAGGGTTACCCAATACTTTTCTTGCAATCAGGGAAGGTAAACCGCAAGCACAAGGCAATAGTCTAGGTAAGGGTAAGCTAGTTTACTTTTCCAAACCTACGATTCCCCCACCTGCTAAAAAGGAGCACCCTGCAAAGGATATTTCTTGCCATCATTGCGATGAAACTGGCCACTGGAGGAGGAATTGTCCTGCCTACGTGGCAGAGTTGATGAAGGACAAATGTGTTCTAGTTAGCACATTAGGTATCTTCATTATAGAACTCTATACTTTTCGTGATAAATCTTGAGTGTATGACACTAGTTGTGGAACTCACATTTACACAAATGTGCAAGATTGAATGTGAAGTAGAAAGCTAAATGAATGGAAGCTGTGATCTTATCCTTCCTAATGCGTTAATTATTGTTTTGAACAATTATCAATTATGCATTGTTTAGCTTTATCGTTTGTTGAATAATGGATTATGATATTTTGTTTTATGAAAAATAACATTTTTTTATAACTATTCATTGTAATAGTATGTTTGAAATTAATATGCATGATCCTAATTCAAACGATAGTTCTATATACAAATGTAGCACTCAAGAATCCAAATTGGTTTGGATTCTACTTACCTAGATCATCGTCATCTTTTCCACATAAACAAGAAATGCATTTTGATACTAAAACTCGACGGGCTTCTTTACAAATGATTATGAATCATTTAAAATGCCTCTCTTGTATATTATGGAAAGATAACAAGAAAGCTTTTCTCCCAAGTTGGCGAAAGAGCTACAAATCTACTTGGACTCATACATACTGATGTATGTGGCCCTTTTAGAACTAAGACTAGGGAAGGTGCCACCTACTTTCACTGATGATATCATTCGATGTGGTTATGTTTACTTGATTAAACATCAACATGGAAGCTTTAATGATATCAGTCGCTATGGTTATGTTTACTTGATTAGACATAAACATGAAATCTTTGAAACGTTCAAAGCTTTCTAAAGTAAAAGTAGAAAATCAACTTAGCAAGACAACAAAGGCTTTCAGTCCTGATTAAGGATGAAAGTACATGAGTCAAGAGTTTCCGGATCATCCCTCACATCGTGAGATTGTCTCACAATTCACTCTTTCATACACTCCACAAGATAATGGTGCGTCTGGAAGGAGATATCGGACCATGTATGACATGGTGCGATCTATGATGAGTCCTACTACTCTTACACTATCCTTTTGAGGGGCATGCACTGAAGTCTGCTGCTCGAATACTTGATATGGTTCCGACCAAAAGGTTAAAAAGACACCATATGAGATATGGCGTGGGAAAGTCCCTAATTTGTCTTACTTGAGGATCTGGGGTTGTGAGGATCTCGTGGAACGAGACATGCCGAACAAACTTGAGCCCATATCTATCAAGTATATCTTCGATTACTATTTTACTTCCCAACTGAGAACAAATGGTTGTTACTCGGTATGCTGAGTTTCTTGAGAACAGTCTCATTTCACAAAGCAAGTGGGAGCACTATAGACTTTGACAAGATTCAAAGTGAAGATACACAACCTTCTGGTAACACTAGCAAATATCATTCTGAGGCTGGACATATAGATGTTGGACCACAGGATGATGTTGTTCTCATTCATAGATCCGCAAGGACACTCATGCACCTGAACGATATAGATTTATGTCGATGCTGAGGAGCAAGTTTCGAGGATCATTATGAACCCCCTAACTATCAAGTTGCATTATCGAATTTTGAATTCGAAAAATGACTTGAAGCTATGAATGCGAAAATAAAATCCATGAGAGACAATCAAGTTTTGAACTTAGTTGATCTTTCTCAAAACAGTAAGACTGTTGACATGGATGAAAATATACACACCTATAAATCTCTCATAGTAGCAAAAGGTTACACTCAATCCTACTGGATTGACAATGATGAAACCTTCTCGCCTGTTACTAAAGACATTAGGATTCTTATAGCCAAAGTAGTGTACTATGACTATGAAATTTGGTTGATGATGAAATCAAAACGTTTGTTTCACCTAAAACCCAAACTGAGTATGTGTATATATGAAAGCTAGTGGGAGCGTTGTCGTTTCTCAAGTCATACATGTTGATGACATGTCACTCATGTGAAACAATATACCATGCTACAAGATGAAAATCTTGGCTTGGAAAATGTTTCGACATGATGGATTGTAGGGACACGACATACATACTTGAAGTAAAGATCTATAATGATAGATCAAAGCGGTTAATTGGTTTAAGTCAAAGTGCTTACATTGACAAAATTCTAAATGGTTTAGAGTGGTACTCCCAAACGAGGAAGTCCTCGTATGCCACACAATGTAAACTTGAGTGAGACTCAAGGACCTTCCACACCTGATGTGGTGAAGCGGATGAATGTAATCCCCTATGAATCGGCTATTACATTCATCATGTACGCTGTAAGAAGTACTAGGCCAAATGTAACGTCCTTAGGGGACCTTACTAGAAAATACCAACAGAATTCATGAGAGAGTCACTGGATTGCTGTTAAGAACACATTGAAGTATTTTAAAGTACTGGATATATGTTTCTTGGTCATGGTGGAGATACTGAACTGAAACTAAGTATACTTGCTATACTTATGTTGGTTTTGAAATAGGGCGTGATGACGCTAGATCCTATTTACGAAGGTTCACTACATTCGAATGATTTATCGAGATATGTGAAATTCGTACACTTAAAGTTCAAACAGATAACTAACTAGCTGACGCTTTATCGAACTCAATGTCTTGTACCAAACATCTTGAATATGAATGGAACATTGGACTTCGACAAGCTAGTAGTTTCATGTAAATCTGTTTTAGTATTTGGATAATGGAACTGTGAGCAATTTATATTGGAATAAATTGATATATTTGATATGGTCGTTTTTATATGAATATCTACTGTGTTCTATATTTGCATGTTTATATCCTTGAATATTTACTGTGTTTTATATTCTAAATTGTCCATTGTCATATTGATAATATGAGAATATTATTAAGACAAATCTGAGGGCATTGATGACATTATCTTAGTATGACTAAGGATGATGAAATCAAACTCACATGTCGCTCATAACGATGCACGATTGGACTGACCCAAACTATGAGAAATCACTTCTTGGATTTATGTCACAAGTGAATCTCACAAAGGCTTTGTCACTTATCCTCTGACTTGAGATGCAAGTTGGTTTGTGTATGTAGAGGGGCAAACATTGATGTGGTTAAACGCTGACCTGAATAAGGCTGCTATAACAACCATTATCGGGTTTATCATTAAGCATATGACAGACACGTGCAGTCAATATAGAATTTGTTCCTCCACGTATGTGGATTAGATACTACTGGGCCCCTCGATGATTTTGAATAGATGTATGTGTGGCCACACCCAAAAGGTAATCAAGATGAATCTTGATTGGTTTTGGTAATCTATTTCATCATATAGATCGAGAAACAGAATCGTTGAAGTTTTAGATTGACATTGATCCTTGTCTAAAATTCAACATAGTATCAGTAACAAAAGGATAACTGCTTGAAAAACTTTGAACAAAGATTTTATGAAACTCCTCATATACTCCTAGGGGCATTGGCGGGTTGCTAGACTCTAACCTTTGCTTGTATAACTACTTGATGTTATCACGTGCGCAAGTGGGAGCTGTTGGAATATGCTTCACGCGTATAACATATAGTTATATGGCTAGTTGTTTGTGAGCCTAAAGGGTCACACACTTAAACACTAAACACCATTATATAATTAGTGTAATTAGTGTAATTACATTAATTATTAATATATAAGCTATAAGCTTGTGTATAATAAGTTTAATATTAATTGTTAATATTGAAACTTTATTGTGAGCAAAGTGGAAGAAACAAATGACTAGGGACTAAAGTGCAAATGGAACAATGGTTTATGAAAATCATTGATGGGTCTTTATGGCACCATTAAGAGTGTTGAATGGCTTCATAAACTCACTCTTGACCACCCATTTGGCCGCTCTCTCTCTCTCTCTAACACTTGTAGGTGTTTTTGTTTTCTTTTGCTCTCAAGGATCAAGGACTAGCATCCAACTTTGGTGTTCTTGATTGTGTTGTGTGGACTTTCTTTTAGAGGTATTCTAATTGAATACTTGGTTTCAATCCATCACCAACTCCATCCGAATACACAATAATCAAAGGCAACTAGGGTATGAATTCTTATACCATTCTCTTTGATTTTCTTATAGTTTAATTGTATGATTGATATCAAGATCCGTTCATGGTGATAAATACTTTCCGCTACGTTTTGTTAATTGTTTTAACCGAAAATCACCATTAGCTATGGCATAGGAATTTTCTCATATGTGGTAAATTGCCAAATATGTATTCAAATTTAATGAATTATTTACTTCATAATTTGCAGAAATGTTTAAATTCGGCATTAATAAAATTAGGTTCCTATATATATCGCGGAAATATCACCAAAAAACCTACGCGGAGGGCTCACAACTCTCAATCAGGTTACAAACAATGGCTAGAAAAAATCAAATCTCATACATTTTTTATTACTTTTTTTTTCACAAAATATTAGTGGGCTATTCGTAAAAATCTCGTTTTTTTTCTGTTAATTTACACAGCTCATGATTGTTACTGGTTCTTCGATATCATTCTTGTTGGGAACAGTTGTTTCATGGAGAGCATTAGCTTTAACCGGTATGCACCAAATATTAAAAAATTCCACATTTTTTTACAATGAATATATAAATTTACATGCTGAATTATTCACAGGACTCGTTCCCTGCATTTTTTTTACTTGTTGGACTACTGTTTATTCCCGAATCCCCTAGATGGCTGGTACTTAACTAACTAACTAACTAACCATCTTTTTTTGAGGTATATAATTTGAAGGTAGTTAACATTATATCGATATATATTTTTTAGGCAAATGTAGGACGTGAAGTAGAATTCGAATATTCTTTACGCAAGCTTCGTGGTAATAAAGCAAACATCTTTGCCGAAGCTGATGAGATACATGTGCGTATACATACATTACAATTTTTATTTTATCTTTTTGCGATATTAATTCTGTGGCTAATTGTTTGCATGGTATTCTACAGGAGACCATACTTACTCTTCAAAGTCTTCCAAAAGCTAAACTATTGGATTTATTCGATGCCAAATACATAAAACCAGTCATTGTAAGCAATTAGCAATCTGGTGATTAAAATTCAGATTATGAAAAGCAAACATGATTCAGTAATTAAGAAGTTATATTTTCTGTCATGTTATAGATTGCTGTTGGATTAATGGTCTGTCAACAATCTGGTGGAATTAACGGAATTGGATTCTATGCAAGTGAAACCTTTCAAACTGCTGGTATGTACGTAAATTGCTCGTTAAAATTACGATTAAGACATTTTAAAATATTTATTCAGGTTTTTTATAATCAATTGATAATGTAAAAATTGTTTTTTACAGGGCTTTCATCGGGCAAAGCTGGAACCGTTGCATATGCCTTGATTCAGGTTTGTTAATAATTATAATTAACCATATAACATATATTCATCACTTTTTTTTAATCGAAATTGAACGAGTATGAAAAAGTTTGACCTGGCTTCATTCTTAAATCTAGATTCCTGTAACGATGCTAGGTGTCATCTTAATGGACAAATCAGGAAGACGGGCTCTCCTTCTGGTAATTCAAATCAAACTCAAATTTGCAAATTAAACCCCTTGACTTTTAATAAAGTCAAAATCGAAAATACTAACTGTTTTTCTTTCTGTTTTTTCAGGTATCTTCATCCGGAACATTTGTCAGTTGTTTTCTCGCCGGAACTTCATTTTTCTTCAAAGGACAAGCCATTTTTCTCGAATGGGTCCCACTTCTTGCGGTTTCCGGTGTTCTAATATTCATAGCATCGTTTTCAATCGGAATGGGAGCTGTACCATGGTTAATCATGTCTGAGGTAATTAATTACTTTCTTCTATTCAAAATAACTCATATACTAACGATTTAAAATAAGTAATACACTTCGAAAAATTACCTTATTTGGTAAAAAATAGTGGAATCTTCACCCACTAACTATCTATTTTAATAAAGTGAAAAATGACTCTTTTACCCTTACTTTTTACGTTTAAACATCATTAGTCCTACTTTATTCAAAAGGCGTGTCACACATTCCTCACTAACCATCCAATTAATCTAATTTAACTATCATTATAGTTATTTGTCTCAAAAATCGTGAAATCCAAAATGTATCACTTATTTTGAGTTGGAGGAAGTATAAGATTTTGCTAACCACAATATTAAGGGGTGTTTGAGATCACTTATTGAAAATAAATTATGTATGTTTTGAAAATTGATAATTAGATAATCAGTTATTACAAAATGTGATTCTTAAAAATATTATTTAGATTTGGTTATACCATTTGAAAATACAATAATACGATAATCAGTTTTTTAGTGTTTGACATACATGATTATTCGTTTAATTAATAGTTAAATGCAAATAATCCGTTTTCAAAACACAATAAACACCTCCCCACATGCTTTTTCCAAAACTCCTTTTGGATGACCCAATACGTAAATAATTGATTATTTCAGATTTTTTATAACACTCATTTTAGATTATTTGCGTTTTCAAAATGCAATAAGTATATAATTTACCTCAAATCGCAATCCCAAACACCATTAAGAGGTCGTTAAGGTGCATGAATAATTTTAATTAACCGTTAACAACTTAACACGTGTCATTTGGTTTATAGATATTCCCGTTGCACATAAAAGGGGCTGCAGGAAGTTTATCCGTGTTAGTACATTGGTTTGGTGCATGGGCGGTTTCTTACAGTTTTAATTTCCTTATTAACTGGAGTCCAGCCGGTACGTAGTCACCATCTTGTATATTTAATCTCGATTAATTTTCTTAATTAATTAGATTTGTTTCATTTTCTTGTAGGTACATTTTGGTTGTTTTCGGGATTTTGTGTTATTACAGTTATATTTGTAGCGAAATTAGTGCCCGAAACTAAAGGAAAAAGCTTGGAAGAAATTCAAGTGTGTATCAACTCGTAATATAGTCATAGTTAGCAGGGGAAAAAAAGGAGATGTTGAATCGATGTTTAGAGTTAGTATAATAGTTGTCAGTTTTGTCTAGTTTAAGTAGTAAACTATATTTCATTATTCATTTTAATTATATATATTGGTTACATTGAGTTAATTGTGAATTTAACGGCGCGTGGACGAACGTTTGAACTTGAGGATAAAAAGCATGACAAGGGCCGATCCTTAAAGAATATTGATGTAATTTTTTGAAATTTAAAGGATCAAACGAACCACAAGGACTATTTGTATAATTTACTCCATTTTTAATCTAAATGTTTTTAGCCTAATTTATATGATTTATATGGACTTGGTGCATAATATGTATGAAGTTAACCAATTAATTAAACAACTGATAATGCATAACGTTGACAAGACGTATATAACTATAAATAATTAATGTTAGTTAAACGTCAAGTTCGTGACAACTGCGATGGGTTCATTTTTGCTGTGATACTAGTGTGTTTAATATTTACTTCTTTTGTGAACAAGATGGTTTTATATAATTTTTTATGTATACTATAATAGTATAATATATCAAATATGATGTCGACTCAAAAGTCACAAAATGATGATTAAATCGAGTTCGAAAAAACTTATGACTTTTTATGAACTGGAAGTTCATCTAGACACGCGAAAAAACGTATGTGTTTATTTTAGTCAAGGTGTCTGCGACACTCGATTCTTCCAGAGTGGGAGGGGTCACACAAGATAAACCGTTACTCTATTTTGTTTTTAAGAAATTGTTAATTATTGTCTTTATGACCATGGTTAAATAAATGTTTAAATCATTTATACCAGAAATTTAAAAAAACCACCATTTTTAAAAAATCACAAACACTTTGAGGTGGTTATTTTTATAAATTTATACTTTAACCATTTAAAAATTCTTATTCATTGTCCTTAAGGCATTCTTTAACATTTCACTTTTGTTAAAGCAAAAAGCTTCTTTTTAACGGCAAAGGAGACCACATAAGAGAACCTTAAACCCTAAACCCTACCAAGGAACTCAAAATTAAAAAGCTAGTAGTGAATAATGTGCCAAATAAAAATATTACAGCAACTCCAAAATACCAAAACAAAATCTAAACAAACAAAAGACACTAACTTAAACTAATGTTTTCCAATTTGTTAATAATTTTATCCGGAGTTTTAAAAGAGAGAAGTAGATACCGAGACTTTTAAGCACCGGTTTAATGAGGGTAAGTATCCTGCCAATTGATAAGGATGCGGCCTTCCAATTTGATAGTTCACAGGAAAATTTGTCAATGATCTTGACCCATGGATTTGCATTTATTTAATGAAGTGCCAATTGGGAGGCCCAAATAGGAAAAAAGAAGTGAGCTAGCCCGACAATGAAACTCACGGGCCATTCGTCCCGCAATGCCAAAGTTGACACCACCCCGATTAAACTACTTTTGTGCATTTTAATCTTTAATTCGGACGAAAGAAAGAAACAACGGAAGTACCTAATTAAGTTTGCAATGTTGCGTTCCAACCATTCCCCGATAACTATAGTGTCATCCGCATATTGCATATGAGAAATAGTAGGCCCTGCCCGCGGAAGGTGTACCCCCGAGAAAACGCCTTTTTAGTGAGCCTCATTCATAGTAAGATTGGAACCTTTTGCTGCAATTGTTGGATCCCAACAACACTAATGTGTTGCGTTATGGCTTAAGTAGAGACAAGAAAGTAAAGAACACACAATCTTTTTCAATGATTAAGAGTTTATTAAAACAACTTAATGCGGTACAAAGTTTGTGGAATTAAGAGAGTACATACTCACTAAAACTTTATACTTGAAATGACACTTTTGAAAGCTCAAACTAAGATCATATGCTAAGAGAGATCAGCTGATACAGACGGCTGTATTTATTGCTTGAATATTAACTATGAAGGAGTTAATATCAAACAATAACTAACTCTCAGAGAATGTTCTTGTGCTATGAATGCTAAAAGGTGTGTGTAAATGCAAGCATTTACGTCTCTATTTATAGCCAAAGAACTATGTTTCCTTCTCCACAAGTTTATCCACGTGTAAACATATTATTCGTTGATGTATACTTGTCCACGGAAACATTAAATGCATTAGCCTAGGTTAAAGTCCCGAATGTACTTTCTATCACCTTCTTTTTCAACCTTTTCTGACGCACAGTAAAAAGGTGTACTTTAGTACAAAAGAAGTTGACTTTCCCTTTTCATGCTTGGAGGGACAAACGATGAAGTTCTGAAAAAGTATCTTCTATTCTAAAATAGAAGATCTTCATCGTTTTATTCTTCTTTGAGCGGGAAAGGTAAATGTTCAAAGTGTCAAGAACATTTTCCACCAAGTCTTTAATCTGCAGCGTGTACCATCAGCTGATTCCACCTTCAGCTGAATGGTCTTCTTCGGGGTTCTGTCCTTCGGCCATAAACTCGAATGATCACTCCTTACGTAGCTGCTGATTAGACTTTTCCTTGAGCTAAATACGTACTCAGCTGAAGGTTTATGAATATACTTGTACTTCAGCTGAGATACATACTACAGCTGATTTATTCTTCTTGGCTATTTGATCATCAAATCTTATTTACTTAGTCTGGGGACAAACAATCTCCCCCTATTTGATGCAATCAAATAGTTGTATGAGTATGAATTTGTAATGATTCAGCTGCTGAATGGAATTTCATCAGCTGAATGTTTATGTGCTTTGACCCTTTGGCTTCTTTTAGTTATCTTTATCTCTACAATTATTTTTACATGTATATTACAGCAAATGATTTTATATAGATGAAACTGATGAAGTACAATAAAATCATTCAAAATTTTACAGAATCCTAACTAGTTGTTTGTCATTTAGTCTTCAGTTAGGACTTTATGTATAGTGAGCTAATGACCGAGTCGATTATTCTTTTCATTTCTTTTCCTTCAGGAGTAGAAGGGCTCAGTTGTATGTTATAGATGATAAGATGTTCAATATCACGCAGCTCTAATTCATCAACTCGTTGAAAGCATTGCCTTCTCTTGGCATCCAGATAGAAGAAACCGTGCATAGGTTCTTTCACAATTTTCGCAGGAGTAAAGGTAACTGCAGTGGGAACGGCTATTGAGAGGTTGAGTCTTGGACGTTTTACAGTTAGTATCGAAGACCCTTCTTCTGCTGATCTGGGTTTTGCAACTAGATCGAGAAGAAATGACTTACGTTTCTCTCCTCTTGCAGAAGAGCTTTCACCAGCTGGTTGCCTGGCCATGTCAGCACGAGTTTCGTGCAATTCAATGGGTATGCGGTTTGCTAGATCAGGAGCATCTTTCTTGATCTTTTCGCATAGAATCCTAAAAGTGTTGATGGCGAATTTTAGCTCAACTTCCAGATCTGTTATGTCAGGAGATGGTTTTGCGGAACTGGTAGCTTTTAACAACTCATTCCACTCATCATAGTTAAGAGGAGTGCTGACTTCGCTCAGCTGCAACCTTTCAAATAGCGGAGTCCATCCAGCTCTATAGATAATAATTTCTTGTGGAGAGCCGGAAGAAAATTTGGGACATCTCACGCTACTGTTTTTCCACCCTGCCTACGATTGTCAAGAACCTTTTTGAACAGTCTGATGTTTTCAGCTTTGTCTGCTTCAACTCTCTAATAATGTTCTTCTAATCTCTGTTTCTAGAGAGCAAGAGCTGCTTCAGCATCGGCAGTGTTCCCAACATCGTTTATAAGAAGAGCTTTAATCATGGCAGTGGTTGACTCCCCCTCAACAAGTTGAGGATTCACCTGTATGATAGGTTGAGGGATTTGGATTTGCGGGGCTTGGACTTGTGGGACCTCAGCTAATTCAAATGAATCAACAATACGAACAACATCAGCTGAGGTGTCTTCTTTCCTGAGGGCTTCAGCGGGGATGAGTGTTGATTGAGTTGTTGTCTTATATGCTGAAGAAGTTACCTCAGGTGTTTCAGTAGTGACAAGTGTTGTTGGAATTGAGGTCTCGTCTACTGAAACGTCTTCTTCTTCTTCTTCTTGTATTTCAGCAGAGGTGAGTGGTGGTGTTTTTGGATTCTCACATGCTGGAATATCCTCTTGAACATTGGCTCCAACAGTAGAGGTGACTATAATTTGTGAACCAGGATGTTCACCTTGATGTTCACCTGCTGATGTAGCTTGCTCTTTCTCTCCCTCAGAGAGTCCCTGAAGACGTAAGGAACTCTCTGGTGCATCAGCAGAACGGAAATTTGGGGCACCCTCATTTAGCTTTTGTAAAATGAGGTCGGGGTGCCTTGAATACCAGTGACTTGACAGGTTAACGAACAAACCTCAGTCTCTAATTTGTCCATTCTTGTGGACACAGCAGCAGCAGAAGCATCAATAGCCTTAGAGAGATGGCTATGAGTGTTGGCCAGAAGAGATTCTTGCTTTGCTTGAGTAAGGCCAATACGATCAACAAGTGAAAGAAGTGGAGTCACCTGAGATTGTAATGATGCCAGCTATCGATCAACTTCTGCTTCAATTTCACGGGCTTCTGTTAGAAGCCTATCCTTCTCGGTTCGGTCAGATTCTCGAATGGAGCAGAGCTCGTGCTGAACGTAAGCCTTGAGACTTATGAGCTCGCTGGTGTTGCATCAAATCTGATCAGAAAGAAGAGCCAGCTGAGAAGTCGCAGTGTGGACTTCAGTATGTAGAGAAGCAATGCTGGTTGATAAAGCATTAACAGATTGAGCATACTGCTGAGGGACATCCCTTCGAAGGGTGTTCAACTTCTTCGTCAGTGTGGCCATCCCAAGACGTATCTGGTATTTTACAACTCTTGACACCAGAGTAGCGAGGGCTCTGGTGGGAATGCCTTCACCAGCTTTGCTGGTTCCAGCATGCATTTGGACAATTTGGGGAGAGGGGTCCGGAATGTCTCCAGCTGAGGTGGTAGCCTCAATTGTGGGAGTAGGCATTACTGAGTTTGGAGGAATGGCTCCTATGGGATGCTCAGCAACTGTGGGAGGTGAGTTGAGTCCAGCTGAAACTTCTGGGGTTCTGTGAGAAGTGCCGACATCAGCTGTCAAATCAAATTGAACCCAAGGTTCATTTGTTTCGTTTATCTCGGGAGACGAAACATAAGGCACGATGTCCTCATCAGTGGAACTCAATAACATACTGAATGTTGTTTGATTTCCTTGGGCTTCAGTCTCACCAGTCGGCTGACCTGGTATAGAAACATGAGGAGAAAGTCCTCTGGGTGGTGGATCAGCTGCCTCACATCTCAGTTGGCGTATACATTCGCGATCACTGGCAGCTTGGGTAAGTGCCTCAGTAACAACTGGGTCTACAGTTGTCTCTTCATCGGTGGTGGTGGTTTCCTCGATTTCCAGCTTATGTAAGCTGGCGACGTTGTGGAAAACAGAAAGAACAATTTCAAGAATGACTTGGTTTCCAGTCAATCTATGATCAACTGCTGACTCAGGGAGTGATAAAGAAGTTGGTGGTGGTGTGTGTACAGCTGACTCACGGGTGGCTTGGGATGAGCCAAAAACTTCACCAACAGTCTGTTGAGATACAAAGGTTGCTTGTGGAGTTTGTCCCCTTGTTACAACAACTGATAATGAATCAGTTGAAGAGCTACGCAGAAGTGTGGAGCCGACACTAACTCCTAAAGAACGAAATTGCCGTTTTGAAGGCTGTTTGACTAGAAACCCCGAATGATGGAGATCTAAAAGAAACACTGCAAGAGTGAAAACAAGAAGGGAGCTCTGCCAAGAAGCTGGCACAACTTCCGATCGTGATTCACTCAAACGAGGATTCGAAGGAATACCTCGAGGATCCTGGCGGAATCCTGATGATGCTGCTGATGCCACATCAGCATCATCTGATGCCACATCACCAAAAGTGGTGGTCGTCCCTTCTTCGATCGGTTGAGGCGAAGAAGGAGCACGGAGACCAGTGGGTGAGGACGGGGAAGAGGGAGAGGGCGTGAGAGGGCGGTTAGCTGATTTCTAAAATCTTCTACTTTTTAAAGGAGCAACCTCCTTTCCAGCCATTCATCCATACCAGAGGAACAAGATATTCCTGCTGAAATGGGAATTTTATCACAGCCAATTAAAGCATCAGCTGGCTGAGATAAACTCTCCTCATGAGAAGAAGACTTACTTCCTTGTAGGGCAGATTCCTCCGATGTGGTGCCCTTCTGCTGATCCCTTCTGGATCTATTATGATCTTCAATGATCTTCAACATATACGAGGTGAGGGGTTTACCTTGAACATCTTCTTTCTTGTTGGAAAAGATGTTGTTAGATAGAGATCGTACATGAAACCAATCCCCCTCCAAGTCGTCGTAGTCGATTTCCATATTCGACATCACGTAAGCGATGCAGAGAGTGAAGAATCGAATATAGGGAATATGCGTTCCCTTTCCTTTGAGCTTGGTTTTGACCTACTCGAATACCAGCTTTCCATAAACAATCCGCTGACCGGTGATTAGGGCTTCAGCAAAAATCTGAAGCTTGGAGTTGCACTGGGTTTTAGACCCATGGGTCCCTCCGATGCACTGTATGATGTGAGTGAAGAAGTAGGCACATGGTCTCGACAGCTGAGACTTCTTGAAGATAGGAACCCTGTCATCAACTTTCTTTAATCGATATCGGGTGATATCAATCAGACTCTTCTTTGCCTCTTCAGAAGATTTCATCTCCTAAGGGAGTTCACAGGGGAATAGAAAATGGAACCCGCAAGCAGTTCGAAAATCATCAACAGTAATGGTGATTTGATGATTTGATTATTTCCAGAAATCGCACAAGAGCTCATAAAAGCTCTTGGTGAATCGTACAATCGAACCAGCGACTAAACAGTGGCGCAAGAACTTTCCCACCGGATGATGGATTTCCTTTAGGTTTTTCGGTGGAGAAGTGTTAGCTACAAGGTTCGAGTTCTGAGAAAACTCAATTTCGGCCCTTGTAAGAGAGGTTTTGGATGATTTCCTTGAGGTAGACATGTAGGAAAACCTTGTAGGATTCACATGGCGGAACTTGAATCCCGCATACTTGATCTTTACTAAACAATGGGATCACTAGAAAGATGAGATGAATAAGAACAATAGCTCTTGATTGCTAAAGAATGATCCACCTCTACTGCACCACCTGAACACGCTGCAAGACCGCGTTGTACCAACAAATCAATACACAAACTCGTGTATGTGTGTGTGTTCGTCGAGCCCCGATCACAAAAATCAATCCGAAACCCCTTGGGGTTTTCGGCCGTCGACGAGGGAGAGGAGATGGAGAGATTAGGGATTGAGTGATGCAATTGTGTAACCCCTAAGCCTTAACCTTAGTCCCTTATTTATAAGGGATTAAGTTACCGTTAAGTCCTTGGAGTTTAATTATGTTTATTCTCATAATTAAACTTCTTATTAACATTTTTACTAGTTAATTAATAAACAATTAATTAACTGTCCGTAAAATATTTAATCTTCCTTTTAAATAATAATTAACTTATTATTATTTATTCTCTTCTTTATAATTAACTTAACTAGTTAATTATTTCACACAACTTACTTTATTCGGTTGTCCATTATTGAGTGTGTAGTGGTGTGACCCTTTATTGTCTTATAACATTGGACACGATGACACGTGTGATTATCTGTGCACATAAATCCAACAAGACATTCTTAGAGAGAGAAAGAATGATGAAGGTATGAACAGTTAGGGTTTTTAAGAGAGAATATGGGGGAAATTTGAGGGTGGTGAAGAAGAAGTAAGGGTGAGTGGGGGTATTTATAGGGTTACGTGAACAAAAACGGGTAGGTTTTGGAATAGCAACCAGTTCAAAAATGGGTAGTTGGATTCCAACTATGGAAGTTTAGGGAACCGTGCTACTTTTACGGCCAGATGTGACAGTGAGGGTTAGTGGAGCCGTTTCAGTGTCAGGGACGTCTTGTCCGACATAAAATCCAAATATTTTCAATGAGTATAGATGATTTTGGCAGAAAACTTGTGGATAGGGATGAAAGATTCCCTTTTTGAAAAACCAAACGTTTTAACTTATAAAACTTGTAGAATATCCATTTAGAGATGATCTATTCAGCTGACATATGTACATAACAAAAAGGTTTTATCAGCTGAATGTACTATTTGTGAAGAGGTGAAACATGTCAGCTGCTCATAGTACTTCATCAGCTGACTCAAGCATTTAACATACCCATCTCACTGATTAGAAAATTGAAACGTTTTTCATCTAGAGGTTTAGTGAATAAATCAGCCAGTTGAAGGTCTGTTGAAATGAAATGTAGCTCCACGTCACCTCTTTCAATGTGATCTCTAATAAAATGGTACCTTATATCGATGTGTTTGGTTCTGGAGTGAAGAACAGGATTGTTGCTAATGGCAATAGAACTAGTGTTATCACAGTAGATAGGTACTTTGCAAAAGTTCAAATCAAAGTCCATCAGTTGATTCTTCATCCAAAGGACTTGAGCACAACAACTTCCAGAAGCAACGTATTCTGCCTCAGCTATAGAGGTGGAGACAGTGTTCTGTTTCTTGCTTGTCCAGCTGACTAGTTTTTCACCTAGCAGCTGACAGCCTAACAACCTCCCGTGGTGCACTTTATATCCATCTTGCATCCTGCAAAGTCTGAATCTGAATAGCCAATTAGATCAAGCCCGGACTCTGTGGCAAACCAAAGACCTAGGCTTGGAGTACCTTTGAGGTACCTCAAAATTCGTTTAGCAGCTATTAAATGAGATTCTTTAGGATCAGCTTGATACCTAGCACACATGCATGTAGCAAACATAATATCTGGTCTGCTGGCAGTGAGATAGAGTAATGACGCAATGATTCCTTTGTAAAATGTGACATCAACTAATTTCCCAGTTGTGTCAGCGTCTAAGTTGTTTGGAGGAGCCATTGGAGTCTTCATTGATGACGATTAATTCATATCAAATTTCTTTAAAAGATCGTCAATATACTTTTCTTGATTTATAAAAATTCCATTTTTAGATTGCTTAACTTGTAAGCCAAGAAAATATGTATGTCAATTCACCCATCATACTCATCTCATACTTTGTAGACATAAGTTTTGAAAAACGTCTACAAAGCTTTTCATCAGTAGCACCAAAAATTATGTTATCCACATAAATTTTAACAAGAAGGATATCACCTTTGATTTTTCGGATAAATAAGGTTTTATCAATCTTCGCTCTTGTGAAATCATTTGCTAAAAGAAAAGTGGAAAGTGTATCATACCATGCACGAGGAGCTTGTTTTAAGACATATAGTGCTTTCTCCAATTTAAACACATAGTCTAAAGTACTTAGGATTTTCAAAGCCTGGTGGTTGCTTTACGTACACTTCCTCTTGCAATTTTCCATTTAAGAACGCACTTTTCACGTCCATCTGAAAAACTGTGAAGTTTTTGTAAGCAGTAAAGGCTAGAAATATTCTTATAGCCTCGAGTGTTGCCACTGGAGCAAATGTTTCATCAAAATCGAGTCCTTATTCCTGTCTATATCGAGTGTTGACACATAGTCTAAGTACTTTTCACACCATCTTCGTCCATTTTGTTCCTAAAAACCCACTTAGTACCAATTATAGTCTTACCAGCTGGTGGAGGTACCAGCTGCCATACTTTGTTGACCTCAAATTGGTTAAGTTCTTCATGCATCGCCTGAATCCAGCTGGAGCTCTCTAAAGCAGCTTTAATGTTTTTCGATTCTTCAGCTGCTAGGAAACAAGACCATAAGCATAGAGTGCACGATGCCTTACTTCTTGTGACTACCCCCTGTTGTGGATCTCCAATGATTAATTCAATTGGATGTTCTGAGGTCCACTTAGAATGAGGAGCCGCTGTAGAAGAAGAGGATTCCCCAGAATTTGATCCTTGTTGAGCAGCTGAGTGCTCAGCGGGATGAAGGGCTTCAGTTGGACCTAATCTTCTTGAAGTGTTTAAGACTGGCATAGAATTGTCTCCAGCCTTAGGTGATGCTCTACCTGTTGGAATTTCTTGTTGAACAGCTGCCATATCTACAAGATACGAAGGAGCATCATGTCATGTATCATTTGAATCATTTATTGGTACTTCAAATAAATTTAATGCATCAGAGAAGTCTTCAGCTGTATCATCAGAAGGAGGTACAGCTGCTCTCTGAGATTGTTCAGATGATTCAGCAGAGGTTGGATTTAAGGCCTTTGAGTGTTCTTCAAAAGTAACATGAATAGATTCTTCCAATGTTTGTCTTCTTTTGTTGAAAACTATGTAAGCCTTTGATACAGTGGAATATCCCAAGATAATGGTTTCATCAGCTTTGGAGTTAAATTTACTCAGCTGATCCCGTGTGTTCATGTAAGGACCGGTTCAAAACACCCACCAATCAAAACTAACAACAATCCAATAACTATCTAATTACAATTAACCATTCGAAACCCGACTATACAAAAGACAACAAAGGAGCCAAGATCTCAATACCAATAATGTCTATGGATACAAACCAACTAACTACAATCAAAATACAAAACTACCCAACTTCCCGCATTCCTAAATATACCAGAAGTATATCTTCTTAAGCCTCCGATCAACTTCAAGTTCCTATATGCTTACTCTTATCTTATCCTGTAAAAAGTTCGTCCACTAAACGGGTAAGCTACAACGAGCTTAGAAAGTTCATAAAGCACAAAATAATACTAGCATTATATACAAAACAAAGAAATAATAACATATAAATGGTATAAAAATATTCAAGTATTCATATTATAGCAAGTCCACATCAATATATAACTGACTGAGAAGGTTTACAACTTAACGTGAGATTTACCGAGAATCTGTCATAGCCGAGTATCAACACTTATCCGGAATCAACAAGAATTACTGAATGACTGACATTGAGAATACAACTATATCTCAAGAATCAACAAGAGTTGGCCAGATAATAAACGCAATCGAGAACCAATCACCGAATCAACACTCCACGAGAATCATCACGTAACCACCGGAACCGATAGACAATACCACATCACGAATCAATGAGATCTCAATACCATCCAAACGAATCAAAGTGCGTCATTCCCCCTTAGGCCATTAGGGAATGAGGCCGATGAAGGTGATCAAGGCACCCCTAACCGAGTCCATGATCCAGCTTCACCACTACGGTCCATACCACTCCTCCGCCAGATACTCCCGCGTCCACCGCTCAACATATTACACAAAGTAATACTCGATCCGCCGTGGGTCCTCACGAAACGAAATCATCTCTCAAGGAATTCGTACGGGTAACTCATATTCGATATCAAACGAAACAATAACAACGATAACTCCACGATACCGGAACAAGGGGATTATTACAACCCGAATCAATAAAAATGAATCTCATACTAGGGCAATCCAACCGAGACTCAACACAAGGAATTTATACGACATGAATCGATATCAAGTGAGACACCACAAGGATATTCCATCAATCAAGACATCTATCAAAAGATTATACACAAGGCATACCACAAATAATCACCATATTCTTACAAATCAATACGCATAGCAAGAGTTTATCAATGATTCAAACTTCATTTAATCATATTACAGTCAAATTACTAGAATTACCAATTCAATGTTCTAAGCATCACATATGTGATAACAATAAACCAAATAACAATTAAACACGTAGCATTTAGATATATAACTACTAGTATACAGTTGTACATAGATGAACTCACCTTGGCGTAGATGTAGAAGGAAAAAACTCCAACCTTCCAAAACTTTGATCTTGCCTTCCGGATTCCAAAACTAGATACAACACATACAACCAAGTGTTATAATTCCAACATATACAATGTTCCCAAAATCACAGCCCATTCCATAACTTTATTTTCATAAAACTCAAACAAACTAAGCCACGGGTCAAAATCCGTCAATGTACAACGCATGCATGTATGCACAAAACCCGTATATGCTTCTTTTCATTTCTAACATGAACATGCATATATTTTCAACACAATCTAGCCTTCATATCATCACTAAAAACCTTAAATCAATTTATAAGTCAAAACTCCCAACTTGATTTCATGGTTCATGAGGCTTATCATGATTTCTACTCATATATATGATAAGGGAGATGAGTTACCTTTAAATCTTCACATGCATGTAAAAACCCCTTTGATTTGAGCGTAAAATCGTTTAAACACAGTAGAACACCAAGAACACACACACTTAATGAAAGAGAGAGTTTTTAGGCTGATTGCATGTATTTTGTTCTGTAAATGGTTCGGCAGAGGGTCTAAACGACCTCTGATCTGCATGAAATTTTAACACCACTTGCATACATCTCTGAGGGACACCGTGCTAAATTTCAGCCCCAGGGACCCACGCATGCGCCCTCACTCGCTCTAACGGTGGGGGTGTCCACCAGTTAAATACTTAACAGCACTAACGGAAATTTTCATCCATTTTTCAAACGCCCGTAACTTCTTCATACGAACTCCGTTTTTAACGTTCTTTATATCGTTGGAAACCTCATAACGAGTACTACAACTCCATTTACATTATATTCATAAGTTCACAACTTTACTCTAGGATAAACGTTCCCAAAGTTGACGCTTCAGAAATGGGTGTTACAAATGTTATATTATTTGCTCATACATGTTTTTCTTAATCATTGTATACTTATCATATTACCGCCATATTTGCACAAAATACAACTAAAGCATGACAAACATGTTTTGAGCATTTAATACACATAATCCAAGTTACTTACGTGTAAAGATACATTTTAGATGAAACAAAAACTCGTATGTTACAGTTCAGCACAAAACACACATAACCAAACACATGAAAGAAACCAATGTATGGCTTCCTTTGACGAAGAATCTCATAAGAAGTTTTCTTATGTCTCTTCACATAGAGAGACCTATTTTGAGTAAAACAAGTTGTGTTGACATCTTCTGCCCAAAACTGTTTAGGCATGTTTGACTCAGCAAGCATTGTTCTAGCAGCTTCTATAAGCGTCCTGTTTCTTCTTTCAGCAACACCATTTTGTTGAGGTGTTCTTGCAGCTGAAAAGTTTTGAGATATACCAACTTCTGATCAAAAGTTTCTAATGTACTATTTTTGAATTCAGTACCATTGTCTGATCTCAGCATTTTAACCCTTGGCCCGTTTAGAAGTTCCATCTTTTTGATGAACTTGATAATTTCATCGGCTGCATCACTTTTGTGACGTAGAAATATGACCCAAGTGTATCATGAAAATTCATCAACGATAACAAGTGTATACTTCTTTCCACCTAGACTTTCAGTACTCATAGGACCAAAAAGAACCATGTGAAGCATGTGTAGGCAGCTATAGATGGAGAAACATTGCTTCGTTTTGAAGGAGCTTTTTGGTTGGTTACCTTGTTCACAAGCTGAACAAAGCTTATCCTTTTCATATTCGATTTGTGGTAGGCCATTCACCAGCTGACCTCGAGCCAGCTTCGATATGTTTTTGAAGTTTAGATGAGATAGCCTCTTGTGCCACAACCAATTTAGCTCCTTAGTAGAATGAGAAAATAGACAAACTTCTTGATTGTTTGGATTCATGTCAAGTGTATAAACATTGTTATTTCTTTGAGCAACAAGTACAACTTTTCCACTTCTATCTGTAACAATGCCTCTGTATTCATTAAAGTTCACATAGAACTTTGCATCACAGAGTTGACTTATGCTGATAAGATTATGTTTCAGTCCATTTACATAACCAACTCTTGTTATTTTAATAGCTCCATTAGAGATGGAACCATAACCTTCAGTTGAGCCTCTACCATTATCACCAAAAACAACAGAAGGACCATCACACACTTTGAACTCTTCAAGCAGGGACTTACAGCTAGTCATATGTATTTAGCAATCACTATCCAAATACTAGATATGTTTGCTTTGATCGCCCTGTACAAAGATTAACATGATTAGTTCTTTTTAGGATCCCACATTACTGTGGGTCCTTGTAATTTTTTGCTGGAACTCACTAGGGTTGACTTCTCATTTAAAGCACAAGCTGAGAATGGTGAAGGTCTAAAGCTTGTGCTGTCACATTCACTAGCCATGTGCCCACATTCCCCACATTGTATATATAACATTTATCATTGAGTGAACAGTGAGATTTTGTCCTTTTCTGAAATTTTCGTCTGGTATATATTACTTTAGATGCAGTTGAAAAACTCAAAGGAAGCCAGCCAACTTGGTTTGACCCTACCTTCCTAACATCCCCTTCCTCACCACCCGTGTTCGAGTCCCAACTGCCACACAATTCATAACTTTTAAAATTCCTTTTAATTATTTTTTAACTTTACTCACTTTTTTCTGAAACATTTCTTTTAAAATATATATATATATATATATATATATATATATATATATATCTACACATGCAATTTACAAAGCAAAGATATGCCTGCCAACTTGGCTTTGACGCCCCTTTCTACATCCTCTTCCCCACATTTTGCTTTCGACTCCCTATGAAAATATGTTTTTTCCAAATTTTTTTTCAAATTTATTCCCTGAATTTTAACCTTTTACCCTTATGAACTTTAACTTTTTAGCCTCATAAACCTTAACCCTTTTTAAATAATTATTACATTTTATACCCCTGAATTTGAATTATTTTTTAAATTAACAATATACTCCCTACAACTTTAATGTTTAATAGTTATATTTTTCTAAAAATAATTATCTACGATCAAACCATTTATGTTCCTATACAACTAATAAATTTCTATATAACTAAATATTGTGTTTTTAATTACCATTATTATAATAATTTTTATCTTGAATACGACAGTAATTATTAATATTTTTTATTTATATTATTATTAATAATTTCTAATATAAAGTTGGTTTCAAAGAAATAAATTTCCAAAGTAACGAATATCACATGATTTTATATTTACCATAAAGTTATTGGATTGATATTAGTAATACATACTTTACACGAAGTAAAACTAGCGAATACTTTAAACGAAGTAACTAACTTGCCATTCAAAAAAGGAGTAAGGATAAAAATAATTTAGATAAAATCAATAGAATAACACAGGCCACACATAGCTAAACAGTGTACAATTGAAACATTGGCATACGTAAACAATCTTTTGAGCGTTGTATGAAATTCCCCCGCGGCATCGCGCGGGGTACTATTTGCTAGTTTATAACATTTTCTATTCATTTGTTGTGGAGTAGAGGGCGAAGCAACAGAGACGGGTATGGGACCCAAAATTCCTTCCATTTTCTGATTACCAGAGATAGAGATTGAAAGAGAGGTGACAATTCGTTGACATTTCTTTTCAGCTGTTTGACAGAACCAGCTGAGGAAGGACTTTGAGTATTTTTGGAAATACTCTTACCTTTATTCTTTGCAGCTCGAGTACGAACTCCAGCTGACTCACCCTTAAAGGGAGTAAGAATAGTTTTCTTAGATGTTGTCTTGCGAGTCTTCCTTAGAGGTCTAGCAGAGGAGACAACAGGTGCTGAGCCCAAGATAGACTTACTTGGTTCAACAATTACTACTGTGGGAGATCTTACAACATTGGTTGAAGAATCAGCAGACGATTCTTCCTTAGTTTGTTCAGAAGAAAGATCCTACGGACACATCTCAGTAGCATAAGTTTTGGTTGATTTCACAAAGCAACCAAAGACTAGCTCTTCAGCTGGCATAGAAGCATCAGCTGAGGAGTAATACGGATCATCAGTACTGCTGTCAGGTACAGCAGCTGCACCAAGGAAATCTCCTCCTAGAACAACTTGTACTTGACTAGGAATCTGTGAGTTAACACATTCACTCACATGTTTGGATGAACGAGACCATGATTCACAAATCTTTTTAATAGCTTCAAGTTCTTTAACTTTTTGATTGAGATCATGTTGAAGAACTGAGTTTATAAATTTTGTTTCAGAAAGTTCTTCTTTTAAAGTCTTGTGTTAAGCAAATCTTTCTTTTAGAAAAGCATTTTCTCTTTAAATAGAATTGTGTTTATCCAAACATTCACCTTTCAGCTGGCCAAGTGTCACACCTCGCCAAAAATGAGTTTTACATCATTTCAAATGTTTTGCGGAAGAACGGAGGTGTAACGTTCATGATGACATAGCAACAATTAAGTAAACAAACAACCACACAAATAACAAACTAAAATAGTTTTATTTTCTAAAAATGGAAAGTTTCCAAAAATAGCAGTTTCCTAAAATTGAAATAGTTTGAAAATAAA
Organism: Calendula officinalis; assembly: GCA_963853835.1. Lineage (NCBI taxonomy): Eukaryota > Viridiplantae > Streptophyta > Magnoliopsida > Asterales > Asteraceae > Calendula > Calendula officinalis. The sequence goes on from OY970827.1 coordinate 44,399,815, forward strand.
ATTATTGTTCGTAAACATAAAGGTTTTATTCATGGCTCACGACAATCCACTTGCTCATATCCTCCAGTCTCACTGCGCACCTAAATCACATGAAAAACATAAAGTAAAAGGGTCAACAAATAATGTTGAGTGAATCCACAGGTTTATCATTTATAGTAAAAGTATTGTGTTTGCTACCCAAAAATGATTGATATGAAAATAGTTTTATGACTGAAAAAGTATAAGTTAAACACTAATATGTTATGAGAAATAAGTATGAAAATAAAGTGTAATTGTAAAAGATCTACAATTACTAGTTTTGTTTATGAAAAAATGTTGAATAATTTGTTATGTTTGACATCGCATGACTGTTGTTCCCGATAGGTAGCTAGTCCATTGAGTTAGTATATCAACCCCTAAGTCCACAATCAACACTTCAACTCCAGTATGTTATCGTTCTTTTATGGATATACACTCCCGAAAGATGTCTTGGATAACCAAGTAATGATAGAATAATGTAGGGAGGATGAGTGTCAGCCAATAGTACTATCTGCATATCCATGGCCTAGATACACTAGTTAATGATTGCTGGTAACCTTAGTCCAGTATAACAGATGTTTGTTATGGCAACGCGATAATGAAAATGTAAAGTTGTTGTACAGTCAAAGTAGCATAGTTTATGTTTTCCACCCCGATAGTTTGTATAACAGTAAAAAGTAGTAAAAGGGGTTGTGGACTCACATGGGCAAAGCTTACCAACTTGATGGGACAGAGGACTCCTTCACAGACTCCTAGCTTCCTAAACGTAATAACGTTTCTAATTAGACTAAGCTAACACAGGCGATATAATATTAACTGATTATGGTTTATGATTTGCGTCATGATATATGTTTTGTGACATCGAGTACACTTGGGTTATTGGACCTTAATGGAATGAAATAAAATGAAATGAGCCTTAAAATCAAATGACATAAAATGAAATGGTCTTTAAAATGAAATGACATGAAATGAAATGGGTTTGGCTTAATGGGCCTAGATGGGCTTAATGGGCCACTAGGTGGGCCTAATGGGCCTAGATGGGCCTCTTGGGCCTCAAGTTGGGCTTAGGTCCAATTGAGTTGGGCCATGGATTGGGCTTGGGCCCAATTGGCATCGGTTTGGGTAAGTAATGGGCATAAGGTTTGGGCTTTTACCCAAATGGGCTTGGATATATCGAATGGGCCAAGTACGGGCCTTGGCCCGATTAGGTATTCGGGTTTGGGTCCACGGTTTTGGGTCAAGATCCGGCCTTGACCCGGTTTGACTTGTGGGTCAAAATTAGTCAAATCTAGAGATCAACAATAGTCAAAATAGTCAACAAAAGTCAACTAGATCAATTAGGGTTAGGGTTTCGGTTTCTAGGATTAGGGTTTCGGATTAGGGTTGCATGATTACAGGTCAACGATGGTCAATCGGTTAGCTAGAGTTCCTAGCTTGGGTTCGACTCTAGCTAGGGTTTCAGTCTAGGGTTGGCCGAATTGTCAACACCCTCGGTTTATGGTTCGGATTCATCACGGGTTTAGCAACGGATTGTCACGGTTTATGGTTGTGACTAGATCTATGGTTTAACAATATAACAATGGATCTAGGGTTTATAATTAGGTTTTATCAAGAACAAGGAATAATGACTAGATTAGGGTTAGGTAATCAATACAACGAAAAGTAAATCAAACGAATAAACGGGACAAACAAATGATGAACGATCTATCTGTCACATACCCACATACGCATACACGCATACGACGACGACAATGGTTAACCGAGACCGTTCGGCCATAGGCCATGGTCTCAGGTTTGAATCACAACCGAAACAAGGAAGAGCAAAGGGGATCGGGTATTACCTTGCTATCGACGAACAAACGAAGAATGAGGAGGGATGCTTGCGGTTTGCTTGTGAGATCGGACGAACAAGGGGTGTTCAGGTTTGGGTGCCTGGCCGAAACTTCACAAATGAACAATAGGGCTTATTTGTTGGCTAGACTAGGGTATTTATATGGAAGGGAGATAGAGTTATACAAGAACTAGGATTCCTTTTTTAATCAAGTCTATCACCAATTTCAAATGCAATAAGATAAAGATCAAGTTGACAAGGGATGGCACACCACCTTGTGGTGGTTCGGCCGAAGCAGAGGGGCACGGGAAAGGGTACTCGGCCACCAAGTGGCCGGGTAGTGAGTCATGGTGCCGGTTTTGGTTTTTGTTCAATCGAGTCACGTTTAAATTAGTTAAATTTGTTTTAATGTGTAATTAATATAATGTTATTATTTTAGAAATGATTTAGCTCAATGATGTCACCATAATTAAAATGAAATGTTGTGTTGACTAAAATAGTCAAACACTAGTGCATGGTGAAAATGAAATGTGTTTGTTTGTGTTTTTGGATGCCAGAAATAGAAATGTTAAGAAATGAAAGTTTCTAAATAAGGAAAGTTTAGAAATGAAATGAGATTACATACCAGAAATATCGAGTTGTCACATTCTCCCCTGGTTGAAGAAATTTCGTCCCGAAATTTAAGACGAAGAACGAACAGGAGAGACAACGAGAAATAAATGAGGATATTTCTTTCGCATTTGGTCTTCACGTTCCCACGTGAATTCAGGGCCTCTTTTGGAGTTCCATCTGACTTTAACGATTTTGATCTTGCTTCTTGTTAGCTTTTGCTCTTTCCAGTCGGAGATTTCAATAGGTTCTTCAGTAAAATGGAGCTTGTCGTCGATGATAATTTCCTCAGCAGGAACAATTAGCGATGGATCATGAATAAAATTCTTAAAATTAGACCCATGAAATGTGTTGTGGATATTACTGAGCTCCTTTGGAAGACGAAGACGTTAAGCAACAGCACCGATTCTTTCAATAACTTCGAACGGTCCAACATATCGAGGACTTAGCTTTCCTTTCTTGCCAAATCATACAACACCTTTCCAAGGTGCTACCTTTAGCAACACATGGTCACCAACAGCGAACTCTACAGGCTTCCAACGATTATCAGCATAACTCTTTTGTCGATCTCTTGCAGCCTTGATACAATCTCTGATCTTGAAGATCTTGTTAGTTGTTTCTTGTCGAATTTCAGGACCAGTGATTTGGCGATCACCAACTTCAACCCAACAAAGTGGTGAACGACACTTTCTTCCATACAAAGCTTCGAATGGTGCGGCTTTAATAGTCGTATGATAACTGTTGTTGTACGAGAATTTAGCTAAAGGGAGATGAGCGTCCCGACTCCCACCGAAATCAATAACACAGGCTCTCAACATGTCTTCTAAGGTTTGAATTGTTCTTTCACTTTGGTTGTCAGTTTGAGGATGATAGGCAGTACTCATATCGAGGCGAGTACCGAGAGACTTTTGCAGCGATTGCCAGAAACGAGATGTGAAACGACTATCCCGATCAGATATGATCGAAATAGGCACACCATGCCGAGATACAACTTCCTTCAAATAGATCATCGTTAACTTCTCCATTTGATCAGTTTCTTTAATTGGAATAAAATGAGCGGATTTGGTCAATCGATCAACAATTACCCAAATTGTATCATGACCACTAGACGTTCGAGGTAACTTTGTTATAAAATTGATGGAAATTTGCTCCCATTTCCATTCAGGGATCTCTGGTTGTTGTGTAAGACCGGGCGGTTTCTGATTCTCTGCTTTCACCTTTGCACACGTTAACATTTGCCGACGAACATTGCGATCTCTTTCTTCATGTTAGGCCACCAATAAAATTCGTTGACATCTCTGTACATCTTGTCAGCACCAGGATGAATGGAATAGTTGGACTTATGTGCTTCCTCAAAGATGATATCGTGAACACTTCCATGCTTAGGAACCCATAAGCGATCCATAAAATACAGGGTTCCATCCATCTTTGCTTCTAGTTTCTTCTCCATACCACGCAGGGCTTCACTCTTTATGTTCTCTATCTTCAGGGCTTCAGTTTGGAATTCATGAACTTGGGAAGATAAACTTGAATGAACGAAGATTGGAAGGGTTCGAACATGACGAGGTTTGGGTTGCTCTTTCCGACTTAAGGCATCAGCTACAATGTTAGCTTTATCAGGATGATATTTGATCTTACAGTCGTAGTCATTCATCAACTCTACCCATCTGCGCTGTCTCATGTTGAGCTCTTTCTGGTTGAATATATGTTGCAGACTCTTGTGGTCGGTGAATATCGTGTACTTGGTACCGTAGAGGTAATGTCTCCAAATCTTCAATGCGAACACTACGACACCCAACTCGAGATCATGCGTTGTGTAGTTCTTCTCGTGAATCTTCAATTGTCGAGAGGCATAGGCGATCACTTTGTCGTTTTGCATCAATACACAGCGTAGCCCTTGGTTTGAAGCATCACAGTAAACTACGAAATTGTCGGTTCCTTCGGGAAGAGATAGAATTGGTGCGGAACATAATTGAGATTTGAGGGTTTGGAAGGCCGATTCTTGTTTTTCACCCCAGACGAATTTCTCATCTTTTTGCGTCAACTTCGTTAACTCTTTAGCTATCTTCGAGAAGTTTTCGATGAATCTCCTATAATAGCCAGCTAGACCAAGAAATTGTCTAATTTCTGTTGGGGTCTTTGGAGCTTCCCAATTTTTGATAGCCTCGATCTTTGCAGGATCAACGTGGATTCCTTCCTCGTTGATAACGTGACCTAAAAATTGCACTTCACGTAAGCAAAATTCACACTTGGACAACATGGCGTACAGCTTCTCCTTCTCTAACAGCTCAAGAATGATTCTTAAGTGCTCTTCATGCTCTTCTTTCGTTCGCGAGTATATAAGAATATCATCTATGAAGACAATCTAAAATGGCATAACCAAGAATTCGTAATGACCATAGCGGGTTCTAAAAGCAGTTTTGGGTACATCTTCATCACAAACTTTTAATTGATGATAACTTGAACGAAGATCAATCTTGGAATAGAAACTCGATCCTTGAAGCTGATAGAGTAGATCATCAATACGGGGAAGAGGATATCGATTTTTAATAGTAACTTTGTTCAATTCACGATAGTCACTGCACATTCTCATTGAACCATCTTTCTTTTTAACGAAAAGGACCGGAGCTCCCCAGGGTGAGAAACTCGGTCGAATGAAACCATGATCAAGAAGTTCTTGTAATTGCGAAGAAAGTTCTTGCATTTTAGACGGTGCAAGACGATAAGGAGAACGCGCAATACGTGCGACTCCTGGAATCAAATCAACAGGGAATTCAACTTGTCTCTGAGGCGGCAGTCCAGGCAATTCGCCAGGGAAAACACCAGGATAATCACAAATGATAGGAATGTCCTCAATCTTACGATCTTTGGACTTTTTGTCAATGACATGAGCAAGAAAGGCTTGGCATCCTTAACGAAGATATTTTTGAGCTTTCATAGAGTTTATGATTTTTATGTTTTTGTTTCTTTGTTCACCTTGAATTATTAATGTTTCTATTTTGGATAGAGGGATTCGAATTTGTTTGTTGTAGCATATTATTTCAGCATGATTTTTTAGACAACCAATCCATCCCTAATATCAAAACTACCTAGCTCTACAGGCACAAGGTCTATATCGAAAATGTGATCATCTAGGTCAAGCTTACAACCTTTAAAAACTTCACTAGACCTAATAACTTTTCCGTTTGCTAATTCGATCTCATAATTGACTTTCAAACGTTCGGGGTTTATATTAAAGAAATTTTTAAAGTCGGTCGATACGAAACTCATGTCAGCTCCTAATTCAAATAAAATAGAAGCAAAATGATTATTGACGATAAACGTACTGGTAACGATATCAGGATTTTCGCGAGCTTCCTGAGCATTCATGACGAAAGCACGACCACGACCATTCTGACGATCATTGTTATTGTTGGCATTGCGATTGTTGTTGCGGTTGTTGTTACGATTGTCGTTGTTGTTGTTGCCGTTCTGATTGTTGTTGTTGTTTTGAAGCTTAGGGCAACGATTACGATAATGGTTGGGATCACCACACTCGTAAAACAGAAGATTTTTGGGAGGATTGTTAGACGAACATCTTCTGAAATTGTGACCCCAGCGATCACACTTGTAGCACTTCTCACACTGACCATCATGATGCCAATTACATTTATTGCACTTCGGCTTGCTTCTAGATAAGGCTTTGCATCAGGATTAGACTGATTGTTTTTACTTTGATTAGAGGCCGCATAGCTCTTAGTCTTCTGATACTTGTTCCCTTTGTAGCCTTGTTGTTTGTTGTCGTAGGAACGCTTCCCATTCTCATTGTTCGAGGTTTCAGAGGATTTGCTAGACACAACTAGCTTGTCTTTAAACGATTCGCTTCTCATAGCATCATCAGTCAACCTTGTCGCTCGATTCACAATATCTTCAAAAGTCGTCGGTTCAGAAGCAATGACATGGGTACGAACGAGATCGTGCAGACCTTAAAGATACCTCTCAATTCGCTTAAATTCAGGAGTAACCATGTGAGGGATAAGACGAGTGAGTTTTTGGAATTTAGTCGTGTAAGTAACAATGTCGGATCCAACCATGGACAGATTCCATAGTTCCACTTCATCTTTTTGTAGCTCTCTCCTTGGGCAAAATTTTTGAGTTAGTTTCTCCTTGAACGCAGTCCAAGTCATAGCATCAACAGTAGCACGGCCTAAGACTTGCACTTGAGAGTTCCACCAGGATAACGCTTCCTTGGACAAAGTACTAGCAGCAAACTTCACTATATTCTCAGGGGCACATTGGATAATACTGAATATAGATTCCACCTTCTCAATCTAGTGGATGATAGCAATGGCTCCTTCATATCCAGAATAGGTTGGAGGATGACAGGAAGTAAAGGTCTTGAACGATTGACCTTGACGATTAGCATTGGGATCTGAAGTATAGACAAAGAAAACGAAAGGAATATAAGGTTAGAACAAAACTAAGTTACACAAATTTTCTTGTAGAGTCGAATATTCTACCGTTGTTGTTTCCATTGTTGGCAGCACCACCATCATTTCCTCTTGCTGCATTCAGTTGAGCAATCGCTTCAGCGATTCGGCGTTCCACCATTTGTTCGACAGTTTCTTGATTTCCTCCTCGAGCCATTGATGAATTGTTGATACAAGAAATAAGATACAATACAAAGATTTAAGAAAAGAAAGTAAAGAGATTATTAGGGACAGACATAATTTAAAAGAATCAAGGAATATCAATACAATATATCACTTTAATTACTTTTATTAATATATCACTTTTATTAAAACACAATCCTAATAGATAATAGTTTGAAAAGTATGGCACATCCCGCCAATACTAGGTAAATGAAATACTAATTTTATAAACTAACTTTTTTAAAATAGCTAAACAAAAGACATAAATAAAACAAAGATAGACGTGCGGCGACGACTAAACATCTTCCTCTGGCTCTGGTCACCGTCTTGATGCTATGTAGAAATCACCATCTTTCTCCCATCGATAAAGATAAGGAGCTCTCCAGGCTTGAGATCAGGGGGTCCACTGGGATACACTGGGATAGGAGGCTGGTTGGGACGAAGCCAATCTTCTGACGATATCGGAAATGGCGATGACGTATACAACGGTCTTGGAGACGTAGAAGGCGTATTACGTCTTCTGGACGTAGCAGTTTTCTGATCACTGTCGTACTCGGAGTCGGACGAAACATCAATAACACTCGCTGGCGACATTCTGTTTAGCACGACATATAAAATTATTAGATTATAAAAATTTTGGGCTCTCTGACGTAACACATACAAATGCTATTCTAAGTCAATACTAACTAGGGCAATTGTTCTAATTTAAAAACAATGAAACTTCAGGATATGAGACTCAGCGTGCCATGAATATTTTTGTTTCGTGAAAAGTTTTGTTTTGTCCAAAAAACTTTTGTAGTTATAGACTAGGCTTGCTAATTCACTATACTTTAAGCTCTGATACCAATCTGTCACACCCCGCCAAAAATGAGTTTAACGTCATTTTAAATGTTTTGCGGAAGAACGGAGGTGTAACGTTCATGATGACATAGCAAAAATTAAGTAAACAAACAACCACGCAAATAACAAAATGAAAAATAGTTCCACTTTCTAAAAATAGAAAGTTTCCAAAAATAGTAGTTTCCTAAAATAGAAATTTTTTGAAAATGAAATGATTGTTCGTAAACTTAATGTTTTATTCATGGCTCACGATAATCCACTTGCACATATCCTCCTGTGCTCGTAAATCACCTGAAAAACATAAAGTAAAAGGGTCAACAAATATTGTTGAGTGAATCCACAGGGTTATTGTTTATAGTAAAAGTATTGTGGCTGCTACCAAAAATGATTGTTATGAAAATAGTTTTATGACTGAAAAAGTAGAAGTTCAACACTGTCATGGTATGAGAAATAAGTATGAAAGTGAAATGTAATTCTAGAATATCTACAATTACTAGTTTTGTTTATGAAAAAGTGTTGATTAAGTTGTTATGTTTGACATCGCATGACTGTTATCCCCAACAAGTAGCTAGTCCATTGAGTTAATATACCAACCCCTAAGTCCACAATCAACACTTCAACTCCAGTATGTTATCGTTCTTTTATGGATATACACTCCCAAAAGATGTCTTGGATAACCAAGTAATGATCAAATAATGTTGGGAGGATGAGTGTCAGCAAATAGTACTATATGCATATCATGGTCTAGATCCACTAGTTAATGATTGCTGGTAACCTTAGTCCAGTATAATAATTGTTTGTCACGCCAACACGATAATGAACATGTAAAGTTGTGTACAGTCATAGTATTGGTAGCATAGTTTATGTTTTCCACCCCGATAGTTTGTAAAACAGCAAAAAGTAGTAAAAAGGGGATGTGGAATCACCTGGGCAAAGCTTAGCACTGATAAGAGAGAGGACTCCTTCACAGACTCCTAGCTTCCTAAACGTAATAACGTTTCTAATTAGACTAAGCTAACACAGGCGATATAATTTATAATTGTTTATGATATATGATTTGCGTTATGTTATATGTTTTGTGACATCGAGTGAACTTGGGTTATTGGCCCTTAATGGGCCGAAATGAATTTCTTAATGGGCTCGAAATGAAATAGGCTTAAAATGAAATGGGCTTGGGTTAGGCTTATTGGGCCTAGATTGGCTTAATGGGCCGGAACTTGGGCCAAGGCACGCCAAGATGGGCTAATTGGGCTTAGCAAGGACATATGGGCCGATTGGGCAACTAGATGGGCCACTTGGGCTTTGGTTTGGGCTTAGATCCGAATAGGTTGGGCCATGGATTGGTCTTTGGCCCAATAGGGTTCGGCTTGGGCTAGGAATGGGCCACAAGTTTGGGTTTTGACCCAAATGGGTTTGGTTACTAATGGGTTGACTAAAGTTTGGCCCGATGGGCTTGGTTAGATCATTTTGGGCCACGTACGGGCCATGGCCCGATTAAGTATTCGGGTTTTGGGTCACGGTTTGGGTCAAGATCCGGCCTTGACCCGGTTTTGCTTCTTTTGTTTAGATACGAGTAAACACGAGTCAACGATCAACCGGTCAACTAGGGCACGGCTTGGGTTTGGCCGAATGGGTTATGGTTTCGGTCTAGGGTTTCGAGCATAGGGTTTGGTTCAAGGGTTTTTGGGTCTCGGGTTTTAGCATCAAACCGTCATCGGCTACCGGCGCCGCTGACTCGAGTCACAATACTACTCCAGGGTTTTACAAAGATCAAGCACCAACAAAACTAGGGTTTATCAAACGACTAACAAAGCAATTCAATCAAAGAAACGCACGAACATATGAGCAATACAAGGCAATACCCGCACGCATGCATGGTTTGACCATGCACACGTACGGCTCGAGTCAAACAAACAACAAATGCCGAGATCTCTTAGCCTTTGGCCTAGGTCTCGGCTTAACCGAATAAGGAATCGAAAAACAAGTGTGGGATACCGAAATCATACCTTGCGAACACAAAAACTAGACGATCGAATGGGGTTGCGGGTTTGCGAGTGAGGACCGAACAAGCAACGGTTCAGTATTGGAGATGCTCGGCCGAATGAGAGGGTGAAAGGGTTTAGGGTTTGTGATGGCATGGTATTTATAGGGTGATATGAGTTGGTGTTTGAGTAGGATAGGGATAGGTTCAAATTTTGAATAACTAGATATTGATGAAACTTCAATCTCAAGTGATAAGATGACAACACCCCATAGGGGTGTTTGGCCGAGTTTAGGGAGCAAGGGGGGAGGGTAACTCGGCCACAAGGTGGTCGGGTATCGAGTCAAGTTGTCGGGTTTGACTTTTGTTCACTTCGAGTCATGTTTAGTGAATTAATTTTATTTATTGTGTAACCAATATAAAGTTACTATTTTTAGAAATGATTTAGCTCAAGTGTGTCACCATAAATAAAATAAAATGTTGTGTTGACTAAAATAATCAAACGCCGATGCATGGTGTAAATGAAATGTTTTTGTTGTGTGTTCGGATGCCAAAAATAGAAATGTTTAGAAATGAAACTTTCTAAATAAAGAAAGTTTAGAAATGAAATGAGATTACATACCAGAAATATCGAGTTGTCACAATAAGTATTATAATTAGATTGTATAATATAAGTATATTGCGAGTTACGTAAGATACTAGATTAATGAACAAGAGTTAAATAACATAAGTGTAACACCTTAATTTTTAAAACATCTTTTAAATCATTAAAAATAAAATTTCCACGTCATCTAAAAATAGGGTTTAATAAAAACCTTTGAAAAGATTATCAGAGTTATAAAACACGGTATTACAAAAATAATATCATAACCATAGGATAACGGGATCTACCTATCGGCTCCCGAGCTAAACATCTCTAGGCCACTTCTATTGCGACATTCTAATCCTTCAATCTCGAACCTGAGTACATAGCCAAAAAAAAAAAAACAAAGTAGTACGTGAGACAAAACAGTCTCGTGAGATACATGGGTTTTTGACCCATTCTCAGATATAATAAAAATCATGCTCGTTTTTTTTCTTTATTCGCTTATTATTTATCAACTTATATTCTTATCGTTTATTCATATTTACTAGTAAGCTAACTGTATGCGTACCCATCACATAATCACATACATGTAAGCTTACTCCTTTTATCACATACGCCACGGATTATTCTGAAGCAAACTCCCCCGATATGGGTTATCATAACAAGATCACATGGTAATTGGGGTTCTCCTAAACTTACCAAGATCACCAACTCCCCCGTCTCGCGGGTTATCGTAATCCCCCTTTTTATCGGGTTATCATAGTCCCCCTATTGTCGGGTTATCGTTCACATAGATATACTACCCTTGCGCAGGGAGGTACCACCCCAACTAGCAATATCACTCCCCCATAAATGGGTTATCATTGTCCGGACACCTTTTTACACATATTGAATTCAACAAATACGGGCCTATGCCCCAATGATCCATACTTAAACATAATATTAGAATGCATCTATTCTAATTATCATATTATTCTCTTTTAACATAATCATATTTCATTTATCTTTTCTCATCATGACTTTATCCTTAAATCCACTAATAAGATTCACTTCTTATTATTCATATTCATATATATATATATATATATATTACTTTTACATTGACTATGGCACATATATAATACTAGTCAAATCATACTTGTTCTCTTAATGTGAAATCACTACTTTTATTAGTATATTTTACTAATAAATGTTATTACTTTAAAATCTTTGTCATTTGCTTAATTATTAAATCTTACTAATAAAAGCACAATAGCATACTCTTTTAGCCATTGTCATTATTAATACTTCTTATCAATAACCTCATTAATCAATTTATATAATCACACTTACTTGCAAAATCATCAATTTCAATAACTAAATTCTATTAACAATTCAATCAAATTTCCTTATCTTTTTAATCACTTTCTTTATTAAAAATATGTATTAATAAAGACTTAGATATTATCCATTTTCAAAACTCTTTTACTATGTACTCAGTTTGAAGAGTTCACATGTACTCACCTTAGCCAAGCTAAATCAAAATCATGTTTATCAACACGAATCCTTGCTTCCACCTTTGGAATATCTCCAGCTTTTAGGTTCTTGCACCCTATCAACACAATATATAGCATATCTAGTTACCACATATAACTAGGCATCATAATCACAACATAATCATCCTCAACCACCAAGTTCATCAAACTTGGTGGGAATCTCAAAACCCTAGATCTTGATTTCGGGTTCTAAGCACAAACTAACCATGGATTCCTGGTATACATGATAACTATGAGTGTTCTACACTCTCAAGACCCAAACCTCAAGACACCATCCATGGTGGGTCTTCTTCCCCACCATTTGAAGGGTTTCATAATACTGATCAACCACTTGGTTCAACCACCTAGTCACTTGGTTCGACCATACTGATGAGAACATTGTTCTTGCCGGTTAAACCAACTAGCTAGTTTAATCCCTAAAAGCGGAACTGAGATTAAACTTAATCCTTAAACCCTAAAGGATTGGGGATGTTGGAAATCTAGACTAGATTAACAAGAAAGAAACCTTGTACGAAAAACTCGAACACACACACATACTTGTGTGTGTTCGTCGAACACCAAGAACCCTAGGGTTCTTGGTTCGACTTCGAACAAGAGGGAAAAAGGTTTTCCAAATCATACCTTAATCTTGCTTAAGTAAGTCCATTGATGATGAACACAACGAGTGATCTTCTAGTTGATCCTTGTAACGATCTAGTACTTCAATACTTGAAGAACACGTAGAACACGAAGAACGAAGAACACCAAACTTGGTGATCTTGGGTTCGGCCGAAATCTTCAAGAGGAGGGGGAAAATTTTCGTGTGGAGTGTTAAAGGAATGAATCATTAGTATTAAATGAAACCTTAAGCCTTTTATTTATAATAGAATAAGTTTCATTTAAGTCCTTCTAGTGTAATTAAGCTTAATCTCTTAATTAAACTTTCTCTTTTACACTTCCAACCCTTATAGTTTATCTAGTTATTATTGTTGCACTTAATTATTAAATGTCTAGTATTAATACACTTAATATTTCGGTATAATATATATACGAAATATATATGCTTGTATTTATACTTTTAATAATTAATTATATAATAATCTTTATATAATTTAGACAATAATATTATACAAACATCATATGATTTAATTGCTTTAAATCATATTATGGATAAAGGGGTGATTTTCCTACCACAACTTTTAAGGTATGTACCACATCCAATGCTTAATATACTTGTACAGTTAGCTGTAAAACCCGTACTGTATGGTATAACCATTAAAAGTTGTGGTAGCAATATCAATTCCCTTATGGATAATCTATAATTAACACATTGTATATATACTCAACTAGTAAATGTACAAATACTTGTATTAATTAGTTAATTAAACTAGTAATAAATTAAACTTAACTTAATACTTAATTGATTCATAATGACTATTATGAATCATTCCTCTTCCAAGTATCATTACATATCTTACTCGTATTACATGCACTCATCGATGTGACCCTTAAGTGTTTCGTATGCATGGATGTATCACCATAGGTTGACTAACTGTGCACATAATTCCAACACCATTTTCCCCAAATCAAGATTACAACTACATATGAGATAACAAGAATCATAGATCCTTACCTTTGATGTTTAGATCCTTGAAGATGGTGAAGATCTAAGCTCCAAGACACAAAAAACACCCTCTCTCTCTAGAAATCGGCTGCACACTTTGTGGGGTTGAAGAGAATGATAAAAACCCTAAATATCGACTTTTTATATAGTCCAGACATGCCTCGCGCCGAGCTCCCATCGACCTCCCATAGCGAGGTTACGCGGCATCGCTTCCTTTGTGTCCCAGGTCAACTTATATGCAGGTCCGTGCATTCTTGCGTCGAGCTCCCACCGAGACCCCAGCATGAAAATCCTCCCACCGAACCTCTGAATTCCATGTTCCCTTCTCGCGCCCAGCTCCCATCGAGCTCCCATCACGAGTGCTTCCTAGGCCAAACAACCTTTTGATTTCCAAACTTGTTTCTAACCAAGTCCTGATCCAAGTCCCAAACAGCCAAACACTCAATATAACACGACGGTAAACGTAAACTAACATAAATATTATAATTCCTATAAATTCCAAATTAATAAATACGAAAATGCACACGTAAAATTACGGTCGTTACAATAAGAACTTTAGAACCTATATTTAACTAGTTTAAGTTAAATATAAGGATGGTTTAAACAAACTAGAATTATTATATATAGTTTTTATATAATAAATTTATTAGAATTCACCAAGTATAAACCGGTGATTGTGTTTGCTTAAAGTTCCATCATAGTTGTTGGAGCTAGTGTGAGCTACACAAGAAAATCGCAAAGTTTATAAATGTGTCCTTAGGACACAAGTTTTGGAAGAATCTAATAAAGTTAAGATAAATGTTTAATTTTATTATTAGACACGGAAAAATTAGATGTGTTAAACTAGAGTTATGACTTTAGTTCGTGAGTCATAAAGAATTAAAAAAATTATTTTAAACTTTAACATAAGGTTTAAGTTTTTCAAGTAAATAAAACAAGTTTGTTTCATTAAAGAAAAGGTTTTTCACAAAACTTAGTAAAAACGTTTTGTACACCTCGTCTTTAGGTATACAAGTAAAATCGAACAAATTCAAAACTATAAGTTTTAAAAGAAATTTAAAAAGGCGTCTTGTGGAACTCTTGAGTACACAAGTCACACATTTTAAATAATGGATTAAAATTAGGATAAGGTTTAAGTTTTAGTTTAAGACTTAAACAAAACCCAAGAAAATCTTAGATCTAAGTACTACTCACCTAATGGAACACCTCATTCGTTAAACGGTACTTGCATTGTAAGGAGAAAGAACCTTAGATGCAAGTTCAAACCATTGCGAGTGTTAGGGTGCGTAAGGTTCTGCGATAATCGGGAGTCCCGACGTAGAGCATCGCACTGACTTAGATGTTATGATCTACTTTGGTGATAATCGGGAGTCCCGGCCCAAAAAGTACTTGAGTAGAATAAACATACTATACTTTATTGCAATTAGAAATGTGCAATTGGATTGTAAAAAGTTGTAATAAATAAAAAGGTCTATAGATTCTACGACCCCTAGGACTCGTATCAAGTCTTGGTGCGATTGGTAAGGACGTTACCTACCAGAAATAGCATGTCTCGTCGGGAAGTGCCTAAACCATGCGGCGAGAATGTGAAATATGGATCCTAGGTCTAAAATATTAATTATAGGTTTATAAAATATTTTAGAATATGTTTGTTGATGATTACTAATTAAACTGGGTTTGATTTGTAAATGGCAGCAACAACCATAACGACACGTACCAATAATATCTCACTACGCTTGTTTCTAGAAAAGGACGAATTGACTAGGTCAAAGTTTCTCAATTGGAAGCGTGATCTTCAGATTATGCCTAGGCATGAGAGAAAATGAAATGTCCTAGAAAGAGCAATACTAAATGCCCCTGCCGCGAATGCTAGAAATGAACCAGGACAAGCATATTACGCTTGTAGAGTGTACAACTCTTACAAGATGGTTAAGGGATCATCAGTGAGTGCTCACATCATGAAAATGAAAGAGCACATGGATCATCTTGAATGACTAGGACACCAGTACTGTTCCAGTTAGCAACAGTAATGATACTCAACTCATTGTCAGATGACTATAAGCCTTATATAGTCAATGAAGGATTTATGTGCACAGTTAGTCAACCTATGATGATACATCCATGCCTACGAAACACTTAAGGGTCACACCGGTGAGTGCATGTAATACGAGTAAGATATGTAATGATACTTGGAAGAGGAATGATTCATAATAGTCATTTATGAATCAAGTTAAGTACTAAGTCAAGTTTGACTTATTACTGGATTAGTTTATCTAACTAATTAATACAAGTATTTGTACATTTACAAGTTGAATAAATATACAATGTGTTAATTATAGATTATCCATGATGTGATTTAAAGCTATTAAATCATATAGCAATTGGATAATATTTTTGTATAAATTATATAAAGGTTATTATATAATTAATTATTGAAAGTATAAATACAAGAATATAATTGGTGTATATGGGTACCGAATTATTAGTGTATTAATACTAGACATTTAATAGTTATGTGCAAAGAAAATAAACTAGTTAAACTACAAGGGTTTAAAGTGTAAAAGGAATAAGTTTAATTAATTATTAATATTAATTAAACTAGAAGGGCCCTAAGTGAAAGTCCTTCTATTATAAATAGAAGGCTTGGAGTTCCTTGTTTAGTTGCTCATTGTACACGAAAAAGAACCCTAGCCCTCCCCCTAGTTTCGGCCGAATAGGAGGAAGAACACAAGGCTTTGTGTTCTTCATTCTTCGTTCGTTCTTCGTGTTCGTCAAGTCCTTGAAGATCCAAGATCATTGCATCAACCAACTAGAAGGTTTCTCGTCGCGTTTATCATCAGTGGATCTATCTTAAGCATTAACTAAGGTATGCTTTTGGGAAACCCTTTTCCCTCTCCCCTCTTGTTCGACCGAAACCAACCAAGGTTCTTGGTAGTCGACGAACACACACAAGTATGTGTGTGTGTTCGAGTTTTTCGTACAAGGTTTCTTCCATTGGTAATCTAATATAGATCTCCAAGATCCCAATCCTTTAGGGTTTAAGGATTAGGTTTAATCCCAGTTCCGCATTTACGGATTAAATCAGCTAGTAGGTTTTAACCGGTCAAGAACAAGTTCATGTTCTTGGTCAGTGTGGTTCGAACCAGATGACTAGGAGGTTGACCCAAGTGGTCAATCAGTGTTAATGAAACCCTTCAGTGGTATCAGAGAGGTGGTTTAGAGATCTAAACTAGATTAACAAAGTTTGTTTGTTTAATTTTAAAGTTTTTTTGTGTTCCATCTTTTTCTTTTTCTTCTTCTTAAATCACGAAAAGGGTAAGAACCCTAGGACCAAGTATGTTAAACTAGTTAAGTTTAATTGGTCCAGAGGATTCTAGAAAACCCTAGAAATTTCGTGTAAGGCATAAAGAACCCTAGGATCAAGAACATTAAACTAGTTTAGTGTAATTGATCAAAAGGCTTCTTTTCCTAACCCTAGTATATTCCGAAAATCAAAGAACCCTAGGATCAAGATTGTCAAAAATTTTGATCAAGAGGATTCTTTCCTTATTTACTTGATCTTCAAAATCTAGGACCAAGTATGTTAAACCAAGTTTTGGTTTAATTGGTCAAAAAGGATTCTTTCCTTTTTCCTTAAAGATTTCGTGATCAAGGAGGTTACTTGGACACCAAGTTTGTTAAACTAGCCTAGTTTAATTGGTGGAAAAGCTTCCTAGGCTTTAAGGATTTTTTTTTCGAAAAACCCTAGATGTAATCTAGAACCCTAGAACATCAAACTAGTTGAGTTTGATGGTTTAAAAGAATTAATTAGGTTAATAATCTAAAACCTAGATAATTAAACAAGTTTATGTTTAATAGGTTTAATTATTATTTTAATAGATTTATTAAGACTAGTTCTTTAAACCTAGAAATCTAGACAAAGTTTATTGTCTATAAGGTTTAAATTAAAAAGTTTAAATAAATTTATTAGGGTTATAATCTATCTTAGAATTTAAACAAAGTTTATTGTTTAAATAGGATTGATTAGAATTAATCTTTTAATAAATAATGTCTTTGATCAAGAAAGTCAAAACCCTAGTTTTGATTGATCAAGAACAAGATTAGGGTTAGACTAATTAATGAGAATTAAAAGAAGTGTTAATTTTTTAGTTCAAGAAATTAACAAGATGTATTTGTTTATTTATATATATATATATAATTTCGAATTTTAAATATTTAAAAAGGTAAAATGAATTTTAAAAGATATAATAAGTTTATACGTATTTTAATTAGATTAAGTTAAAGTACATACGTATAAATTAGGTGTAATATTCTTGTTAGAATGTTACAAGTTTATTTTAAAAGTAAATATATATGTATATATATTAAATACAAGATTAAATGGAACATTAAAAGATAATGTTATTTTTGATCTTAGAGGTTAATAATATAACTAGTTATTGTGTAAGTTAATTATATAATTAAAACTAGTAAGTACAAAGTTATGATTCCATTATAACTAGAAATTGTACAAGTTGAGATTATATGATAAACTAGAATATACAAAGTTATATATTAGTATTATAAGGTGTATAAAGTTATAGGTTATTATAACTAGATAATTATACAAGTATAATATAAGTATTTTACAAGTCATGTAAGATACTAGATTAATGATCAAAGTTAAATAACAAGATAACTTTAGAACTTATATTTAACTAGTACAAGTTAAATATAAGAAAGGTTTAAACAAACTAAGAATTATTATATATAGTCTTTATATAATAAGGTTATTAGTTTCACCAAGTATAAACCGGTGATTATGCTTGCTTAAGTTCCATCATGGTTGTTGGAGCTAGTGGAAGCTACACAAGAAAATCACAAAGTTTATAGATGTGTCGTCAAGACATAAGTTTTGGTCGAATCTAATAAGTCAAAAACAAATGTTTGATTTTATTATTAGACATGTGAAAAACTAGGTGTGTTAAACTAGATATATAATTCAATTTTATGAATCATAAAAGAATTGAAGAGTTTAACATAAGTTTTAAGTTTTTCAAGAAAGATAAAACAAGTAAGTTTTATTCTAGATAAGGTTTTCCACAAAACCTAGTGATGCGTTTTGTACACCTCGTTTTTAGGTATACATATAAGACGCGCAAATTCTTGAAACTATAAGTTTTAAAGAAAGTTCTTAAGGTTTAAAAAGGATGTCTTGTTGAATTCTTGAATTCACAAGTCACATATTTTAAACAAGGATTAAGATTGGAATAAGGTTTAAGTTTAGTTCAAGACTTAAACAAACCCAAGAAAATCTTAGATCTAAGTACTATCCACCTAATGGAACACCTCACTTGTTCAACGATATTCATATTGTAAGGATAAAGAACCTTAGATATGGATTCAAATCATTGCGAGTGTTAGGGTGCGTAAGGTTCTGTGATAATCGGGAGTCCCGGCGTAGAGCATCGCACTGTCTTAGATGATCTGATCTACTTTGGTGATAATCGGGAGTCCCGGCCCAAAAAGTACTTGAGTAGAACAAACATACTAGACTTTATTACTAACTTAGAAATGTACAATTAGATTGTACAAAGTTGTAATAAGTTATAAGCCTAAAGATTCTACGACCCCTAGGAATCGTGTCAAGTCTTGATACGATCGGTAAGGATGTTACCTACCAGAAATAGCATGTCTCGTCGGGAAGTGTCCAAACCTTGCGGCGAGAATGTGATATATGGATCCTAGGCCTAAAATATTAATTATGGGTTTATAATATTTTTTAAAGAATGTTTATTGATGATTACTAATTAAACTGAGTTTTATTTGTAGATGGCAGCAACAACCACAACGACAAGTACCAACAATCTCTCACTTCGCTCAATCCTCGAAAAAGACAAGTTGACTGGGTCAAACTTTCTCAATTGGGAGCGCAATCTTCGCATTGTGCTCAGACATGAGAGAAAGTGGTATGTCTTGGAAAGAGCAGTACCTAATGTCCCTGCCGCTAATGCTAGAGCTGAAGCAAGGCAAGCTTATGATAAGCATGTCAGTGATGCGCTCGATGTGAGATGTTTGATGCTCGCAACCATGAGTCCAGAATTAAAGCATGACTTATGGATGTGCATGCATTTGAGATGATCCAGCAACTTAAGGATTCATTTCAAGAGCAAGCTCGCACTGAGAGGTTCGACATCAATCGAGCCTTCAACTCTTGCAAGATGGTCAAAGGAACGCCGGTGAGTGCCTACGTCATGAAAATGAAAGGGCACATGGATCACCTGGCTAGACTTGGTCACCCCATACCGTTGCAAATGGCAACAGACACTATACTCAATTCATTGTCTGATGACTACAAGCCTTTTGTGGTCAACTACAATATGCATAATATGGAGAAATCCATTGCTGAGCTACATTCCATGCTCAAGACAGCTAAATTGATTTTGGGGACCAAATCTAAGGATGTTCTAATGATCGGTAATGGCAGTGGTGGTGGCAAGAAGAGAAAAGGGCATGGTGGTAAAGGAAAGGGTAAAACCAATCCTAGCCAAGGAGTGCCAAATGGTAAAAGTGTCAAACAAAAGGTCAAGAAGGTAAAGCCTAACACATCGAGGACCGAGAATCGGTGCTTCAAGTGTGGTGAGGCTGGGCATTGGAAAAGAAATTGTCCAAAGGATGCAAGTGGTGGTGGAGGAAACGCAAGTTCCTCAGGTAACACAACCACACTTCTTAATCACTTTTAAGATACTTGTAAAGTACATTACGAGTAATCTAACTTTTGCAATCGTTTATTGCAGGAGGAGATGGAAAGTGAAGGTGACCAGCATGAGATGGTGATTCCATGAGCACCAAGTTTTTATAATTAAGTATTTTTTTGGATTCAGTAAAACAATTTTTTTCATTTTTATTGGATAATTTTTTATTATGTTAAAACAAGTTTTTATTTGGTTTTAATAAAGAATCCATGGTTGAATTATATTATGTGTGTGCATGTGTGATAATTACACTAGTCAAGGTTTTATGACTAGATTGTAAGTCAAGTTTTTTATTTACTTTATATTTCATGTTTTATACTTGTTTGATTGTTGTATGATAAATAATGTCTTAATAGCTCAAATACTTAGATACTAGAAATTAGAAGTTTCTTCTAAAGTATTTAAGATATTTTATGAAAAGCATAAAGTTCAAAGTACATTGAACTTAGTTAAAACATCTTAAGTAATGGTTAATTACACTAGTACAAAAAACATCAATCGCCACTACAAAAAACTGTGGCCATAAGTAATTAGCCACGGTTTAATTTTACATCAAAAGCGTAGTCTATTCTCCCGCGTTTTAAAGTGCATATATGGCTACGCTAAATTTTTGTGGCCATATCATATGGAAAAGTGTGGCGATAGCATACAACCATGGCTAATGGTTACCATATAAATAAAATAATTAAAAGGAAAAATAATGGGCATTAGAATTGGTTGGTAAATGAGTCATATAATCATATGTAATTAAAACGACAATAGTTGTAATCCTACTTTTAGAGACACAATTTATTGTAAATTGCGGCTCATGGTTACCATATAGCCACATATCGTTATATTGGTGGTGACTACAAGCCCGATTTTAGATACATAGTTTTATATACAATGTGACTAATCTATTGTGTATTGTCACGTGTAGTTATGTTGAGGGTGACCGTAGAGTTCTTATAGACACATAAGGTTTTTGTAATTGTGGCTATAATTTAATCTATAGCCACATTAAATTATTTTTAATCCGTGACTTTTGATATAATTTGGCCACACTAAAAAAATACCAACATGGTTATTATTTCCTTATAGACCTGTCAAACCAATTGGTAATAGTTAAACCCGAGTAAAAAACCGAGTTAAACCGTTCAATTGTCGGCAAAAGAATTGCACTGCACCGAGCCTTAAGTCAAATGGCCACACAACGTGAAAGGCATAAGGGACTCAAGCGTTAATTGATTCAACATAGTTGGTGCACTTCTTTTTATAGTGAAAGTAAGTCACCCAACTTTCATACAAATAGCAATGTGGGACAACATTTAGCCACATTTAAACCAATTAACGAGACAATTGTTTGCTTTTAGACACATAATCAATTTAATTGTAGTCGTAATCTTGTTATAGCCACATTAAAAATTGAGTGACTTTATTTTGTCCTACAGCCACATGACACACAATAATGATCGTGGTTATATAGTAACTTTCAACAACAACGACTTCATGTGGCAAATAAACACATATGCCCACAAATACTAGTATCACACTTAATCATGGCTATTGTTTGCCCTTTAGCTACATAAGTCGTTATCACATATATGTGATCCCAGATAATATTTAGCCACATTTAACATTATTAACGTGACAATTTGCTACTTGTAGACACACATTTATATACGATAAAATGGTGATTATAAACTAATTATAGAGACATAATTTTAATTTTACTTTTACCATTGCTATTATTTAGGTTATGGCCACACACAATTTTAGTTTTATCTTGATTTGATTTAGGGTATGGCAAATATCCATCATATAGCCACACAGACAAAGAAAAGTTTTGAGTGACTATTGTTTATTGTATAGCCACATAACACACACGACCATGGCTATATACTGCTTTCAACAATAATGAATTTCATGTGGCAAATAAATACCAATTTTTGGACACACAAGTAGTTGATTCATGTGGCTAAATATTTGTCTTTCGCGTCACGTATTAATCGTCACAATATAATGTCACGTTTTAACAAAAACAAATCATGGCGAAAAGTGTGACATATGGCCACGCTACACGACCGTGGCTAGAAATGGACACGTTTATCATGTTAAATCGTGGCTAAAGTGTTCAAATCTAATTTGCAATTGCCACAATAATTTAGTTAAAATGTGGCTAAAACAACATTAGAACATTATTTGTGATATTTAGCCACATGAACATGTGAACCTGTGGCGAGGTTGTTTAAAAAAACCATGGCTAAAAGCTATTTTTGTACTAGTGTTATGATAGTACGTTTTAAATACTAGTATTAATATAGTATGATTATACTGGATATAATCAAGATAGACTTTAAAGAATATTATTACAAGTCTTTTACACTTGTAATAAAGGAATTTAATGAGGTCATAGTTCCTTAATAGGAATAATTGGATATTCGCAAAATCCAAGTGAAATGACTTAGACATTAAATGAACTCTTAAAAGAGACAAACTATATTAAAGTATTTAAGAATTAAAAGGTATTGTCACAAGTCTTTTATACTTGTAATAAATACAATATTTAATCAAGTCATAATTCCCTAATGGGAATAATGGATATTTGAGAAATCCAAGAAATGACTTTGGCGTTAAATAAAGATTCTTAAAAACTACTAATACACTTAAGAATTGGAAGTATCGTTTCAAGTGTTTCATACTTGTTAGATACATTAATCAATGAAAGTCATGATTCCCTTAAAAGGAATGTTGGATATTCGCAAATCCAAAGGATGACTTCGATAATTGATTAATTCTTAAAGGATTAAACTATAAGTTTTGACTAGGTCAAAAGTAGTAGTTTAAGTGATGCTTATTTCCATAAAATTTAGTGGGATCTATGACTGGCATATTCATTAGAGGTACTAATGAATATAGTAAAGTTAGTTAGGACATTAGCAACAAGGAATTACCAAGTCGTTAGCCAAAGAGTTAAGAGAAATAAATGATCATTAATTAGATTATTGCAAACCTAATAGCATGATCACAAGTCTTGTGATTAATTATTGCATATCTAATAGGATGTTCACATTCCAATGAACAAGATTAATCATTTAAGGAAATTTCTTTAACTAGTAAGAATACCTACAAATCAAGTAACTAAAAGAGAGTTAGTTACAAAGCAAGTTTTATAGATTCAAGAAACTGAAGGAGTAATTTTCCAATCCTCCTATGTTTACCGAATCATATAAAAAGAGCAAGACTAGAATATGTTCTAAATGTTGCATGAACAGTATCTAGTAAAGACAAAAGTAATAGTATTCTTAAAATACTCGTCTTATGTCTTTAGTTTAATAGAAATGACTAGTTGTAATTAGTGATAAAAGTTACAATTAAGAGTCATTGAGCAATGAACACAAACGCAAAGAATAAGTAATGATCCAGTAATAATTCAGTATCTATGTCCAGTGAGGAATAGTACATGAGTTAGTATCATTTTTATTCAGAATTTGTATGTTTTACAAACATCCATGAATAAAAGTCTATTTATTCAAAAAGATATAAATCCGTGACTACTCGTCTTGGTGGGAACCTTGATGGGACGTTAACGTCATCGCGGTATTTGGTGGTAGATTCGAAGTTCTTCGAAGATAGCTACACAAGTTTTGTGTAAACCAAATATCGGTGATATTCTGTTGGAGCTCGACGAATATTGGATTGACCACCATGATAATACTTCGTGGTTGAAAAGTTCAAAAGTATTATTCACTAGGATTGTCCTTAAGCCTGAGGTATTTTGTTTGGGATACATTGACTAATGTGCTTTGGTTCGTCTTAGATAACTCTGAAATATGGTTGTCATACGAGGCCTTACTGGGTACAAAGGAATTTGTATTTTGAATCGAAATATAACAAGAAGGCAATTGAACCTCCTTTTTTAGGAGAGATATTTATGGGTCCTTTGACATGATGAGATAACTGGAAAGTGCATGGCCATGCCCAAACGAACTTATTTTTTCTTTGTCGTTTATCACAACAGTTTGAATCAAGAAGTCATGAAATGATTTTGAATACAGGAGTTGAGATTTTCTACCATGCTCGTATTCGTTGTCACAAATATCGTGCTGGGAGGGATAAACCTAACATAGTTGCCCGAGAAGTAAAGACAGAGTGTTCTTTACTAGGAGACGCTATTAAAGAGTTTTTTCAAAACTATACCTGGGTTACGTAAGCTGTTTTTATGGGGTTGGTTACCTACATGCCCATCTAGGAGGCCACTGTAGCTCGTATCATTAAGACAAAGGTTACAAACTTACACGAGTGGGAGTCTGAAGGATATATGTGCACAGTTAGTCAACCTATGATGATACATCCATGCCTACGAAACACTTAAGGGTCACACCGGTGAGTGCATGTAATACGAGTAAGATATGTAATGATACTTGGAAGAGGAATGATTCATAATAGTCATTTATGAATCAAGTTAAGTACTAAGTCAAGTTTGACTTATTACTGGATTAGTTAATCTAACTAATTAATACAAGTATTTGTACATTTACTAGTTGAGTAAATATACAATGTGTTAATTATAGATTATCCATGATGTGATTTAAAGCTATTAAATCATATAGCAATTGGATAATATTTTTGTATAAATTATATAAAGGTTATTATATAATTAATTATTGAAAGTATAAATACAAGAATATAATTCGTGTATATGGGTACCGAATTATTAGTGTATTAATACTACACATTTAATAGTTATGTGCAAATATAATAAACTAGTTAAACTACAAGGGTTTAAAGTGTAAAAGGAATAAGTTTAATTAATGATTAATATTAATTAAACTAGAAGGGCCATAAGTGAAAGTCCTTCTATTATAAATAGAACGCTTGGGGTTCCTTGTTTAGTTGCTCATTGTACACGAAAAAGAACCCTATATAGCCCTCCCCCTAGTTTCGGCCGAATAGGAGGAAGAACACAAGGCTTTGTGTTCTTCGTTCTTTGTGTTCTTCAAGTCCTTGAAGATCCAAGATCATTGCATCAACCAACTAGAAGGTTTCTCGTCGTGTTCATCATCAGTGGATCTATCTTAAGCATTAACTAAGGTATGCTTTTGGGAAACCCTTTTCCCTCTCCCCTTTTGTTCGACCGAAAACAACCAAGAACCCTAGGGTTCTTGGTAGTCGACGAAAACACACAAGTATGTGTGTGTGTTCGAGTTTTTCGTACAAGGTTTCTTCCATTGGTAATCTAATCTAGATCTCCAAGATCCCAATCCTTTAGGGTTTAAGGATTAGGTTTAATCCCAGTTCCGCATTTAGGGATTAAATCAGCTAATAGGTTTTAACCGGTCAAGAACAAGTTCATGTTCTTGGTCAGTGTGGTTCGAACCAGATGACTAGGAGGTTGACCCAAGTGGTCAATCAGTGTTAATGAAACCCTTCAGTCAACTACAAACATGCATAACATGGAGCAATCCATTGTTGAGCTACATTCCATGCTCAAGACTACTGAGTTGATTTCGGGGACCAAGTTAAAAAATGATCTAGTAGTAACCGATGATGGTAGCGAAAAGAGAAAGAGGCGCAGTGGAAAGGGAAAGGGTAAAACCGATCCCAGCCAAGACGTGCCTAAAGGTAATGGAGTCAAACAAAAGGTCAAGAAGGTGAAGCCAAACAAGGCAACGACCGACAAACGGTGTCTTGTTTATGGCAAGGGTCAAAGGGTAGGAGGCAATGCAAGCTCCTGAGTTGACTTTAACAACTTCTAGATACTCGCTTCCTATTTGTAAAGTTTATTACGAGTAATTCAACTTTAACAATCGTTTATTGCATGAGGTGATGGAAACTGAGATGACCTAACATGAGATAATGATAACCCACGAGCACCAACTTTATAATTCAGTATTTTTCGTTTGGATTTATGGAAAACAATTTTTATTTTGTTGGATAATTTTTTATTTATGCTAAAACTCGGTTTTTGGTTTTATCAAATTATGAATCCATAGTTGAATTATATTATGTGTGCATGTGTGATAATTACACTAGTCAAGTGTTATGACTAGATTGAAAGTCAAGTTTTGACTTACTAATAATCTCATGATTTATATTTGTTTAATTTTTATTGGATGAATGATATCTTAGAAGCTCAATTACTTAGATACTAGAAATTAGAAAGTTTTTTTTTCTAATACAAGTATTTAAGAGTTTTATGGAAAGATCAAGTTCAAAGTTTATTAAACTTAGTTAAAACATCTTAAGTAATAGTCATTACTTATGATAGTACGTTTTAAAGTATTGGTATTAATATAGTATGATTATATATCAAGATAGACTTTAAGAGTATTATTACAAGTATCTCACACTTGTGATAAAGGAATTTAATGAAGTCATAATTCCCTAATAGGAATCATTGGATAATCGCAAAATCCAAGGAGAATGACTTAGACATTAAATAAACTCTTAAAAGGTCAAACTATATTAAAGCATTTAAGATTAATTAAAGTTATTAAGGCAAGTCTTTCATACTTGTAGTAAATACAATATTTAATCAATTCGTAATTCCCTAACGGGAATACTTGATATTTATGAAATCCAAGAAATGACTTTGGCATTAAATAAAGTTCTTAAAAGATACTAGAGCATTTAATAATTGGAAGTATCAGTTCAAGTGTTTTATACTTGTTAGATACAGTGGTCAATGAAAGTCATAATTCCCTAAACAGGAATATTGGATATTCGCAAATCCAAATGATGACTATAAATGATTGATAAATTCTTAAAAGAGTAAACTATAAGTTCTTGACCAAGAGAGTCAAATTCTTGACTTAGTCAAAGTGATAGTTTAAGTAATGCTTATATTCCATAAAATTTAGTGGGATTTATGACTAACATAATTCATTGATGACATTAATGAATTTAGTAAGTTAGTAAGATATTAACAGACAAGATATTACCATGTCGTTAGCCAAAGAACTAAGGGAAATAATAAATGATCATTGATTAGACTATTGCAAGCCTAATAGCGTGGTCACAAGTGTTGTGATTAATTGTTGCAAATCTAATAGGATATTCACAGCCTAAGTGAATACATTAATCATTTAAGGATATTTCTTTAACTAGTAAAAGTATCTACAAATCAAGTACCTAAAAGAGATTTAGCTACAAGGCAAATTTTATAGATTCAAGAAACTAAGGAGTTAATTTCCAATCCTCCTATGCTTACCGAAACATATAAAAAGGCAAGACTAGAATATGTTCTAATGTTGCAAGAACAAAATCTAGCAAAGATAAAAGTTATAGTAGTTTTTAAAAATATACGCGTCTTATGTCTTTAGTTTAATAGAAATAACTAAATTGTAATTAGTGATAAAAGTTACAATTAGGAGTCATTAAGTAATCAACACAAACGCAAAGAATAAGTAATGATCCAGTAATAATTCGGTATCTATGTCCAGTTAGGAATAATACATGAATTAGTGACATTATTATTCAGACTTTATATGTTTTACAATATCCATGAATAAATTAAAAGTCTCTTTATTCAAAAAGATATAAATCCGTGACAACTCGTCTTGGTGGGAACCTTGATGGGACGTTAACGTCATCGCGGTATTTGGTGGAAGATTCAAAGTTTTTCGAAGATAGCTACACAAGTTTTGTTGTAAACCTAGTATTGGTGATATTCTGTCGTATCGACAAATATTGGATTGACCACCGTGATAATACTTTGTGGTTGAAAAGTTCAAAAGTATTATTCACTAGGATTGTCCTTAAGCCTGAGATATTTGGTTTGGGATACAATGACTAATGAACTTTGGTTCGTCTTAGTCAATTATGAAATATGATTGTCATACGAGGCCTTACTGGGTACAGAGGAAGTTCAAATCGAAATATAACAAGATGGTAACTGCGCCTCCTTTCTAGGAGAGATATTTATGGGTTCCTTGACATGATGAAAAATTGATGGAGTTCATGGCCATGCCCAAACGAACTGATTTGTTCCTTGTCGTTTATCACAACAGTTTTAATCAAGAAGTCAAGAAATGATTTCGAATACAGGAGTTGATACTTTCTACCATGCTCGTATTCGTTATCACAAATATCGTGATGCAAGGGATAAACCTAATACGTTACCCAAGAAGTAAAGACGAAGTGTTCTTTACTAGGGAACGCTATTAAAGAGTTTCCTCAAAAACTATACCTGGGTTACAAAGCTGTTTCTATGGGGTTGGTTACCTGCATGCTTATCTAGGGGGCCACTGCAGCCAGTGTCATTAAGCTAAGGTTACGAACTTGCACAACTGGGAGTCTGTTGGAATTATGTGCACAGTTAGTCAACCTATGGTGATACATCCATGCCTACAAAATACTTAATAGTCACACCGGTGAGTGCATGTAATACGAGTAAGATATGTAATGATACTTGGAAGAGGAATGATTCATAATAGTCATTATGAATCAGTTAAGTATTAAGTTAAGTTTAACTTATTACTAGGTTAGTTTAACTAACTAATTAATATAAGTATTTGTACATTTAGTAGTTGAGTAAATATACAATGTGTTAATTATAGATTATCCATAATATGATTTAAAGTAATTAAAATATATGGTGTTTG
Source organism: Calendula officinalis (assembly GCA_963853835.1). Taxonomy (NCBI): domain Eukaryota; kingdom Viridiplantae; phylum Streptophyta; class Magnoliopsida; order Asterales; family Asteraceae; genus Calendula; species Calendula officinalis. The sequence goes on from OY970827.1 coordinate 44,428,768, forward strand.
GATAATATTATTGTTTAGATTATATAAAGTTTATTATATAATTAATTATTAAAAGTATAAAATACAAAGTATATATTTCGTATATATGATATACACGAAATATATAAGTCTATAATACTAGACATGTAATAATTAAGTGCAACAATAATAATTAGATAAACTATAAGGGTTAAATGTGTAAAAGATAAGTTTAATTCAATTAAGAAATTAATCTTAATTAAACTAGAAGGGTACTAAGTGAAAGTCCTTCTATTATAAATAGAAGGCTTGGGTTCCCTCGTAAATTCTTGACACTCCACAAAAGAACCCTACACGAAATCCTCTCTCCCTCTCTTGGAGATTTCGGCCGAACACCCTAAGGCACCAAGTTTGGTGTTCTTTGTTCTTCGTTCGTTCTTCGTGTTCTTCAAGTCTTTGATGATCAGGATCGTTGCATCAACCAACTAGAAGGTTTCTCGTTGTGTTCATCATCAATGGACTTACTTAAGCAAGATTAAGGTATGATTTGGAAAACCCTTTTCCCCTCTCCCCTTGGTGCGAACGGACGAACCAAGAACCCTAGGGTTATTGGTTGGCTGTCGAAATACACACAAGCATATGTGTGTGTGTTTGAGTTTTTCGTACAAGGTTTCTTTCTTGTTAATCTAGTCTAGATTTCCAACATCACCAATCCTTTAGGGTTTAAGGATTAAGTTTAATCTCACTTCCGCTTTGGGGATTAAACTAGCTAGTTGGTTTAACCGGCAAGAACAAACTCATAATGATGTACAAAAACTTTCTTTAATAACAATCGATAATACTTAAAAATATTTGACATAATGATATGATGTGTTATCTTCCGTCTTTATGATGGATGATTAAGTTTTATTATGGAGTATTTATGAGCCAAATTAGTGTTTGTTGTTAAAAAACAAATCAGTAACAAGATTTCATTTATTTTGAATGACCTTTGTACTTTTAAGCTTTGTAAAATCAAAATTTATAGTTTTGGATTTGAGTTTAAAACATACAAATGACGAAATACAAAATTTACATGTTGATTTTAGATTCGGAACGTGTACGGTCAGAAATACCATTAACATTGAAGAGAGGAAGAATTTGGCGGTTCGATTGACTCCAACAAAATTTGATGAACTCATTGCTAAATTCGGCTCACATAAATTTCTCATTTTTCTTCCTATTTTAGTTACATGCATTGTACGGTGGAGGTAAAATGTCGATCTTCATCTTCCTTCTTCTCGCATGCAAACCCTATAAATTATCAATTTCTGTCACAACCATCTTAATAATCATCACCTATTTACCTCATCACGTCCAATTTCACACAAAATCATGCCGATTACACATCACAGAGACGTTGAAAAGGGGGATAAACGATCCCTTGAAGAATTGGAGAAACCATTCATCGACGATCATTCGAGAAATGCAAATGGAACCGATAATAATGAATCAATTGCAATGGTGCTTGTAAGCACTGCTGTTGCCGTTTGTGGTTCTCTCGAATTCGGAACCTGTGTAAGTTGGTAGAAATTTGTTTGATTTTGATTACGGAAACTGATTACGTAAAAGTTGTGTTTTGTTTGATTCTGAAATTGATATTTGCAGGTTGGATTTTCTGCTCCTACTCAAATATCTATTTGTAGAGATTTGAATTTATCGGTTGCTGAGGTTGATTTTTTTATTTATAAAATTACACATTGTTTTTGTTTTTTTGTATGATTTTGTGATAGATTGCTGAATTAATATTGTGTTTATATGATTTTGCAGTTTTCTCTTTTTGGGTCGATAATAACAATTGGGGCAATGATTGGATCAATTGCGAGCGGGAGAATTGCAGACACAATTGGTCGAAAAGGGGTATGAAAACTTGTAAATCCATTTTTACCAAGTCCTGAAGAACAAATCTCAATTATTGATCAATATAATCTAATAGTCAAGATTAGTCACATATTTTATACATAAAGGGGTATTTTGGTCATTTGGCACTTAAAAAAAAAAATTTTTTTATTTTTTATTATTTATTTTATTTATTTTTTATTATTATTTTTTTTATTAAAAAATTATATTTATTTGATAACTACGAGTAGTACTTAATCACAAGTGATTTTAGTGTAAAATCACATGTGATTGTATATTTAATCTCATTTGATGTTTTAGTTCAATCACATGTGATTCAGTACATAATCACATGTGATTCCGTATACAATCATATTATGTGTTATTAATGAAAAAATAATAGTTTTTTAAAAAAAATAAAAAAATAATAAAAATTCTAAAATAAATAAAAAAAAGTTTTATTTTTTTTAAAATGATCACAATACCCCTCTATGTATAAAATATGTGATTGATCTTAACCATTAGATCTTACTCTCTCCGTCCCAAAAAAAAACTTCTCATTTTACTCTAAATTTTTATCCCACAAAAAACTTTTCATTTCACATATTTGATGGGCTCCACACAATAAAAAACTATTATTACTAAAGACCCCACCACTAATATCCACTAACTATCTTTATCTCTCCAATCCAACCTTATATTTTAATCAAAACTATTATCAATGACCCTACCACTAACTATCACCTAAAAACTTGTGCAAAAGCCAAATGGGAAGTTTTTTGTGGGACGGAGGGAGTATTAATCAATTGTTGAGATTTGTTACTCGCGACTTCGTAAAAATGATGGACATTCTTGAACACAACTCTATAATATACTCCCTCCGTCCCTAAATAAAGTTCTCATTTGTGTTGGGCACAACATTTTAGGAGATAGTTAGTGGTGGGGTATTTGGTATTACTTTTGAATAAAATATAAGGTTTGATTGGAGAGAGAAAGTGTTTTAAGAGATAGTTAGTGGTGAAAGTATTGGTAATAATATTATTATATTAAGTGGGTCCCTTAAGTTTTAGAAATGAGAACTTTATTTAGGGACAAAACTTGAAGGTGAAATGGGAACTTTATTTAGGGACGGAGGGAGTATACACTTTTAAACCAATTTGTTAGTATCTTGATTTTGGTTTTAATGGCTGTTTGACCAAATTATATGATATTACTCGTACAATAAGTATTTCTAAACCAAAATTTTCGTTAAATTAACATTCTTTTGTAAAAGAATCTGTATCATTAGGAATAAAATTTCCCATGATTGGTAAAAATGAAAAAGAAGAGTAACATGTTAATGTTATTTTTAGGACATTTACATCATATTTTCTTTAATATAGCTACTAAGGGGTTGCTTGTTTCGCCACTTAATGGAGGCCACTTAATAATTCCATTAAGTGGTTGGATCAGAATCAATAAGATTCAAACCGTTTGTTTGAGGATTTTTTTATCATTTGAATCAGTAAGATGCGACTTATATGAGTCTGAATCGGTAAGATCAAAGGCATAGTCTGTATCAATAAGATGTATGCTATGTATTTTGTTATAATTATATGTAAGTTCAGTCATCATTAGCAATATCATCCAGATGTCTAACCAAACAACAAAGAATAGTTTAGAGGGTTAAAATGATCATTTTTATCATTAAGAGCCAATCATTTAGATGCATGACCAAACAACAATTTATCATTCAGATACAGATTCATTCATGCATTTGCATCATGCATAAAATATATATCTAGACGCTGCTAAAAAGCCCCATAAGTTAGTAATACTAACTTTTCAAAATGTTTAAAGACAATAATTTTTGCATGTTATCTTGATATGTTTTTTTTTTTTGCAAGTTTGTTAACTTTCTGAAGGGTGTAACCATTAAGAATATATTATAGAACTAAGTATGTACTACAAATCAACATGCGGATTCATGTTGGCTGAAAAAATTGTTAATCTTTTGATGATGAAAACAGTCCATGGCGTTAGGCTCGATTATCTGTATAGCAGGGTGGCTTGCAATCTATTTTGCTAAGGTAGTAACTTACATATTTTTATGTTATATTTTGACTTTAATTATAGTGTTTAATTTGTTACCTAATTAACTTTTGTTGCCAAAACATCTAATTAATCCAGGGAGCCCTTTTACTTGATACGGGACGGTTCTTCACTGGATTTGGCATAGGCATTTTCACTTTTGTGGTAAATTGACAAAAAAAAGTACTTTTATTGACCTCAAATTTTGCATAAATATTTAAATATTGTTAAATAGGTTCCAATATATGTCGCTGAGATTGCCCCGAAAGATCTACGTGGAGGACTCACCACCCTCAATCAGGTTACAAAGATGATCATTTTTTTATTTTTTTGCTTTTTGAATTTTTTTACTTCATGAAAATGGAGTTGGCTTACTCACAATATTTCATTTTGATGTTAATTCATGCAGTTCATGATTGTTACTGGTTCATCAATATCGTTCTTGTTGGGAACAGAAGTTTCTTGGAGAATTTTAGCTTTAGCCAGTATGTAATTAAACATCTCGAAAATTGCAAAACAATAAAATAAAAATTGCAAATAAAAGAAAAGAAAACTTACGGGTTGAATGATATATAGGTATTGCTCCTTGTATTCTTCTAGTTTGTGGGCTAATGTTTATTCCAGAGTCCCCTAGATGGCTGGTATGTTCTGAAAAATTCGATAAATAATAATATTTTTTAAAACTTATATTATGTAAAAATGATAACATTATATGGTTATTTTAGGCCAAGGAAGGACGTAAAGCAGAATTTGAAAAAGCTTTACGCAAACTTCGTGGTGAAAAAGCCAACATTACCCCTGAAGCCAATGAGATATATGTATAGTAATAACTTTTTTGTTATGTTTTTATGATTTTTGTTAATTTTCATTAAGGATTAGGTTGGTAATTTCTTAGGGTGTTAAATATGTACCGAATAAAACCAACCAACATGCTACCAACCATACCAAGAATAGTTGGTAGCCAATATGTTGATAGCCAATATGTTTGGTTGGTAGTACCGTACCAATTGTGTAATCATGGTACGGTAATGGTACAAAAATTTTAAATACCATGGTATACCGTACCAACCAAGATATATATATTATATGATTTTTAGTTTAATATATTATACCAAACTAGCAACCTATTTGGCCAAGATTCCAATTAAATATTAAAGTATATGATATTTTATTTAAATTATAGATGTGCCCAAAAAAATATCTCTGAAACTAATATAATATAATAACACATACTTATTTTATCATTGAAACTAAAAATATCTATGAAAATATAATATTTTATCTCTACATTCACACAAATCAGTGATTCAGTTACGACAAGATAGCTACATCTTTTATTACTTTATCGTACTAGATTATGTCTATATAGCACATAGCATATTATATCATTTTGCTTATTTTGTTTCCATCTTCGAAACACTTGTTAATATGTTTAACTGGTCGATAATGATAAAATATCATTGTTTATTTGTTATTAATTTTTTTAATTTTATATGAGTTAGTGATGTTGGTATAATACCATTACCAATTTGTACCAACCAAGATTGTTGGTAGCCAAACAAATTGGTACCAAGTAAACTTGGTATGGTAATGGTAGCTAAATCAGTGTACCAATTATAGTTGGTACGGTACACGGTATGAAGAAAATATACGTGGTACCGTACCATGTTCACCCCTAGTAATTTCTTTAAATTATAGGGTTAGTTTGCCGTTTCTCTAAAGTCATGGTTAGGTTAGTAATATTTAGTTTTTATCGAGGGTTATTTTGTCATTTATTTCAAGTTTAAGGTTAGTTAGTCATTTTTAAAGTCTGGGACTAATTTTTTGTAAATTCAATTATTATATTAATTTAACGGTAATGTGTATATATGATATCTAATTATATGCATGTTTTTTTTATAGGAGTCTATACTTACTCTTCAGAGTCTTCCTAAAGCTAGACTTATGGATTTATTTGAATCCAGATACATAAAACCGGTTATTGTAAGTAAATAATTAACATTTTTCTTTTCTTTGGTGAACAATTAAATATAATTCCGGATTTATTAAAAGTTGATTTTGTTTGTGTTTTAGATTTCTGTTGGATTAATGGTATGTCAACAAGCTGGAGGAATTAATGGAATTGGATTTTATGCAAGCGAAACGTTTCTACTGGCTGGACTTAAATCGGGCAAATCTGGAACCATTGCTTACGCTTTAATTCAGGTTTGTTTGTTTGTTAAACTATTTTAATTCTTTGTTTTATTAGTATATAAAGATAAATATTTATTTATGTTTGTTAAATTGTTAAATCCAGATTCCTATAACGATTGTTGGCATGGTCTTGATGGACAAAGCGGGAAGAAGGATTCTTCTTTTTGTATCCGCAAGCGGGACATTTCTTGGTTGCTTTCTTACTGGAACTGGATTTTACTTCAAGGTAAAATTATATATAAAATTGTTAGATTTATATAATATGATGAATGTTACATAAAATAATTGATTTAAAAAGTTTTTAATGATCCAATGGAGACATAAAACCATCTTTTTCTGAAATTCTGCACAATGATTAGACAAATGTAAAAGCAGCATCCGCTTAGAAAGCTTCAAAGACAAGTTTTTCCAACTAAGGAACAAAAATTCTCAAAGCCTAAAACAAATGCCTGATTTTTCATTTTTGTGCTTTTATTTGTCAGTTAAAGAAGAAGAAAAAAAAACGTTTTTAAGATTTGTACAGTTAAGGAAGCTTTTTATACACACACACACACACTTTCACTCATATATGCTATATAAGTTTCAAGACTGATTTCAGTTTCATATCATTTTCAAACCAGAGTCAACTCATTTTCCTTAATTGGGTCCCGCTTTTTGCCGTCTCGGGAGTTCTGGTATTCATAGCATCGTTTTCAGTCGGGATGGGAGCAATACCATGGTTGATCATGTCTGAGGTAACCATTGAAAATCGAAAACATACCTTTTTATTAATTTATTTTTTTAATATTAATCCAACGACAACGAATTCTTTTTTGTTTATAGATATTTCCGTTACACATAAAAGGTGCTGCGGGAAGTTTGGCGTGCATAGTGAATTGGTTGGGTGCATGGGTTGTCTCATACAGTTTCAACTTCCTCGTTGTCTGGAGTCCTTTTGGTACGTATAATCATTGCTTTACGTTGCTTGTATAATTTGCTTTAAATGTTGTACAATGTGGTGCATGAAGTAGTTTATGTGGTGTAGGAATTGCTCTCCATATGCTATATATCTTGTATGTTTAATCTAGTTTCATTTTCTAAATCTAAAGTAATTTGTTTTGTTTGATTGTAGGTACATTTTGGTTGTTTTCGGGATTTTCTCTGCTTACAATTGCCTTTGTAGCAAAATTAGTACCCGAAACGAAAGGAAAAAGCTTGGAAGAAATTCAGGCGTCTCTCAACTCGTAATGGTTGTTTTTTGGCGTGACGAAGAACAAGCGGTTATGGTTAAAAGTTAGTTATTTTCAATTTTGTTTAGCTGAGGTAGTAATCCATTTCATTATTCAATTCAATTTATGTATATAAATTAATTATTTATATTTGCCTTGTTCTGGTATATCTTTATAAAATACGAATTGTGGAATTTTTAACATGTTGCTAAAATTATGAAGAATAAGGCAAAAAAAAATTTGTTATGTGTGTTTGGCTGAGTTAACATTTCAATTTTTATATTATTTTTGTTTTAAGTTTATAAATGATCATTATGTTAGAAGTGGTTGTAAAACTATTATCATTAAAATAGTGACTCGTTTTTCTTTTATAGTTACATCAGTAATACCCTCCAACCTTTGTAATCTGCACAACTTTGTAAAGTGTAATTCAGCGATCTCACAATTTTTACATGTTTCAAATAATTTTGCACAACTTTGTAAAGTGTAATTCAGCGATCTCACAATTTTTACATGTTTCAAATAATTTTCATGCTTAATATGTCACGCTTGTTTCACATTATATTTATGACATCAAATATTTTTCCATCGTATATTTGTTAGAGGTCTTTTGAGTATGTTATTTTATTTCATACCACCACTCGATCAATAGACATCGAGTATTATATGATATGATATGTCACCTCGTGACGCCTTTATTACTTATGTTTTTTTCATCATTGATTTGTATTTTTGATGATAAAACTTCACACAAGTATGCAAGCTTTCACACAACAAGGGGTAAAAGATTGAGTGGGGTGAGAGTACTTTTGTTTATAACAGAGAGTTACAGGTTAAAGGCATCTAGCAATCTAGCATTCACATCTCAAAATTAATTATAATCCAAAATTACCTAAATATATAGGGAGGTGATTTTTACACCACAAAAGTCTATTCACACACCACAATCTATGTTTTAATATACTTATACAGTCTGCTTAAAAACTTATATATTATGATGAGAGAAATAGATTTTATAATGTAAATGACACTCCCAAATATATAATAGAGCCATAGAGCACCGTGTATAGAAAAGGTAGAAAATGTGAACTGAAAAATTACATAACATCATATATAGGTTATGTTTGACAAACTAGTTATATCTATTATTTAGAATCAAAGTTCAAAACCTGAAACTTTATACTTGTATGTAAAGAGACATTTGGCAAAATAAGAAACTTAAGCCGTTTAAAGGGTATTTTCATAGTTTTATTTGTTAAAAACTCAAGCTTGTTTCTAAAAGCTACTTAAGAGGTAAAGAGGGTGTTTGGATAAGCATTTGAAAAGTATTTTTTGACTTATTAGTTTTTTTTAAAAACCACTAAGTCAAAAAGAGTGTTTGGGTGATCCAAAAGCACTTCTAAAAACAGTTTTTCATTACCTTTCAAGATGTCATTTTCAAATGTCACCCGTATCACTTTGACACTAAGATTCCGTAACGAGTAGATACTTCCGCAGAAGCATAATCTATTTTCTAGTTAAATACATTACTAGATGTTGACTTTTCAAAATAACTTATGAGTTTTAGCTTTAAATTAACATTTTTCACTAAAAAGCTAATCTAATTTTTTTTATTTTAAGTGACTTGTTAATTTTGTAAGTCAATAAGATAAGTCAAACACTTTAAAAAGACTCATTTTTAAAACCAAAAACTCAATAAACACTTTTACCTAAAAGCATTTTTGGAATTCAGAAAGTACGTTTATCCAAATACCCCTTGATTAACTTCTTAGTTAAGAGCTTATTGTTTCTAAAAGCCCAAAAATATTTGCCAATCAAATAAAGTTTTTAAGCTAATTGTTTCAGAAGCCCGCGAATAATTGTCAATCAAATAAAGTTTTCTTATCATTGAGTTATTGTCTCAAAAAGCCCAAAAATAACTATTGATCAAATAAAATTTTCTTGTCAATGAAGTTTGTAAGCTATGCGCGAAACACTATTCAATATATTCCAGCATATATTCTCAAGAAACTTATATTCTGTAACAGTCATTTACTTTTATATGCATCTCAATGTCTACTCTATGTACATTTAAATAATAGTGAGGACACCTGAAATGATCTCCTAGAGGTTAAAAGTTCAATACATTCTATACTTCTGTAATTAAACATTCAGGCAACATACATCATAAGCATAACTCAGCTACCCTAGGAGCTCGTTATAAACAGTAATACCCTTTAAAAAATACAGTAAATAAATAAAATATGCAAAAGACACCTTTTCTCATTTGACTGGTTGTATAACAGTCAAATTCATAGATATATTTAATAAAATATACAAAATCAAAGGCTTATGAGTCATGCCTGTTACATGTATTCAAAATAAACAAATAAACAATAAATACCAGTTATTAAACAACACATAATTTACACCGACCAAAATTGAAAACAACACTCATTTTCCTATCTGATTGCCTTCTATCGACACATAAAACAGTAAATCTCATCACCATTTTATTAAAAAAAATGGCTTCTTTTTTCTTAATTCTTATTTTCTTCAGGGATTAAATTATGAGCACTTTGTTCAGTTGGTGTTCCAGGACTATACGGGACAAAACCACGCCCACCAAAAACCGGACGCATAAAAGAATCATCAAATTTTCTCCAATAATAGTGCACTGTGTGAGAAGGTGTTGCAAGGAGAACCCGTAGACTGCCCGGATGGAGCACGGGTTGGCCCGTTCCAGATTCCGGGTCACGCCCGTTTCCTAAAAGTGGCATCGTGAAGGCTTTTGGGCTTGTTGGTTCAGAGGAAAGCATTCGGGTCATGCTTGATGGAGGTAGTAGTAATCTCACTAGTGGCTTTGTTATCAATCCAAACACCTACCACAAAATTATAAATTATAAATAATATGAAATGTAGTGTGAATGTGTGATAATGATTCATTATCTGAATATGAATTTATATATTATTAAAAATTATTTATTGAATTTATATAGGATAGCTCTTTTCTTGACAACAAACCTATATAATAAAATATTTTTATAGTTAAACATAAACATGAAATAGGAAATAACCAATAAACTTTAAATGACATAAATGCAAAATATAAAAACTGAAGATTCCAATGCTTATGTTTTGGCTAATATATATACAATAATAATAATAACAATAATAAACTAATAATATATTGAACTGTTTTATATATAGGTTGTTCGGTTCATCAATCTCTCAAAAAAATAAATAATTAAGATGCTTATTACAAGAAATAAACACAGGTTTAAGATACTTACCACTGTACTGAAAAGGACAACGGTAATGGTACTTGTTATCATAATCGCATTTCCGCGTAATTGTGTGTGACCTGCTCTTGTGAACTGCATCATTAAGAAAATAATTATAATTAATTAGCTAATATGATAATTAAAATCACATCAAATGGGAAACAAAACAAATCATTTACCTGATTATAGGCAAGTGCCATAGAAACAGCACCTCTCATAAGACCAGCCCACCAGATTAAAACCTTAAGAAATACAAAAAATAATTAAGCATTAGAAACTGAGAATTTGTTTCGTATGTGTGTAGAAATAACAAATGGGAATTACTTGTTGCCTAAAACTGATTTTTTCGTTTTCATTCTTTTTTGTCAAGTTCGATAAAAATGATAATGGGAAGACAAAGCATGCTCTTCCAACCAAAACTAATCCCAGTAAAATCGAGCTCACTCCAATTGATTTTCCCGGGCTGAAAGATAAATAAAATAAAATAATAATAATAATATAAAAATGATGCTGGTTGCTAAGATATCTATTAATTTCATTTTACAGAAATCAAAAAAATACCTGTCTTGTACAAAGCTCCATTTTTCAATATCTAAAGCATCCATACCAACATATAGAAAGATAAATAGCTCTGAAATAAATGAAAGTGTCGCGAAAGCATGCCTGAAAAGACGAGTTAGTAAATAAATATGTGAAAAATAGACAGACAATTAAGAGGGTGTTTGGATGTGAATATTAAAACTAGTAATAAATAGAGGACTAAACATACTTGGTTGTAACTCTTGATTTCTCTGTGACATTATGCCAGGTGTAATGTGACATCACAATTCCACAGAAAAACACTGTCAGAATTCCACTCAAATAGAATAACTGCAGCACAAAATGACAGTTATTATTAACTTATTTCCTAATACTTCCTCTGTTTCAAAATAAGTGACACACTTTCTATTTTGGGGTGTTTCAAAATAAGTGATACACTTTGAAAACTTACCATATTTGGTAAAAAGTTGTGGGGACCACACCCACTAACTATCTTCTTTAATAAAGTGAAAAGACACATGTACCCCTACTTTTACTTTTAAACATCATTAAATTCACTTTAATCAATATATGTGGGACCCATCCACCACTAACTATCAAACTTAATCTAATTAACCATCATTATCATATTTTGCCTCAAAAACCGTGAACTCTAATTTGTATCACTTATTTTGAAACGGAGGAAGTATATAAACAAAAATAATATGGCTTTTTACAATGTTAAGAAAAAAGGAACAAAATCTTACTTCAGCTAGCATATATGAAAGGTAAGCCATTAAAATCATAATAGCAACTTCCCGATCCGTTGAATGCCTGCAAAACAAAACATTTTATAATTGTTCTTGAAACAAAATAATATTTATATTATAATATAATATACCTGCCAAAGTATAGCTTTTTTATGACATATGCACTTAATAGTCCAGCCTGCAAAAGTCATGTTATTTCAAAATAGCATTTAAAACTTTATACATGGAACTAATATACATATAAAAATAGGCCAAAATGCATTTTAGTACCTTGAACTTGGCTGACTAGGTCCTCTACTACCATGAACTATTAAAGGTACAACATGATACCCTGAACTTCACAAAATGTTCGATTTAGTACCCTGGCGCACTAATTTGGTCTTGTTTTCTCACATGATTTGCTTTTAATATCAATATATTGAGATGTAAGTATATTTTTTAGTCCGTCAAAAGCTCGAACAAAGGTAAGTCAAGTAAGAAAAAGGCGATCAAATTAATGAGTCAGGGTACTAAATCGACCATTTTGTCAAGTTCAGGGTATACCATGATGCACTTTATATAGTTCAGGGTAGTAGAGGACCTAGTCAGACAAGTTTAGGGTATTAAAATACATTTTGGTGATAAAAGTATGTAAGGATATAGACTTACACCGGCTCCAAGAACAGTACTTGTGACAAATAAATAAAAGAAATTTCCAACTAAATGAAATGCATCACTTGATGTTATTCGGGATAAATCAAAGTTTTGGACAGCATTGAAAATCACAATTGATGTGGCATCATTCACTACACCTTCCCCAAACACCAAACTGTATAACAAAGGTGTTTCATCCTGATTCAGCACCTGCATTTTAAAGAAATATATTGGGTTATTAACTGTTTAAATTCTGATTTTATATCAAGAATACAAAAATAATAATGTTTTTTTTACCTGCAAAGTGCAAACAGAATCTGTTGCAGAAAAGATTGCTCCTAATGCTGGAAGAAAAAAAGGTTGTTGGAAATATTAAAATAAACAAATATATATTTGCAAAGGTGACAAAAAATAATACATATTTAAGTGGATACCTAGAAAATCTCCTAGATCAAGAGCACCAACATTCATTCTTTTGAATATTTCTATAGCCCCTGTAAACAAGTTAGTCAAGCATATTATCAGAATAAACCAAGGAAAATATTCTCATAAACATGATATATTATAAAAAAATTAATTAAGTGAAGAAATTGAGTGTGTACCGAATGATATGATACTGAAGGATATTAAAGTACCAATAGCACCAAATAGCACAATAGTCATGAAATTGCGAAAAAATTGTTTCTTCTTTACCTGGAACCTGTTCATTTATTATTGCAAAAACATAAAGTCAAACCTAAAAAGTCAAACCTAACACAAGTGTAGTCTAGTGTCCAATGCTTAGTTTATCTATTTGACACAACCATATAAACTCTTGCAAATGTCTCCTGTTCTGCAGACCATGCTAAGTGCTGTGCACCTAAGGAATATTCCACTAAAGTTAAATCCTATATTCTTCCTATGTGACTATGTCTACATTACAACCAACCAACTGAATAATGGAATTATAGCAATTTTCAGGTAAATTTACGAATAAACATTTTAAGGCAAATAAATCATAAGCATTTACAAATTTTGGAAAGACTAAACCATACCCAGCATTGAAGATGATTGGAGGGAGAAGATATATGAAGAAAAGATCTTCACTAAATACAAATAAATGTGAATGTTTTCCTCCTGTGCTCACTAAAATAATAGCACCAGTGCATAGACCCTGCCATTGTCATTAAGAAAAATTAATTATTTAACTCAAATTCTCTTCTAAGTTCTAACAATTAGATTTTTCCATATAGTTTCACATAAAATAGGGATTTATGAGATTATTAATCATCAATATCATCAGCATAAACATACTTACAATGAAAAGTGCAGTAATGGACTCATTCATCCACCTGCTCTCCTCCAAAAGATGGCCAAGAATAATACAAGCACAAAGAAGAGCCACAAATAGGTTCATATTAACAATGGCTGCATATTCAGAGCTAGCCAATGTAGTATAATTCATCTTTCCGATTAATAATCCTAAATCCGCCCACATTGTAGCCAATTGATTTCAGAAGCTATTCACCTTCCAAAACAATGCACAAATTAGAAAACCACAATTTCACGTCGATAAATAAAATTGAAAGATCAATGTAGATCACAACATCCAGTAATTCATGCAATTGCAATTCCGTACGAAAAAATTCGCATAGAATTCTTCACGAAAATGTCGGGGGGGAAAAACGAAAACATGCATGGAGTTGAAATTACCAAAATCAGGGCATAAATTGATGGATTTTAGCAGCGGAACAGCGAGATGATCCAGTCTGGATCTCAAAATTTGAAGCTCGAATATGAATTTCGAACAAATGGCAATTAAATTAGGTTTTCACTCTCCAGAGAGACAGAATGGTGTAGAACATGACAGAAGTGAATGAATACATATATGGAGGGAGAGAGAAAAAGGGGGAGCAAGTTTAAACATTTCTCAAAATTTCAGGACACTGAATTATCGGAAATTTCCAGTTTTGGTCCTTTTGTTTTAACACATTACCATATTTATCACTAAAGTATGTGTAATATTAAACTATAACTTTTTCAAAAGATACGTTTGAGGATTATTTATAAAGAAAAGAAAGTAAGACATTTTGAATGTTTTGGTTGGAAAGGTGATGATTGGTTGGAGTGGTAATTGGAAGAACCGTACGGGTCATGAAAGTAAAAGGGGCTGAAAAAGTATAAATTGGATGTTGGAGGACCCACTGGTAACACGCACTCATTTCCTTTTTTGTATGCTTCCATGCTAACCACTCATTACTCTCATACTTTGGTTCACTTTTTGTGCTTTCATTTAGGCATCATCTTTGGCCTTCCGCCCACCTCATTTTACTAAGTCCACACCAACTCTACTAAAATGACAATATTACCCTCGCATTTTTTTTTCTTCCAAATCAACTTATTTTTGAGTAATCAAACTTTTTTTTCTAGCTTTTTACTAGTTTGTTCTATTGAAATGCCTGCTATTTAAAAAAAAAAAAAAAAAAACTTATTTTGAGTAATGGATTTCAGATTAAAATTATTCTATATATGAAGATTTTATTCATAACATAATTATTGGATTTCAGATTAAAATTATTCTATATATTAAAGGATACAATGGGTGGATTTAATAAAAATATATTATTTTCATAAAATATTCATAAACTTAGAGTAAGTCAAAAATATGTTATTTATCCAACATAGTGTGTGCAAAACTATAAGATAATTAAATGCAAATAGTTTATAAAAACTTTTTATAAAATTTAATTACGCACTAAATTATTAAATCACCATATACGCTTGAAGTTATATACATGTACTTTGTATATTAACTTTTTGAAAAGTTAGTCATAATTAAATAAAATAAATAACGATAAGCAACCTGGTTCATAAATATTAAACCAATTTTCCAAAACTACTTTTTATTAATATTTAATTTCAATGGCTTCATTAGAAATTAAATGAAAGTTAATCGTTATTAGGTCTGTGTAAACTGAACCGAGAATCGGCCTGAATCAAACAAATTGTATCAATCCGATTTTCACTTTCTAATTTTCATGCAAAATCTGGTTCAGTCTAAAAATCAAGAAAAAATCAACAACAAAAAAAGTCGGAGAAATTTTCTAGATTTTTGGTTCGGTTTCAACCAGTTCTTAATTCGATACGATTTTGACTTCTATTGGTTCGGACCTCGATCCAGCTGATATTATATTTTTGATTTGATTCGTAAACTTGTCTAGTTTAATTAAGATGCTAGTTTAATTATAAGAAGTTAATAGGTCAAAACTAAACATGAAATCTTTTTAAATAAACTTTAAAAGAGTGCACTTAACCCATAGGGACAATATAGTCAGTTTAGCTTGTCAACACTGCCTAGGGGTAAAAAGGAAAAGGCTTGTCGTCCATGCGGAACCTTGCTTCTCAGTTCTCATTATTAATGCTTAATTACTCATAGTTGATATTAACAAACTAATCATCATAGTTTGAAATTGGAATGTTGGTATGTACATGAAATGCGTATCATATCTATTTAAAAGTATATTTCTTATTAAAATAGCTTACTAAATTAATACTGAACAAATTTTGTATAAGTTTACACAATTTTCTTAATGTGATTTAACATTTTTCCCATCAAGATTCACTAGAATTACTCAATTAATAATTTTACTAAAAGTAACATTAAAATTAAAATTAAAGGTTGTAATTTTTAGATTACACTTTTAATTTATACATCACAATAATTGCATTATATATTTGTATAGTTTACAGTAATACTTATAATGTGTGGTGTATGCATTAAAACATGTGGTATACAAATTAGTTCTCTATAATTATAGGTGTTTAGACTACCCGTAATGGGTGACCAAACTAAGTTTGGTCACCCCTGCCACCTCTGCGCCACATCAGCTTTCTCTCTCCTAATCAAACACATGACCAAACAGCGACCAAACCCCCGTAACGGGTGACCGAATCGGCGACTAATTTTTTTTTATTTTTTTTTTTAAGAAATTTCGTTTTATTAATATATATATAAATATAATATTTATTTTATATATAATATATTATTAAATTATTAGTTATTAATATATATATATATATACATGTATAAGAGAGAAAGAGGGGCAAAATCAACGACCAAACAGGGGCACTATCGGTCGAGTGGCCGACCTTTCAGGGTGGGGGACGTGTCGGGTGGCGGAGGCTGTAACGGGGACGACGCGTCGGGGGTGACGAGGTGGCAAGTCACGACCGGAATGCGGGTCGGCCGATACGGGTAGTCTTATAAAGCCCCACTTAGTAGTTTTCTCTTCCTTCATTCGTTAGTTTTGTCAAATCAGCATTTCATTAACACTTCTAAATTAACAACCAACTGACAAACTCCTACCAACAACATTTATTCACTTACTACGTCACTTTGACAACGTATAAAACTTTATGCAAAATATACAACCACTCATAAAATCTATCTTTATCTCTCATCTTCTCTCTCGTTGATAAACCGAAGAAAATGAAGGAAATGACAAATCGACAAGGGTGTGCCAATAATGTCAGTTAACTGACGCTAGTCGGTTGAAACCGAGGAGAACTGGTCGCAGAGGCCTGACTCCTAAAAATATAATTGAGTTTACAACTTAAATATTAAAAAAAAAAACTAAAAACATTTTAAACAAATATGACTCATAAGATGTACATTATTTAATCCAAATTTTGTGACTATAAAACGTTTATTTGGTAAAGATTTAAAGATTCACATGCTCAAGTTCTTTAAGGGAGATTGTTCACATGTTCGAGCTCTTTTGGATAAATTGTTCACATGTTTAAGGTTTATACAATCACCCATTTAATGAGGAGTCCATGTGAATTCCCTAGATACATAGTATGTGTATTAAAAGTGAAAAAAATATGAATGTATCCGTATATAATATATCAACTTTAAGGTTTTTGCGGATAAAAATGTAAAAGATTGTTTTAAAGCTAAAACATGATATACGTGTATAATTAAACATGCATAAAAACATGAATAATAAAATGATTGAAACAAGTGATAAAATACAAATAAAATAGCGGGAATCGCACACGAATTAAGTTTATAAACCGGGGCAATATTAGAAATACGAAAAAGTATAGGGGTTTATTTCTAAATTCTAAAACAACAAAGTACTTGCAAGTAGGGGAACATGCGACAACAAAGTATAAAACCATAAAATGTAACCATTCCGTTAAAATCAACAAAACCGAATCGATAAAATCGAAAACATTTCAAAACTGATGGTTCGATTTTAAATTTTGAAAAAACCAATAAGTTAGGTTTTGTTTAGGTTTTAACCAAAAAACCACTACATTAAGAAACCACCTACTAATTATGATTTATATTATGATTATATTGTAAAAAATACGTTTATGTTTTGAATTTTTGAACTTGAAATAATATTTAGCGTTGAAATATGTTATTAGACATTAATTTAAATCCAAAAAATTAGATATTGTTTGTTGCGATTTTTATTTAGTATTGGAAAATGAATTTTAGTATAGAAAATTATATATTAATGTTCAAAATCATGTGGGTTCGGTTTAAAAACTGCAACCAAACCATTAATGACCAAGACCTGCTAAAACTGAAACCTATGGAAACCAAAACTATTGGGTTTGAAAATCTTAAAATCAAAATTACCAGATCGGATTTTGTTTGAGTTTAAAACCGCTTCAAACCGTCGCATACACACCTCTAATTGCAAAGCCTGGTTTGTTGGGCTAAGGCCCAACCCATTTAAAAACAAGCCTATTTGGTTTAGCCCATGTTCTGACCCAAATATATGACCATAATAAACAAGTCACAAACAACCATTTAACAATGCATTTAATTAAGCTATATTTTATGAAAATTAATTCTTATACCATATCTTTTTATTCCTACATCACAATGTATAATTATTACTGCAAATTTTATAAATATATCAAATAATATTTATAGTGTATGGATTAAAAAATATGATGCATAAATCACCACCTATATTTTTTGTATTTTGTATAAGAGTTGTAACGACCCGGAATTTGTAAATAAATAAATTTAATAAAATATGATAAATAAGGATAAATCGTTTAAAGAACGTAGGAATTGGTTTCGTGTCATTTGGACGCCGTATGAGAAAGTTATGGACGAAACCGGGTCGAAGCGGTTAACAAAAGTTGCAGCCCTGACCGAGCTGGGGAGTTCGCGACGCGAACTCCAAGTTCGCGTTCGCGAGTGGTGGCCAGGGATTTTGGGGTTTTTGATCGATTGAGGTTCGCGATCCGGATCACGACGCGAAGAAGTTCACGCACGCATAGTTCGCGGCGCGAACTCTGGGTTCGCGGCGCGAACTCTCCCGACCAGACATTAAATTCGGGATTTCAACCATAAATGCAAAACACAAACCCTAGTTTTCTCTCTTGGCGATTTTCGAGCATAGAGGCTGTTCTTGAGTGATTTCTTCATCAAAGCTTGGTAGATTTCACTCCTAGTTGAAGATCAAAGGTATATCTTCACTCCTTCATATTTGTAGCTCAAGATATATGGATCTTGAAGCTTGGGTTTGAAACCCCAGTTCTTGGGTTTATGGTTAATGGTGAAATAAATGTTGTATACACTTATTAGATGATATTTTAACAAGGGAATCAAGTGTATGGTTAAGATTTGTAAGAATCTTAAGGGTTGGTTAAACCTAGGGTTTTATAAAGCATCAAAATTGGGGGAAAGTGCTATTAAATGGTGTTTAGAGATAAATGGACATATTATTAGTAGTATGTGATGTTGAACATCTTGTGATTGTTGTATTAGGCTTTTGGTGAAGTCTTGGATGATTGGTTGATTGTTGGAGCAAAGAATTGGGTGTGAAGAACACTTTGGAGCAATATTTGCTAAGGTGAGTACGTGTGGACCTTACTGAGTACATAGCCATTGAAATATGTTCTTATTATTCGTGTCACGGTCTATTTGCTTATTTGTGTAAACTTGTAGTGGTTTAGTTAGTAATATATTATTAATAATATTGGACTAACTTGTTGATGATTGATGTGATAGTCGAGAGCTAGATTGACATGACTGTTGGGTCATGGTAAGATTGAGATGATGTGATGACGTGGGGGACCCCCGGTCATGAGTTGTGGATTGAGGAGCAGTTCGGTGGATTCTCATCGACTCATCCACGTTAGTAGTCTTGCTAACTGGACGTATTCCGGCGAGTAAGGCAGGTATCGGTAGATTGGGTGAATCCCTCTTGCCGGTATCTTGAAGCTTATTAATGGCGATGGATTTCGGTTAATGAGCTAATGTGAAACTTATTAATGGCGATGAATTTCGGTTAATAAGTAAATGTGCTTCTAGTTAGTGCGATGGATTCCGGTAGCTAGATATGATTGCTAGGGAGCAAGATCGATATGGTCACAATAGGGTGACTAGACTGAGTTGACGTGTTTGTTTATATATTTATGTTTATATAATCAGTTGCTTGATATCCTTGGGTCTAAAACCCATGTAGCTCACGATACTTTTTGTCTCACGTACTCCTTGTTTGTTTTGCTATGTACTCAGGTTCAGGATCGAAGATTTAGGTACGCATGGATAGAGATGCGGGGCCTAGAATAGAAGAACACTAGAGTGGATTTAAACTTAGCTTTGGTTTTGATATATTTTGTAACACCAAACTTATACTCTGATTTTCATACCAAATGTTTTTGTAAATCCGTATTTGGGAATAGTTCTTCTATTTAATGAAAATGATATATTTTGGCCAAATGTTTTATTATAAAATTTGAGGTGTTACAAGAATTATGAGTTAAGCGTCTAAAATCTAAATGGATGTACGAATATAACTTACATATAACAAATATCACTTATAATGTGTTTAGAAAAAAATAACAATCATTACAAAATTCCTACTAAATTTTCCTACTTATTTGATCAATACAAGTGTGTCCAAATTAAAGGATATGAATCATAAGATTAGGTGTGTGCACGATCCAAGAACCGGTCCGAGCTGCGCAAAATCGAACCAAACTGAGAACCAAAAAAATCGTTCGGGCCGGCCCGTGGACCAAACCGATGACGCTCGGAACCGAACTGGGCCGAAAACCTGCCGGAACCGAGCTGATGAAATTTCTTCCACTTTTTCTGGTTTTTTCTCGATTTTGGTCAGAACCAAACAACTCGGAATCAGACTAAACCGAACCAAGAACCAATCTTTCATAAAGATTAGATATGTTAACCGAACTGATATAATTCGATTTGGTTTGGTATTATTCGGTTTTGCGCTTCCGGTTGATTTTCTGTCCAGTTTGTTGATGTCTATATAAGATAAGGAAAAAGAATTAGTGTATTTCATATATTAATCATTAAGTAAAAAGATGAAGTATTTATAGGAATAAATACAAAATTTTCTACTACCTCCGTTTCAAAATAAGTGATACAACTTAGCTTTCATGTTTTTTGAGGCAAAAGATTGTA
Source organism: Calendula officinalis (assembly GCA_963853835.1). Classification (NCBI taxonomy): domain Eukaryota; kingdom Viridiplantae; phylum Streptophyta; class Magnoliopsida; order Asterales; family Asteraceae; genus Calendula; species Calendula officinalis. The sequence continues at coordinate 44,449,703 of OY970827.1, forward strand.
ATGAATGTTAAATTAGATTAAATTAGATAATTAGTGAGTGAGGGATCCCACATACTACTTTAATGATGTTTAAAAGTAAAAGTAAGGGTAAATGAGTAATTTCACTTTATTAAAGGAGGTAGTTAATGAGTACGGGTTCCATTATATTTTATTAAATAAGAAAATTTTCAAATTGTATTACTTATTTTGAAACACCTCAAAATAGAAAGTGTATCACTTATTTTGGAAATATTAATTTTACTCTTGCATAGTTGTATGTTGTCAAAAATGGTGGTTTTCCGAATATTTACGTCATGAATATTTAAAATATCGTGTGGCTGTAGATCTCGGTGTATTATTTCACGTAGTGATACCAACGGCGCAGGTAGTAGTGGATACTGCAAAACTCGTACCCGCCCCGAACTCCAATCCGCATACCCATCCCCGTCCGCGCCCGCGTAATCCTTGACGGGTTCGGGTAGAAAAATCCCTACGCGGGTACGGGTAACCCAATGAGTATTTGTTCAAAAGTTCAAGAAAAAAAAAATATTAAACACAACACATGTGGTTGGCGTATTTTAATACACACATACATGCATCTATGTTGATTGATGATAATAACTTGCTATGTGGAGAGTATACACTTTTATAGATGGAAAAATTTGTTTATGAGTTGTTAGCAAGCAATGTGAGATCTTATTTTCTTTCTTGTTGTCCCACATTGCTTTTTGAAAGAACAAATCATGTTGAATTGCCATATAAAAAGGGAAGGGCATAGATAAATAAAAATAACATTTTATCTTAGTATGTAATATGTAAGACCACTCCTAATTGTAAAACAAACTGATACCGTCAGTTGTTGCCAAATCAGCGCCACGTCAGCCCACCCTCCAACCGACACTAAACTGACGTACTCATGCCAACAATATCACTTCCCTTTAATTTTGTGGGACCCACCATTACAAAACACACACTCACACAAAATACCCATTTGGGCCCACCCACCAAACTGGCGCAACCCTTCTCCTTCGTCTCCAAACTGGCGAGACACCAACTGGCGGAACAAGTGATGGGGGCGTGCCAATGGTGCCACTTAACTGGCGGAAAAGTGGCACTCAACTGGCGTAATGATTGGTAGCCGTCTAATATGTGATATACATAGTATTTGTACATAAAAAATGTTATATACGAAGTATATATATATACATACATATACTCGGGTATAAAACGGTGAGGGTAGAGGAATACCCGTACCCGACCCGCCCCCACTTCGAGTGTAAAAATTAATACCCGTCCCCGCCCTGTTACCCGTTTAAGCGGCTAATACCCGCCCCGTTAGGGTCGGGTACCCGCGGGAACCCGAATCGGTGGATAAAATTGGCATCTCTAATTTCACGCCAATTTCTGTTTCCGTATTACCCGTTTTGTTGTCTGCAAATCTACTGCTTTCGTCAGCAATCAATCTAAAACCCATATTCGCCACGAATCCATTCCCATTTTTTTAATCTTGTTAATTTCAATGGTCAAATTCTGTTCCTGCCGACTGATTGATCATCTATTTTCATTTTTGGGGAAAAACCTCGTTTCGCCATCTGGATATTTTGAAGATTTTGCTTCTTTTGCTTCGGTTTTACTCCCCATCGAAGTAATTCCATTGTTTTCCAGTTGGTTGTGTTTTGCGTTCAATCTTCCATTTGGGGGGGAATTGAACAAATTAATCCCTCTCTAGGGTTCTAAAAAGTAAGGTAATTGCTCTTTGAAAGTGTAGTATTCAAATTCACACCAATGTTATTGTGTATTTGTGTTTCTTATGCTTTTTGTTATACTGGTTATGGAAGAAAGTTCGAAAAATTATCAAATTTTGAAGTTGCACACCAACTGTTTGACACAATGCTTCAAAGAAAGTCTATTGAAAAGCTTGTTAGTTTATTAACTCATCTAGAGCAAATAAGCTCAAATTGGTATTTGTTTTAGCTTATAAGTTCGGCTTATTAGCTTTTTTGAGTTTTTCTTATAATAAGCTTTTTAGGGCTTGTTAGGCCTCTCCCAACCCTTACCCATCACTAAACCCATCACTAGCGTCACGTCATCGCATCCTTACTGACACGCTACTGACACGGCCGTGCCAACCCTACACATCACTAACCCATCACTAAACCCATCATTTCCACATCATCATTTCCACATCATCATTTTAATTAATAAAAAAACACATTACATTAAATAAAAAACCATTACATTAATAATAGAAAAAAAAAAAAAACATTACGATTAAAAAAAAACACGATTACGGAAAATGGTACGGTGGAATTTTCAGCTTCTTCTTGATCCAGATAATCAAGCGTTTCAATAGTTTGGTTCAAATCGAACACGGCTGTTACATTAACATAATCTTGCCAGTAATCATCGGCGTCATCGTTTGGATCCATTGAGTGGGAGAAAAATATGGAAATTGGGAAGAGTGGAAGTATGTGATTGTGAGAGGAAGAGAGGATGTATGTGATTGTGTGTTTAAAATGGTAGAGTATAGTGGGTTTTTATAGAGTTTGTGTGTAGTATTAATTATTTGTATTAAAAAAAAATATATATAAAATTGATTTTTGAAAAAAAAACACACGCTCCCCCGGACCCACAACCCCCCTCGACGGCTTCCCACGCCCGTCCTCGCCACGACGAGCCCACCACGACGCCGGCCACAACGGCTCGGTGCCAACGCCGTCGTGGCTCGACGCCCCCGACGCTTGCCGTTGGCAGCGGTCTTAGCGTGGGATAAAGAACAAGAGACTATTATACCTCTCCTAACTAATGTACATGTCTTTTTTGGCCATTTTATACTTTATATGTTATAAGCAGTTATTAATTATAAGCCATAAACACATTTCAAGCTAAAACAAACACCATCTAAGAGTAGATAATTCTTACAAAATGATGTTTTTCATGTTTCTTTATTTTATTATTTTCAGATTGTGGTGTTCAATGTTTTTAAAACAGGGAGAGAAGATGAAAAGAGGGATAAATGATAAAAACATGAATCCTATGTTTCCAAGACTTCATGTAAATGATACCGAAAAAGGCGGGCCCCGAGCACCACCGAGGAACAAAATGGCACTATATGAACAGCTTAGTATACCTTCACATAGGTTCGGAGGTTCTAATTTAATTTCCAATAATGCCCCTATACCATCAGTAAGTGAAAGGGGTTCGTTTTTGCCACATCAGCAAACACATACATTGCAGGCAGCTGATAAAAAGAGTAATCAGTATAACAATCAACTCGTGCAACAAGAGCAGAAAAAGAAACAAGAAAATGAAGAATTTAGGGTTCCGGTTTGTCAGAATCATCAAAACAAAGCTAACCAGTTGAAGAAAAGTAATGGTTCAAATAATTCTATGGGGTCACTGAGTAATGTGACTCAAGATCATGCAGTTGACTCCCAAAAACAAGTGATTAAAAGTAGTAATCATGTTGCTAATTGTGATGATTTATCTGAGAATTCTATGATCGATTCGATATCTGGGCTCAATATCTCACCTGATGATGTTGTGGGAGTTATTGGTCAAAAACATTTTTGGAAAGCAAGAATAGCTATCGTCAAGTAGCCGTTTTTTGAAATTTTTAACTTGCGACTTTTATAAAAATGTCATTTTAATGTTCAATTATGTGTTCTTTGCAGCCAACAAAGAGTATTTAATGTTCAATTGTTTGAGTTGCATCGATTAATTAAGGTATATTCACTAAAACCATCTTTTGTACAACTTAGGGCTTATATTTTATACCATTTTAGGGTTTCGGGCAAGAAAAGTGATTTGACCCGTTTACATCATAATGCAACAGGTTCAGAGACTAATAGCTGAAATACCCCAATCGATGGTTGAAAATGACCCAGTGAAAGTTTCTCCAATTAAAAAGATTCCTAAAGAGTATATCTTGAAAGCTTCTACAAATGTTCCTAAAGTCAAAGATTATGAAGAAAAGTCAAAGGATGAAAATCCTGTTGAGAAGACATCTATCTCTTCTGTCCAAAACAGCAGTGGGTCCACGGGTACCGGGTACCCGTTACCGCCATCCGACCCGCAAAGGGGTCCATGGAGCTTGAGTCAACAGCCCGGTCATCAATGGCTAATACCTGTCTTTTCTCCCTCTGAAGGACTTATTTACAAGCCCTACCCGGGACCCGCATACATGGCTCCACCCCCACCGCCAGCTCAGCATCATTACCAGTGGCCCGCCGGGTTCCATTTTCCTCCACCGGCCCATGGTTATTTCCCACCTTATGGTGAAAATATGAGCCCGTTCAACATGCAGTATCAAAGCAGCCCGTGTAACAACAGCGAGGTACAAGTGAGTACAGCAAGCAGTACAAGTGAGAGAGCGCATTCTCGTGATGCCCTTTCTCTTTTCCCAACGGGCCCTACAATGAAGGGGGCTAGGGAACCGACTCGTGCTATAAGAGTTGTACCTCGAAATGCCAGCTCAGCAACCGAATCTGTAACCCGGATTTTTCAGTTTATACAAGAAGAGAGAAAGAAGCAGGATAAGGGAAATGCCAGCTCAGCAATGAGTCTGTAACCTGACTTGGATGCATGTTATGTGTTACTTATATTATTTTAGGGTCTGTTATACAACCATATAAATTATGGAAAATATATATCAAGTTCGAGACAATGTTTTGATCGGTTATTTGCGTGATTTTAGCCCGTACAAGGACGACATGATGAATATTTATATAGTTGTGAAGTATAATTGTCATTTGATTTAAAAGGATTCTACATAGATTATCACGATAAATATTTATATAGGTGTGAAGTATAATTGTCATTTGATTTAAAAGGATTCTACATAAATTATCACGATAAGTGATGCACTTTTTGTTTTTAACAATTTCAAAATAAGTGATACACGTTATAATTTATCTTATTTGGTAAAATATAATGAATTTATACCTATTAATTATCTTATTTAATACATTAAAATAATTCTTAACATCATTTTATTCAAAAGAAGTGATATTCGTCTTCCACTAACTATCCACTTTAATCTAGGGGTTAGCATATTCAGAAACTGAAATTGATAGGACCGAATCAAATAATGATGAATTTTCAAAACCGAAAACCAAACCGATTACATATTTTCAGTTTTAGTCTGGTACGGTTTTGGTGCGGTTCAGTTTCCGTTTAGTTTTTTAAGCCCGAATACTCCTACTTTAATCTATTCTAACTCTCGTTATAATCTTTTGTCTTATAAACTATGATACTAACAATATATCACTTATTGTGATATGAAGTACTTCCCCCGTATCACAATAAGTGATACATTTGGGAAAACACGGAGTTTGAGGTAATTCCCTCCAAAAGCCAAAAATCCTCATTTTTTTTTTTTTGCATCAGCCATTAAATCAACAAACAGCAGCCAATTATCCCAATTAACACTAAAATTAAAGTAAACTTAAGGATAATACAGACCTCGGCTGATTCTGATTCAACTGAGCTAGGGCTTTCATTTTTTTCATCATCTGATTGTGATTCTGATTCATCATTTTTTTTCATCATCTTCTTCCTCATCACACCAGTACACAGGCGAGTCCAACTTCATTCCAAGAAGAACAGTACCCAAAGCTCGATAGACATACTTTCCCAACGATTTCTCAGCATCCCCACTTTCAAATAATCGCATAGGCCATGGAGATCCTTGTTCAATTGACTGGATAATATTATAAATTAACTCACCTTCTTCCTTGTCATATGTTTGAAAGCGATCAGCGATCAAAGGCTTCAAATCAGGGACCGACCTGGTGAACAGAGGGAAGAAGAAGGTGAATCGCAGGTTGAATGAGAAGAGATGACGAGAAAGATAGGTGAATCGCAGGTCCTATGGCGGATGAAGAACTGAAAACCCTAGAAATCGATGAGTGCGAGACATTGAAGAACTGAGCCCTAGAAATTGATGAGTGAGAGGCGATGAAGAACTGAACCCTAGAAATCAATAAAACTCGGTAATATTGAAAGAATAAATGGGTGGTTGGTGGATAATTAAATAAAAGGTAGTTGATCTTTATTAGATGTAATTATTAGTGTTAATTATTGTAACGACCCGAAATTTGTAAATAAATAAATTTTATGAAAATATGATAAATAAGGATAAATCGTTTAAAGAACACATGAATTGGTTTCGTGTCATTTGGACATCGTATGAGGAAGTTATAGACAAAACCGGGTCGAGACAAAGGACGGAAAATGCAGCCTTACTGCATCAGGTAGTTCGCGACGCGAACATATGTTCACGTTCGTGAACATCGGAGAAAGGAGCCGAATCGCTTGTATCCACGGCTCAAAAGAAGGTGGAGCCGGCAAAGGTGAAGGGGCGATCCTTCCAACTTACTCGAGAGGAGGCGAATGAGCCGAATCGCTTGTATCCACTTCATGTTCGTGAACATCGGACAGAGAGTTGGGTAATTCAGAGATCGGCGTTCACGGCTGGTTCACGATCGAGAAGAAGTTCACGCACGCTTAGTTCGCGGCGCGAACTACGGTTCGCGAACGCGAACTCTGTCAGACATCATTAAATACGAGATTTTGCTCATTTAATGCATTATCAAACCCTAGTTTCTCTCCTTGGCGATTTTCGAGTGCAAGAGAAGTTCTTGGGCGATTTCTTCACTAAACCTTGGTTGATTTCACTCCTAGTTGAAGATTAAAGGTAAATCTTCACTCCTTGATCGTTGTAGCTTTAGATTTATGGATCTTGAAGCTTGGGTTTGAAACTCTAGTTCTTGGGTTTTTGATTAATGGTTAAATAAAGGTTGTATACACTTTATAGTCACGTGGTGTCGCAATCGTGTGCCTCCTTCGCCTCCTCCCGAGTAAGTTGGAAGGATCGCCCCTTCACCTTTGCCGGCTCCACCTTCTTTTGAACCGTGGATACAAGCGATTCGGCTCCTTTCTCCGATGTTCACGAACGTGAACATATGTTCGCGTCGCGAACTACCTGATGCAGTAAAGCTGCATTTTTCGTTCTATGTCTCGACCCGGTTTCGTCCATAACTTCCTCATACGATGTCCAAATGACACGAAACCAATTTCTACGTTCTTTAAACGATTTATCCTTTATCATATTTTCATAAAATTTATTTATTTATAAATTTCGGGTCGTTACAATTATATTTAAGGTGTTTAAGTAAGGGTAGAAGGGTAAATTTGTAGGGAAAATTTTACTAATTATGGTAAATTTTAAAGTGTATCACTTATTGTGAAACACCCGTTTTTTAAAAGTGTATCACTTATTGTGACACGGAGGAAGTATAAGTTATCTTTATCTTTATCTTTATCTTTATCTTTACTATATATAATGCACGAATATCCTTCCTCATTTTAGCAGGTCTTAAACCTACCTTGCCATTTTCGGAAAGTCATAATTTCAAGAATTCAAAACAAAAGGAAGCTGTTGGGAGTCAAACGCGGGACCTGTAGCAATCAAATGAACTGCCTAACTCAACTCAGCTATCAACCGTTGCAGAATCCCATCTGACTAGCACCTACTGCAAATCACAATATATAGCAAAAACGGATTAGGGTTTATAATAAGTTGTTTATGAAATCACATAGCTATAAGTTTTGAAACAGTTACAATCACTAATTACATAGTTTCCAGGTTCGAGTTACAAACAAGATATAATTTAGGATTTACGATATGATATCTTTCAACTTATAGTTCGAGTAAGCAATCTGAGTTTATAAATTGTGTTGATAGAATTGATGATGAAATGAAGTCAAAGTCAAACAACATTCAAGATTCAACCTTTCAGGTTGCTGCATCTTGGCAAGCAAAAAAGAACATCTTGCTCAAGGTAATTATTTTTTTATTTTTTTTTAAATTATCTGCTTGTGGGCCCATCCCAAATTTGCAACTTTTTTTGTTTTTCCAGGCAAAGCAGACCCTCTTGGTTCATCACTGTGTTTAAATTTTAAGTCATGGTAGAAACCTTCTTTTATTTTTATTTTTATTTTTAGCATGTCAGGTAACTAATGAGTCACTAATTTCAAGAACATAAAACGTGGATATACATATTGACAAAGACATTATGTCCATGGGACACGATGCAATGGATTTTGATTTTGATTTTGGTTCAACCATTGAAAGCTTGAAAAAGGCATTTAAATTTAACAAATTATAAGCACGGCAAAACCTCAAAAATCATATGTACTTAAATAGTAGTTCTGAAATATTATTTTAACAAACTTTGTATTTGGATGGTGGACTATTCAAGACATAAAAATCGAATGCTTATTAATTTATTATCCTTTTGTAGTTGAGTTAATTCATAATTTTTATCTAATGTATTTGAAACTTCCCAAATTAAGAAGTCTTAGTTTTGAAACATATTTATGTTTATATAAAAAGCGGTGATCCAGGATTCAAATCTGAGACCTCCATGTTATTAGCAAATGGCTTTACCCAACTAAGCTATTACCATAGATTTTAATTACCAATGTACAATTATTTATGTATCACATTATATTTATTAGTATCACTTAATTTATGTATCACATTATATTTATTAGTCATTAAGCATATTATTCTGTTCGTTACCAGTACCAGTCTACCACAATCGCTAACATCACCATTAACCATCACTATGCATCACCACCTACTACCATCACTACTGTTGGCACCTACCATCACTACGCTCCACTACCCATCACTATCAGTATTGCCACCATATTAATTTATAATTAGTAGGTCTTAAACTTCCCTTGCCACCATATTATTCTACAATAATAAAGGCGGTCAACATTCCAAATTATTTACAATGACTCTTAATTTACTATCAGCACACTAATTTAGTGCATCACTAATGCATTTCTATTTGATAATGTAACTTGTTTATAAATTTATTAGCTTCAAAGCCCGCTCAAAACGAAATAAATTCTGAAGTTTAACATTATACTAACAAATGACCATAATATATGGAATACATAAGTTTGTATAAAGCGTTACCCAATGGAGTATGTATGGTTATATTAAGAACAATAATTAATGAAAAACCAAAAATAATTAAAAGGTTGTGGACGTTTTGTTATAGTTGGAAAAATAAGTGGTATTTATTTTTAGAAATAAAATTGCCATTTTGACGACCCTAATTACTTGAAAAAGTAACTTCTATTTATTTCTTTAATTTTTCAACTTGAGCAGTTGCATTACTAGAGTTATCTTCAAGGAAGTTCAAGGATTTTGCATAATCCCAAGGGATAAATTCTAGCTAATGGATCAAAATGGTTAAAATCAAATCAAAGTGTTTCAAGCACATGTGTTTCAAACACATATGCTTCCAGTCACGACCACCACCACCGGTCACCACCGCCGGCCGCCGCCTCCGACCACCGGCGGCCGCCGCCAGCCGCCGCCGACCACCACCGATCACCGCCGATCACCGCCGTCCACCTCCGGTGGCCGGCGGTAGCCGTGCACAAAATACCCGACACCGGAAACCGAAACCGAACCGGTCAAACCCGGTTTTGACCATAACCGGTTCGGTTTTTGTCTAACCGATCGGTTCCTAACCGGTTTGGGTTCTTAGGGTTCGAACCGGTTAGTAACCGGTTACCCGAAACCGGTTTTGACCAAAACCGGCCACAAATTTGATCAACACACCGGTTTTGGCCGGTTAACCGGTTTATAACCGAACCGAACCGGTTACAATACCCATTACACGGTTATAGTTTTCGAGAGTCGAAAGCGGTTACTAACCGAACCGGTTATTGGAGAAACCGGTTATGACCGGCGTTGACCAAAACCTGTTTTGGTCAAACCCGAAACCGGTTTGGTCAAAAACCGGTTTGTGTGCATCCCTAGCCGGCGGCGGTGGTGGTGGCTGACAGTGAAGGTGATGGTGGTGATGGGTTTCAAGTCACGAAACACATGTGTTTGGCTATACATATACATTCATTTATTCTCAAAAGAACTGTTATTAGTGAAGCACATGTGCTTCTAGCTTACAAACACATGTCTTCATTACTTGAAACACATGTGTTTGACTGTACATATACACTCATTTATTTTCAAAAGAACTGTTATTAGTGAAGCACATGTGCTTTCAGCTTACAAACACATGTGGTTCATTACTTTAAACACATGTGCTTGGCTGTACATATACACTCCTTTATATTCAAAAAACTGTTATTAGTGAAGCACATGTGCTTCTAGCTTACAAACACATGTGCTTCATTACTTGAAATAAATGTTCTTGGCTGTACATATACACTCCTTTATTTTCAAAAGAACTGTTATTAGTGAAACACATGTGCTTCCAGCTTACAAACACATGTGCTTCATTACTTGAAACACATGTGTTTGGCTGTACATATACACTCCTTTATTTTCAAAACAACTGTTATTAGTGAAACACGTGTGCTTCTAGTAACGAAACACATGTGTTTCAAGTCATGAAACACATGTGATTGGCTGTACATATACACTCCTTTATTTTCAAAACACATGTGTTTCAAAAGGTGAAACACATGTGTTTCAAACACATGTGCTTCCAGTCACGACCACCACCGCCGGTCACCACTGCCGGCGGCCACCTCCGGCCGCCGTCCGCCGCCGCCGCCCGCCGCCCATCGCCGCCGTCCACCGCCGTCCGACGCCGTCGGCCGCCGGAGGTGGGTGGGGTATTGATGTACTGAAGCACATTTGTTTATATGGTTTGAATCTTGATCTAGACCTTTGATTTTTTCTTGATCAAATGCTATTAATTGTCTCTTGGGACTAGTTAAATTCCTTGTATTAGCATGAACATTTACCTGCATTACTAATAAAACATATTAAAAGCAATTAGTCAATATCTTTATGTGGTAATAATCACGTATTTAATGGGCAAATAAGTCGGAGTGATTTAAAAGCAATTAAAAACAATTAGTCGATATCTTTATATGGTAATTCGTAATTATCAATAAATCAAAATTTAATGTTCATAAAATCATCATATTCAAAATTTAAGTTATAACGTAAAAGTTGTAATGTTCCACCAAAGAGGTGGAAAGGATGTTTATTATCATTTTTACTTGAAAATTTAATTATCTTAGGATAATTAAGATAATTAATTATCTTAATTAATTTCTAGAAGGTCAAATAGTATTACCTATGAACTAATTACAATGCTTGGAGCATCGTAAAGTATTTTTGAATCGGGAGTATCAATAAATGATAGTGTAGAATTTCTAAAAAGTTGTAATTGTCATTTGTTTATTATAATGGTAGAAACACTTCAACTATATAACGTAAAACTATATTTTTTTAAGGAAATACGATTAAATTGGTAAGAAACGTAAAAGTTACCAAGTTTTCATTAAAAAGGCTTTTAAATTAGAAGTGTACCAACTTATTACTGAAAATAATAAATATGCCTAGCGTGTTTAACGTGATTTCTTTACATCGGACTTTTTTTACAACGATATTAGAATTAATGTAAAATCTATTTTTTAACACCTCAACTTTCTTCTTCTACACACGAGGCAGCATGGCCCGTGCGATGCACGTGCTTTGATCATGATAAAACGTTATTTTGAATGTAAATCATGTACATTGTATTGGTATCACACTATCACCTGTAAAGTATGAAAAGCGTGATCGGTCACATGTTTAGCTTTGATTGCGGGTACTCTACTAAATAAGTAAAATGTGTCGGAGAAAAGTGTATAGTAACAAAACATGAGTATTTTTATTAGCGTAACTCAAAACATATATTATACATAACACAAAAGCGTCACTACGAAGATCTTCCTGCTTTGTCTTTTATAAGCACCATTATGGATAAACGATGATATATCTTCAAGTGACACCAGTTAATTAGTAGCGCCTGCAAAGCAATGTGTAAAAGGTTATTAAAAAAATTATTATAACTTACATGTTTGCAACATAAATTTAATTTTAATGAAACATGGGTATATATTTATGTGTTGTGTTATAAGTTCGAAATAGATTGTTATGCTTACCTTTGGTTATTGCTTCCTTATACACAATATTTCTTGTGTTGTGCTGTAGGTTGTTGTCATTGTCTTCATTCATGAGGATTTTAAGTCGTGCTTGTGACTCTCGATAGTACTACATAGAGTTGTCTGTGACTGAAAACAGAAGTTGATGGATAACATTTACATAACCTGACCAAAAAAAGATTGTTCGTAATATAATATTATTTTGTAATATTATTTACAAAAGGATTAAAAATACTAATATAAGTGGATAACATTTGGATGCTTTTATCAACTTCATGGCTACAATTTCCATTTTTATTTGCAGATAATACAAAGAAAATAAGCTTAGATGAATGTTGAGAAGAACAATTGAACATTACTATGAACATTACTAATTTCGTTAATGCTAATTCTTCTTCTCTATGTGAAATGGTGCGATTGATTATGGACTTTTGGTTCTTCTCTAAGTGACTATATTCAAAGAATGTCTAACGCAGCCTTAATTGGGAACAACGCTTATGGTTTTACTCAATGTTTCCGTGACCGGGTCGGACCGGCCGATCGGACCGGAAAATAGGTATAATATCGGTTCGGTTTAGCGGGTCAACAACCAAAAATCTGCCGGATTGAACCGCCGGGTTAATATGCAAACCGAGTAGAACCGGAGCTAGAAAACCCGAGCTGACCCAGATTTCAACATTATTATGCTCAAATGAATCAATGTCAAAAGATAAGATTCTATTGAGCTAATCATTAATGACCCCTGTATATGCCAATGTTGTTACCTACTGAGTTTTCTCCTCCCACAGCAATGTGGGGTGGAAAAAAGAGATTTTGTTTCTCTTCCTAGTGAGTTTTCTTTTCTCTACAGTCTACCGCACCTGACTTTTTCATCCTCCCACAACCAGCAGAGTTTATAACCAACAATTTATGAGTTTTCTTTTCTTTATCTATTTAAAAACAACAATGGCAGCTACTGATTTACAATTGTCCAAAGTTAATAAAACAATTATCCAAAGTTTATAAACATTTACAAATTTATGAGATTGTATAAAACATTTCCTATTTAGCTAACGTTTATAAAAGTGAATAATATTGTAATCTGGTTCAACCGGCGCGACTGGTTCGAACATTTTTAAGGCATAGGCCTGTCCGGTTCAAAACCCCAGATTTAAAACATTGGTTTTACTTTACCATTTTTAGCCTTTAATAATCGAATCATGTGTAGTCCCAATTCTTTCTTTATTTCGACAACAATATTAACGAAATATTACTTCGCCTATTATTTTTCAAGAGTTTGTAATTAAACTATGTTGTAGTAGCTGTTATGTTATCTCCCAGAAGTAATGTAAAAAAATTTTAATTTTAAATTGTGATTGCATAAACGTACAACTGTTTATTTTCTTGGTACCTTAGCAATCTTTTTAGCTGCTTCAACTTGAATCATATGTTCCTTTTAACTGAAGAAGCTTATGTTTCTCACGGTAATATGTACCTTAAGGATTTAGCCAACTGTTTTTTCCCCAAACCTGCAGCTTTTTCGAAACCGACGGATTATTCATGGAAAATTCCCACATAATTGACGTTTATCTAAATGTAGCCTTTTCCCAAATCAAATTATAGATTTAAGAAACCCTAACTGAAATTTATTAAATCATTCATGAAAAAAAAACCTAATTGAAATTAATCGATGAAACATTTAAGCATTAAATTAGATAAACGGTGCATGGATACAAACCTCCTGAAATTGATGGTTGAAAGTGGTAAGCCGGAAGGAGATTGAAGGGATGCATCTTCTTTAAAGATGAAAACCCAGAAAGCAATGAGAAGATCGTTAGAGGGAGAGAAGGTTCTGAATAGGGGTGAGCATAAAAACCAAAAAACCGAACCGAAACCCAAAAACCTGAAAAAACCGCCCCGGAAAAACCGTACCATTTGAAAAACCGATGTCAACGGTTTTGATTATTGGAAAATCCGAATGTTTGGGCGGTTTTCGGGGGCATATGAAAAACCCGACCAAAAACCCGGCCCCGCCCCACCATTATATATCTTTCAAAAATTTTAAAAATATTCTTATATTTATAAAAGATTTGACATTTAATTATCTTTTAAATAAAATATATGATTGAATTTCTAGATGATTTATTCCTATATTTTCTAAGTTTCAAATTATGTTAATTGAATTTATCATTACATTATATTAAACTTACTAATTGTTTTTTATTTATAACGAAATGTGTTAAAGTTTGGGAGTTTGAATCATAATATTAATTTTTAAGGTAACAAATTCGTAAATTTAAAGAAAACAAAAAACCGAAAAAACCCCGAAACCGAACCGAAAAACCCGAAAAAACCGAAAAACCGAAACCGAAAAAACCGAAACCGAACGGGGTGTAATTCTTAAAACCCGAACTATTGGGGCGGGGTTTGGTTTTAGCTAAAAACCGCCCCAGACCACCCCATACTCACCCCTAGTTCTGAAGACAGCATGAATAAAAAAGACGATGAATTAGGGCTGAAATCACTGGGTAAAGGCAGCGATTGATATTCTCCAACTGTGCTTCTAAAATCGCGCGTCTTAAATTGTTGTGTTGTCGAAACGCTGTGGTCTGTTGAAGCGAGTGTTTTAATTAATCATTTTAAAGTTGAGGAATCTTGTTTTTATGGAACTACATATTGATCAGTAATTTTAAATGCAACATTTATACATTGAATTAATGGCTAGAAATTGAACTATCAAGGAGTTTTTGTTAGGGTTTAATTAAATGTAACATTAATATATGGAACTTAATATTATAATTAATGCAACTTCAATCTTGAAACTCATTTTTTATATATATGAGGCAAGCCCGTGCAATGCACGGGCTTTGTTTAGGATAATAAGTTTTTTGAACGTAAATCATATAATTTGTATTAGCGTTTCGGGCAGAGTACCTAAAGCATGAACGCTAACATGTTTGACTTTGATTGTGGGTATCAAATGGGTAAACATTACAAACTTGATGGCCATATGACGCAAACACGTTGTGTTCCATTACAAATTTAGAGTGTGTCCCATGGATTAGTTTGAAGTACAACATCAATTGTCACCTGCATATAATTCATAAGCACAACTTGTGTCATGACTAAAACAAACATTGAACATACGTTATAATGATTTTAGCACAATAGAAGTGCACAAAGAATAATCAATGTTGTTCCATAGTGTAACATGTTGAAATCCATGTAATTAGTGTGCAATTTTTTTTTTTCCTGAAAACTGTATATATTTTGTAATACACAACATGAAATAATATATTTTGAATACTTACTAACGGAATACCCGATCATCATATTTACATAAATATTCAAAAAATTACTTACAAAATTTTGTATTTGTGACTCACATAGTTACATTCATATGTAAATACATAATTACTTATATAACAATTGAGTCTTTGAACAACCCATTTTCATGTACTACATAATATATCTTTATAACTAATAATCAAAGCAATAATGACATAAGTTACACTCACCTAAAGACGTAATTGACAAAACCAAATTTTATTGACCATAGAACTTAGCATCTTTCTTGTTATACTATTTCATATTCTCCTTCAATAATTTGATTCAAGATCGATTTCCATTACAAACACATTGAACATGTTAAAACAAAGATCAATAGTTTCAATTAAAATTCAAACAGTCCTACAGGTCAAATCGAAAATAAAAATAAAAATCTAGATTTTTTAACCCGTTTGTTCGATATACATGCGAAAATGAAAACAAATATTATGACTATTGATATTATCAATGTGCGGGTGGAAAGGACAATAAGTGAAATTGGTCAAATGGTTAGCCTTTATGAAACTAAATAAATTGGAAGCGGGTCAAATTGGTGAATACGTCAAACGGTTATCGTTTTAAAACAATATTAATAAAAAAACAGACTCGGAACTCTTGATCTTTGCTTTACCACCAACGTGATTCAACCCTGTAACCATCAAATAAACAAAAAAAAGAAACATTTTGGAACCTATCTATAATATGATATGATTATAGTAAAATAAAAGAGAAATTTAAAATTTTTTTATCCAAACAAATCGAGAATGATCTAACCAAATATACTGATGTAATATATAAAAAACCTCTAGATCATCATCATCAGGGCATGTGATCAAACAACATATTTATTACAGTATTGACAACATCATCATCCATGGAAATCACATACAGAATGATTAATGTATGTAATTTTGCTGAGAACATTGTAACTCAATAGTGATATAAACTAATATGATAATCATATATAACATGATTAATATATAAATATCCTCCAAATGGTATTATGTTTTTTTATGTTAATATGCAAACATGATAACTTCTGGATTAATCATATATCTATTTCCTTACATATTAGTCCTTTGCATGATAACATGATAACTTCTGGATTAAACATTTTATCAAACTCCTAATATCCACATATAAGCAAATCAAAATTAACAAAGAAATTGATCAATAGGGTGAATTAGCGAGAGAAATAAAGATATATAATCGATTTGATAAAAGAATGTCTTAAGATGAACAAAGAAATACCTGATCAACTCATCAGAAAAGTAACATGCAACAGAGAGACTACAAATAACGAATGGAACAATTGAAATGGTTTTTCCATTAAGTTGCATCAATTAGGTGGCATCCCATTGAAACCATGTTTCACCGTTGTATGCCAAATTAAAGAGTTAATTGAAAGGAAGTGAGCAAGAAGACGTCCTTTACTGGTTTGTTTGGATTATCGATTGAGGGCCAATATGCTCATCGACTAATGGTCAACGCTTGATCAGTTGAAGGAAATTGCACCGGATTTTGAAGATGTTGAAAGTATAAGAGCAATGGTTAGGGTAATACCAAAACTAAATTAGGTTTCTGAAGGAGATGATGGATGATTATGAGATGAGGCAAAGGGTTGGGAGAAGATGCTCTGATTTATAAGGCAAACTCCAATTGACGGTTTGAAACTTCATTAGTTGACGAAACGGTGTACACCTCTTCAATTAAACAGAAATTAATTGAAAGATATGGTTTGAGAAGAAACTAATACGGTGGTGATGGAAGCGCCGGGTGAAGAACGAAACCGCCCAAATTAAAGAAGATATTTGGATGGGAAACGTAGGTTGCTTAAAATTTGTAATTAATAAATGATAATTAATACCAAGGTAATTAATATCTACTTCAAAATGAAACTCATTTTTTAAGTATATATAGATATAGATAATCATCAAATCCATTTATTTTTGTATTCATCCCTGATTTTTGAGTTAATTACACAAATGGTCCTTTAAGATAATACCACATTGCAAGTGTGGTCCTAATCTTTTAATTTCGACAAGTGTAGTCATTTATGTTTACCGATTTTGCACATTTGGTCCTTTAGGCCAAACGGTGTTAAATTTTTCTGTTAAGTGACCTCATGTGCAATGCACATAAGGGTATTTTTGTCTTTTCACACTCTATCTTCTTCCCCCACTCCATCTTTTTCCCCCAAAGTCAAAACCCTAATTAAACCCATTAACCTTTTCCACCACCACCACCCAAACAACCCTCAACCGCCGGCAACTCTACCGTCAAACAACCGGAATCCTGAACGCCAATTCCCTCCACTTCATCTCCATCTCTCTCCTCTTCCTACCATTCACCTTCTCCGCCTCTGCCGCCCTTCGTTTCTACTTCTCCTCCGGCACCAACGCCACCAAACAATTCGATGTCACCACATACTTTGATCCATTCAACCTCTTCATAATCAAAACCATAATCGCTTATTATCAAAATCTAATCAAAATCTAATCACAGTCAAAACCCTAATTATCGTCTTCCACATACTTCCACTTCAGGCGAGTAGATCGTTTTGCTTCTATAGTGATCAATCGACTATTAAATGATTGATTTTGACTTGTATTCTTTGTTGCAGGCATGGTTCATGGACGATATCCACGAGGATCCACAACTTCCTCGTCATCGTAATCCGAATGAGTTTGTCTCCCCTGATTACTTAGCTGGTACGTTTATGTGTTCATTTTTCCCCTTTTAATTGTGTTGTTCAAAATAGACATTAATTTATGTATGAATAATGAATGTCGATTTGAATTGGTTTGATTGTTCGTTAAACTTTGTTGTACTGTGAAATTTTGAAACCCTAATTCAAATCGTTTCACTCTAATTAGTGTAGATCTTGGTGTTCTGCACTGGAAGTTGAATCCAGATAAATTTGAGAAAGATGAAGTCGGGGAAGAAGATGGAATGCGAAAAGACAAAAATACCCTCATGTGCATTGTAACACCCCGAGACCCGGCCTTTTATTTTATTACTTTTAGTAAGTAATATTCTATTATTTTTTTTTATTTTATATAATTTTATATGAATTAATTGTATTTTAACCAAATGGTTAAAATTAGCAAAACTGAGTTATTAAAGTACTAAAATGATTTTTTTTATTTATATGGGTTCACTTCTGAATCGGGGTTTCAAAAATATATTCATTGTAAAAACTGGAGTTAGTTAAGTCTAAATTAATTATCTGCAAACCTAATATTCTATATTGTGTTAAATGAAAATATGATTTTTGGGCCTTGTAAGGACACGTGTTTTATAAGGGTGTGTTTTAAACCTTGACTCACCTTATTTTGCCTGCTTAAGTCGACAAACACACACACAAGAACACACACTTAAGCTTTTCACCCAAATTTAAGAATTGGTGTTTAAATCCTTTGTTTTTCTGCTGTGATTTCGAGATTAGAAGCAAGGGTGTTTAAATCCTTTGTTTTTCTTCCTTCTAAAGTTAGGGTTCTTAGTTCTTGGTGAAAAAGTTGAACTAGGGTTTGTGTTGAATGAATTTTTGTTAAGAAATGTGATATTGATGAATCCTTTTTGCTTCTAAATGCTTTCTAGTGATTATATCATGCTAATATTTTGTTAGAAACTGAATTGATAATGTTTCTAAGAAATCACCATTGTTGTGTTCTTGAGGAAGAAGATCAGTTTTACCCAAGTTCTTGAAAGTGATGTTTTAATGTTAAATTTTGTTAATTTAAGTATAACTAACATGTTAGAAGTGATAATTGTTTTATAGGTTTGATTGTAACATGAATTGGTTGTTTTTGAAAGATTAAAAGTAGTGTTTGGGTGAAATTTGTCAAAATCCCGTAAGCACAAAAATATGGCAGATTTTGACCATTTTGCAAAAATCATATAAAATCAACCGTAACTCTGTTTTGGGCGTGCGACCAGTCGTTTCGAAGGTCTATGAGTCTAATTTAATAATATAATATTTTCCTGAACTGATATGGTTATAAAAGTGATCAGATTTCTGAGTTAGTAACAGGTGGTCAAATGCATCTTTTTAGGTCAAACTTGTATTGATTATTTGGGTGTTTCAAAGTATAACTAATTAAAATGAAGTTGGTTATTACATGGTAATTGTATACTTGATGAAAGGATAATTATGTGTTTGTAAACATTGGAAGTAAATAAAACGATTTTGACCCGTTTGGGCCTTACATGATGAAACTTGACTAAATGCATATTTTTAACATTTGACTTATACTTCGAATGTTTAGTTGGAATTAAAATGTCATTAGTATGTTTATGAAAGTGTTAATTGATGAATTGATCATTATATGGTAGTGTTTGGATGATTTTTAGGTAAAAGTCATGAACTAGTCAAATTGGTAAAATGAGACTTTAACTTGGAAATTGTTAGGCATTATTGTAGTTCAATAAGTTGATCATATAAGAGTTTTTATAAAGTATATTAACATGTCTTAAATGGTAGTTTGTGGTTTTGACACGTTTTCTAGAATAGCTAGTTAAATTCATGAATTATTGACTTTGGTCAAACCTGGAAGTTGACTTTAGTCTTGGATGACTTGTAAACTTGAGACTATCAATTTCATGTCATAAATGTGTTACTTGATTAATTGGAAGTATGTTTGAGGTAGTTTCGGGTCTTGACCCGTTTGGATGTCTAAATGGGCATTTTGACGTAAAATAGGTTAAAGAGGTTAAGCTTGTATATGGATGCAAGTAGTATGTCAACAACTTAAATTAGTCATAAAGGGATAACTTGAGAATGTGGTATTAGTAAATTGCAAGTTTGACTTGATTATGTGTCCCGACCCATTTGGGCCGATTATGTGCAACTTGGATAAAAAAAATGCATGATGAAGTGCTTAGAAATGACTTAATGGAATTCTAGACATTGTCAATTAATATGTTTTGAAATGCAAGTGTTAAGTTGTCAATTGGTTGTACACAAATAATGGTTTGACTTAGAGTTTGTACTTGTTGCAAAATTGGTGATTTCGGGTAACTAATTCGGTATTCGTTTTGTTACAGGAAAAGGAAAAGAAACTCAGTGATATAAGACTACTGAGTTCTTCACAAGGGAAGCTAAGGTGAGTGGATTTAACCTTCTTTCTTGTGTAACGTGCAAAAAGGTTGAAATGGTGGAGTTCATAAGAGAAATTGCAGGATTTTTTTCTGTCTGGGGAAGATAGCGACGCTATCTTCTGGGAAATAGCGACGCTATCTGAGATAGCGACGCTATTTCGGCTGGTTTTGGGAAAATTCATTTTTCTTGGTTTTTTTTTATTAATTTTCAAGTGGTGCCATTAATTGTGGGATTGTTAATGGTAGTATGTGCACATGTTTTTCTAGAGGTTAGATATGAGTGGGTTTTGGCTAGGCTTCGTTACTATTGGATGGGGTGCGCGGACTCCTACGAATGTGTTTCGTCAGGAGGGACTACCGTGCTAATAGTAAATTTGCCATCGGTAACTGTTGTTCGGCCAACAACAGTTGTAGGTTCTGCGCAAGTCTGATGATACTCTCATAACGTCCAATTGCTTGTGGAAGTTTGGACGAGTTTCCAGATTGATTTCTATTTGTTTCTAATTTGTTGTGGTTATTCAAATTGTTAGTTATTTCTATTCACTTAGCTTTGTGTTAATCCCTCATTTGTTGACTCTTTTCAGGTTGTGGATTTAGCTTGACTAGAGTCGGGTTTTGGAAGTCTGACCGTACTCTGATTTTGTAAACCGGGTCGAGCCTGTTTTAGTAACACCTAAATGTTTTATAATATTTGGTTAATATATAAATGGCCTTTATGATGTGTAATAATTAGGATTTAGAGTTTTCTTAAATCGCTTCTGTATGCATTTTTTTTAAAAAAAAATGGCTCTAAGATTGAGGTGTTACAATTTGGTATCAGAGCCTCGGTTTGGCGATGGTTGCGCATTTAGGTGTACCATTCCCAAATCTTGGCTCGAGTTGTCAAACTTCCTTAAGTGGAGGGGATTAGTAGGGTGAATATGAATTGTGTTTTAGTAGGAGTAAGTATGATAGGTACTAACGATTTAAACTAAGAGTTCGTGAGATGTTGTGTTTGTTACAGGTATGACCGATAACGATCCCAACTCTTTGGTAACTCAATCGAACCCCGAACCGGAAATCGTTGGTACATCTAGAGATGCTAATGCAGAAAGAGAAGACTATGTTATGAGAATGGAAAGCCAGTTAGAACATCTTCAGAGTATTGTCGATGGTATGAACCAGAATCAGAATAACCAAACACCAAACTTCCCTCCCATGTCCAACCCTACATTATCCGCCCCAACAATGCAATTCCCCACAACTCCAGCCTTTACCATGACATCTCCATATATGTCAACCTCATCGGAACCACAACCTATGATGTCACAACCACAAAACTTCTATGTTAATCCTAGTCAAGGTATGCCTCAATATCAATTCCCGAACCAACCCTACCAATTCATGAAACCGTCTTGCACCTTTAAACAATTCCTAGATTGTAAGCCCCCGGAATTCAGTGGTAGTAGGGACCCTAATGTTACAATGAACTGGTTGAGGGAAATGGATAGGACTTTGGATGCTTGTGGCTGTGAAGACAAATTTAGGGTGATGTATGCAACCCGTAAACTAACCGGTGGTGCTATGAATTGGTGGGATACTTTGGTTAAACGTCTATCGAAGGAAACAATAAACAGTATAACGTGGGATCAATTTAGAGAGCAAGTGTGCAAACGTTATTGTAATTCATTTGAGATGGATAGAATTCGATCTGAGTTCTTGAATTTGTGGATGACGAAGATGATGAAGGTGGATGATTTGATCGAGCAGTTTAATGAAAAGTTGAGGTTTGTGCAACAGTGGGTGCCCGATGAGCAATCAAGAATAAAACATTTTATTCAAGCTTTACTGCCTGAATACCGATCGGTGGCTAGACTTGCAACAAATTTGTCACAAGACTTTGACTTTGCAAAGGCAGCTGAAGGTGATATGAATACACCTGATTGGGTGAACAAGGAAAGATCGGGGTATCAAAAGTTTGGGTCTACACAATCAGATTCCCAACAAAATAAGAAAGGGCATGGAAATCAAAAGCATGGAAACTCGAATCGTATACAGTCCGGAAGTAGTTCGGGTCAGAAGGCACAGTGGTGTGCTAGATGCAGATATTCTCACGATGGTGTTTGTACAACTCAGACTATGCGATGTGTCAAGTGTGGTCAGTTCGGGCATGAGTTGAATGATTGTAAGTTCCCGCGAAGGGTATGTTGGAATTGTCAGAAAGAGGGTCACAGGGCCGGTGATTGTCCTTCAGAAAGGAGATTGGGTTCAGGGTCGGGGTCAGAAAGTGGGTCGTTATCTTCAACAGGCCAGAAGAGGAAAAACACCCTCCACCCGAGGGTACGTCATTTCAGATGATTTCGGAAGATACTACCTTGACTGATGATGATATCACAGGTATGTTTTGATAAACTAATTACTTACACGTATGATAGTTGATATTGAAGCAAATTGTTTATTTATACTTATGAATTATGTGATGAATTGAAACTGTCTACTTGAGTGTTTTCGCCCTTAAAAGTAAAAATAGTTAATGATATATGGATGTTAGGAAATGGTAGACAGATAAATATAGATGTTTGAGAAAATTTATTATTAACCTAAGGAATTCTTCCATTAAAATACCTGATATGCCTTCTATGCTAAATGTGAATTTTGAAAAGTGACTAAACGAACCAGATTTGTAGATTTTTTTGACGATTTGCGATGCTAATCAGTAAAGATATACAGATTTTTTTTAAAATAACTACATTTGATTGTGAAATTTATTAAAGATAAATTTTGAGATAATGAGAATTATTGCTGTTATATGTGAAGATTGATTAGAAGTTAAATTTTGAAATGTATAATTTTGAGAATTAGTGAGTTATGACTGTGGATTTATTAATAATAATTCTAAAATTACGAGATCTTTAACAAGTTAACCCATAAAAGTGTACAAATTTTGATAGAGCAATGAACAAGATAATTTTATTGATAAATTTGAAAATATAGACAAAGTAAAGAGACAGTTGAATTTTATCTTGTCAAGGAAATTAAGAAAAATATTTTTTGCGTTATGTGTGATCGTTGAGATTCCGGGGACGGAATCTCCTAAAGGAGGGGAGATTTGTAACACCCCGAGACCCGACCTATTTATTCATTACTTTTAGTAAGTAATATTCTATTATTTTTTTATTTTATATAATTTTATATGAATTAATTGTATTTTAACCAAGGGGTTAAAATTAGTAAAACTGAGTTATTAAAGTATTAAAATGATTTTTTATTTATATGGGTTCACTTCTGAACCGGAGTTTCAAAAATATATTCGTTGTTAAAATTGGAGTTAGTTAAGTCTAAATTAATTATCTGCGAACCTAATATTTTATACTGTGTTAAATGAAAATTTGATTTTTGGGCCTTGTAAGGACACGTGTTTTATAAGGGTGTGTTTTAAACCTTGACTCACCTTATTTTGCATGCTTAAGTCGACAAACACACACACAAGAACACACACTTAAGCGTTTCACCCAAATTGAAGAATTGGTGCTTAAATCCTTTGTTTTTCTGCTGTGATTTCGAGATTAGAAGCAAGACTAAGTAAGTTTTCTTCCTTCTAAAGTTAGGGTTCTTAGTTATTGTTGAAAAAGTTGAACTAGGGTTTGTGTTGTATGAATTTTTGTTAAGAAATGTGAAATTGATGAATCCTTTTTGCTTCTAAATGCTTTCTAGTGATTATATCATGCTAATATTTTGTTAGAAACTGAATTGATGATGTTTGTAAGAAATCACCATTGTTGTGTTCTTGAGGAAGAAGATGGGTTTTACCCAAATTCTTGAAAGTGATGTTTTAATGTTAAATTTTGTTAATTTAAGTATAACTAACATGTTAGAAATGATAATTGTTGTATAGGTTTGATTGTAACATGAGATTATTGTTTTTGAAAGATTAAAAGTAGTGTTTGGGTGAAATTTGTCAAAATCCCGTAAGCACAAAAATATGGCAAATTTTGACCATTTTGCAAAAATCATATAAAATTAACCGTAACTCCGTTTTGGGCGTGCGACTAGTTGTTTCGAAGGTCTACGAGTCTACTTTAATAATATAATATTTTCCTAAACTGATATGGTTATAAAAGTGATCAGATTTCTGAGTTAGTAACAGGTGGTCAAATGCATCTTTTTAGGTCAAACTTGTATTGATTATTTTGGGTGTTTCAAAGTATAACTAATTAACATGAAGTTGATTATTATATGGTAATTGTATACTTGATGAAAGGATAATTATGTGTTTGTAAACATTGGAAGTTAATAAAACGATTTTGACCCGTTTGGGCCTTACATGATGAAACTTGACTAAATGCATATTTTTAACATTTGACCTATACTTTGAATGTTTAGTTAGAATTAAAATGTCATTAGTATGTTTATGAAATTGTTAATTGATGAATTGATCATTATATGGTAGTGTTTGGATGATTTTTAGGTAAAAGTCATGAACTAGTCAAATTGGTAAAATGAGACTTTAACTTGGAAATTGTTAGGCATTATTGTAGTTCAATAAGTTGATCATATAAGAGTTTTTATAAAGTATATTAACATGTCTTAAATGGTAGTTTGTGGTTTTGACCCGTTTTCTAGAATAGCTAGTTAAATTCATGAATTGTTGACTTTGGTCAAACCTGGAAGTTGACTTTAGTCTTGGGTGACTTGTAAACTTGAGACTATCAATTTCATGTCATAAATGTGTTACTTTATTAATTGGAAGTATGTTTGAGGTAGTTTCGGGTCTTGACCCGTTTGGATGTGTAAATGGGCATTTTGACCTAAAATAGGTCAAAGAGGTTAAGCTTGTATATGGATGCAAGTAGTATGTCAATAACTTAAATTAGTGATAAAGGGATAACTTGACAATGTGGTATTTGTAAATTGCAAGTTTGACTTGATTATGTGTCCCGACCTGTTTGGGCCGATTATGTGCAACTTCGATAAAAAAATGCATGATGAAGTGCTTAGAAGTGACTTAATGGAATTGTAGACATTGTCAATTAATATGTTTTGAAATGCAAAGTGTTAAGTTGTCAATTGGTTGTACATAAATAATGGTTTGACTTATAGTTTGTACTTGTTGCAAAATTGGTGATTTCGGGTAACTAATTCGGTATTCGTTTTGTTACAGGAAAAGGAAAAGAAACTCAGTGATATAAGACTACTGAGTTCTTCCCACGGGAAGCTAAGGTGAGTGGATTTAACCTTCTTTCTTATGTAATGTGCAAAAAGGTTGAAATGGTGGAGTTCATAAGAGAAATTGCAGGATTTTTGTCTGTCTGGGGAAGATAGCGACGCTATCTGTAGATACCGCCGCTATCTTGTTATCGTTTTTGGAAAATTGGAACAGAAGCTCGAAATAGCGTTTGGACTCGAGATAGAGGACACTATTTTTTGGAGGATAGCGACGCTATCTGAGATAGCGACGCTATCTTCTGGGAAATAGCGAAGCTATCTGAGATAGCGACGCTATTTCGGCTGGTTTTGGGAAAATTCATTTTTCATGGTTTTTTTATTAATTTTCCAGTAGTGCCATTAATTGTGGGATTGTTAATGGTAGTATGTGCACATGTTTTTCTAGAGGTTAGCTATGAGTGGATTTTGACTAGGCTTCGTTACTATTGGATGGGGTGCTCGGACTCTTACGAATGTGTTTCGTCATGAGGGACTACCGTGCTAATAGTAAAGTTGCCATCGGTAAACTGTTGTTCGGCCAACAACAGTTGTAGGTTCTGCGCAAGTCCGCCGATACTCTCATAACGTCCAATTGCTTGTGGAAGTTTGGACGAGTTTCCAGATTGATTTCTCTTTGTTTCTAATTTGTTGTGGTTATGCAAATTGTTAGTTATTTTTATTCACTTAGCTTTGTGCTAATCCATCATTTGTTGACTCTTTCCAAATTGTGGATTTAGCTTGACTAGAGTCGGGTTTTGGAAGTCTGACCGTACTCTGATTTTGTAAACCGGGTCGAGCCTGTTTTAGTAACACCTAAATGTTTTATAATATTTGGTTAATATGTAAATGGCCTTTATGATTTGTAATAATTAGGATTTAGAGTTTTCTTAAATCGCTTCCGTATGCATTTAAAAAAAAAATGGCTCTAGGATTGAGGTGTTACATGCATTGTACATGAGGTCACTTAACAGAAAAATTTAACACCGTTTGGCCTAAAGGACCAAACGTGCAAAATCGGTAAACATAAAGGACTACACTTGTCGTAATTAAAAGATTAGGACCACACTTGCAATGTGGTATCATCTTAAAGGACCATTTATGTAATTAACTCCTATTTTTTGTACTTACTATCATTTTCATTGAAAATCAGAAGATTTGTAGTCATGTCCTATGCTTACCATATAGAATTGATGCTTATGTTTTCCCCTTATTTAATCAGTTCTCACATACACAATACATTACATCCTTTTTCTATACCACAATCTTGCAACTTACAAACAAGGTAATATGCTTACAATCTTTAGTTTTATTGTCTATGTTGTATTAATAATGTATATATACCATTTTATGATTTCTGATTTCATTTGTTTTGTGATTATTTATATTTAATTAGTTTTATTGTTTTATATCAAGAAACATTGTAGATGGATCATTTGTGTTATTATATATCAAAACATGTAACCGAACAATATTTCAACGCCAATTCTAATTTTTACTTTTTACCACTATTTTATACACAGTTATCATACTTATATACTGTATTCGTTATAAAAAAATGCAACCAATCGTCATTTAATCGCCTGGAATATATAGTTCCTGTATTCGTTATAAAAAAAATGCAACCAATCGTCATTTAATCGCCTGGAATATATAGTTCGCAGCCGCCGTATAGCGCAGGTTTTAATCTAGTGTTATTAAGGATCCAAGTATCTAACTTTAAGTACGTACAATATAGTGAAATGGTAAACAAACAAGAATTCGACAAAACCACGATTTTCAAACAATACTTGATAAAGAAAAGAAATACGAACATACGTTATGTTCAATCTAAACACCTCTACCAACGAATACAAGCGGATACAACATCAAAACAAACAAAACAGTTAACTGAAATCCAAGATATAATTACCAAGTTCGCATAAACAAGAGTCCAACCAAATCTCAATTTTTTTACAAAAGTCAACACCCCTCTTTTATCTTCCGTTAAACCGACAGCAATCACCAACTAAACCTTACTTGCCCATGAAAAAAAATACACAAACACATTTAACCCATTTCATCACTCATTTGTTGCATCAAAACTACCACCACCACCCATCGTGTTCGTTCTCTTTCTCTCTCTCCCATTCTCTCCCCAAACTTTAGCCTCTGCAACCGCCCGTTCTCTCTCAAGATCACGATTCCGACCCGTATTCGCCGGGCTGTTCCTTTGTGAATCCGGGTCATCCACCAACCCCCATTTCCGACCCGACCCGTTACTACTCTCACCATCCCCGACCCGTAAAGATTCTCTTTTTCTGTAATCGGGCGAGTTTTTGTAAGTGGAAGGTGACCCGTGGGCCCGCATGGAGTCCTCGAGAGTGTCTAGATTACCTTCGCTTGGGTTTCTACGGTCGGTTCGGTTCCTGGGAGTGCCCGAACCGCTGCCCCGGGCAGCCCGTTCGATTCGGGCAGCTTCGGGGTCGTAGGCTTGAGAGGCTAAGTAAGTTAAAGCGGTTACAACATCACCGATAAGAGGGCGGGTGGCGGCTTGTTCTTGTAAACACATTGCTGCAACAGCTAGGGCTTGGTAAAGTCCTCTCACTGGGTAACGACCTTGTAACAACGGGTCAGCCATTTTCGGGAATTTCCTACGGTCCTTGAAAAGTGGGCGGGCCTACAAATTAAAACAAAAGAAATTGAAATAGACAGACTTCATTTTACTATGGGTCAAAATGGGTGAATTTTGCGTTGACTCGGAAATAATTTGTTTTTGTTTGTTTTTTTTTTTTTTTTTTTTTTTTTTCCGGATAAATTGAATAGATGGTCAATACAAAAAGGACAAAATACGTACCCTGAACTTTGCTGACTAGGTCTTTTACTATCCTGCATTATTAGAGGTGCAATATAGTAGCTTGAAAAAATGGTCGATTTAGTACCCTGACTCATTAATTTGATCGCTTTTCTCACTTGACTTACTTTCGTGGGAGCTTTTGACAGACTACAAAATATACATTCATATAAATATAATGATATTAGAAGCAAATCACGTGGGAAAACAAGACCAAATTAGTGAGTCATGGTACAAAATCGACGAGTTTATCAAGTTCACCATGTTGCACATTTGATAGTTCAGGTACTAGAAGATCTAGTCAACCAAATTTATGGTACTAAAATTGCATTTTGGTCATACCAAAAACTAAACTATTATAACAATTAAATTTTATTAAATAAAGCAATTTAGGAGGTTGTAAGCTTTGATATTATCTTTTGGCAAGTTTCAACCCGTTTGAATGAGAAACAGAGGATTAGATTAGCATTATAACTTACCCAAGCAACAAGATTATGTTCTCCAGGAGCCCGAGTATTATCAATGGCTTTTCGGCCCGTAATAAGTTCAAGAAAAACAACACCAAAACTGTAAACATCAGATTTCAAAGTGAGTTGACCAGTCATAGCATATTCAGGAGCACAATACCCATATGTACCCATCACACGGGTCGACACGTGTGTTTTATCACCAACGGGCCCCAGTTTTGCAAGCCCAAAATCAGAAAGTTTGGGATGAAATCCTTCATCAAGAAGAATATTGGATGATTTTAAATCTCGGTATATAACGGGCGGGTTTGCTTTATCGTGCAAATATTCTAGACCTTTTGCTGCACCAGCTGCAATTTTCATCCGTGTGTTCCAGTCTAAGGGTTCTTTATCAGGTGGAATATCTGAAAATACAAAATTAATTAAATAAATAAAAATGTAAGTTCTAAGTAGAGCCGTAGAGGTGACGATTTCGACCCGTTCTCTCATGAATGGGTCGATTTGGATTGTGAGTTACCTTGAACGAGTAAAAAAAAATAGGCAAAGGGAAATGTGTCGAATGTTATATTTAGTATATTTTAATATTGAAGAATTTTGCTAACTGATGACTAGACTTCTCTTTAACTACTAACTATGGGGAGGTTCAGGTTGGCGGGTCAGAAACATTCAGCCTGAAACCGACCCGTTGATATCTAAAGCCTAACTTGTTTCCCTTCAGCCTGAACACGACCCATATAACATGTTTAATTAAACAGGTTGTTATTACACAAATTCATAACAAAGTACTAAAAAACCAAAACACCAAAATTACTAAGTAGCCCTTTTAGTTTTTATGTAACTATTAATTACTTTTGAACTAGTAAACTAGAAACTAAGTATAAATATACATTTTATAAATATATTTAAGTAATTACATGGATTGGCACGTCGATCCATTTAAATTATCATCAACCCAAACCTAACCCGTTTAATAAACGGGTCAATTGAGTCGACCAAGACTGACCGAAACTTGTTCACCTCAACCCTAACCTGTTTATTTTCGTATCAGTTTCATATCGGGTTTCGTGTCAATCAGAAACTGCCACTCCTACTACTAATAACAAAAGTGCAAAGACAAAATTACCCTTCTACGTTGCATTAATCTGGGTCACCTATCTAACATAAAATGAAGATATTTGAGGATGAAAAATTGAAATCTGACCGTGTAAATGATCTTCAAGTGATCCCAAAGGCATAAACTCATAAACAAGAAGCCGTTGATCTCCATCTGCACAATAACCGATCAAATTCACAAGATTCGGATGATGTAAAAGGCTAAGCATTAAAACTTCCACCAAAAACTCTCTATTTCCTTGAAGACCATTTCGATCTAGTTGCTTTACTGCAACTACCTGCAAATTATTCAATTTCACTTACAAAACACACATCCAAACACCCTAAACATGTTATAATTAAGTTGAAAAATAATGTAGCAGTAAGGGAAGTGATTCTGACACCACATAAATCACTTCACACGCCACATTGTACATCTGTTTTAGCACATTGTACAACATATTAAAACAATAGTTGTGGACTTTGTGGTGTGAGATGTAATATATCTGATGTCAAAATCACCTCCCTTTATCATAATAGACAAATTGTTATAATGTAATTACCTGGCCCGTGCTTTCCAACCGACCTTTATAAACCCGCCCAAAACCACCTTCTCCTAACAAACTTTCGGGTCGAAAATTCTTTGTTGCAGCAGCAAGCTCACGAAAAGTAAACGTCTGTGCAGCAATATTTGCTGTTTGTCCATCTTTTGTAACCGTTTGTTCTTTCTTAGGATCCAAACTAACCCTAGATTTCGATTTTCCTACAAATATTCAACAAAATTCCCATCTCCGTAATCTAAACCAGATCTAAAAACACGTTCTTTAACGGTTAACCACCACATTATTTCAAACAAATTCACAATCTTATAAATACTCGACAGATCAAGACTAGAAATTGAAGTGAGCTAACCTAATTCATATAAAATAAAAAATTGGGGACGATAAAGTGTTGAAATTACCTGAACTAACCCTACTAACATGATGAGATTGAAGATGAGTTGAACCCTCTTTCCCAATTTCGTTCTTTGATACTTCTTTAACGCCGTTATTTCCTTGCTTGTTTGATGAACTAAAACATGGAAAACACCCACCCATGCCAAAAACAAACACAAACCCAGAAATTATATCCCCTTTTTCGCTATCTTGTTGTGTACATACAAAATTATGCAGAAAAAATGGATCTTTTTTAGGTCTAATTTCTTTCGAGAAATGAGAAATTGGAAGCCATGAGTCAACACATCAGTGACCGATCAGCAGTAACTCGTTTCTCACCAAAATCAAAAAAGCAGATCAACAAATTGAAGAAACTGATGGTCGGAGAGGAAAAGGGGAAATAAAATTACAAGAAATATGATAATTATTATAATAATAATAATAATACTTCATTTCTTGTGATATGGGGTAGAAATAGAATTACGAAGTATTAGGAATTAGAAAGAAGAAATGTTTGGATTTTTATTGAGCGCTTAAGAGATGGAGTAATTAGGTGAACTGGTGAAGTAAGAATTCGGAGTAATTAATTTGTTTTTTGGGTATTTTGGCATCTGTTTTTGTCTCTCGGAATACGAGCAAATTACGGGTCGGACCACCATTAACGGCTCCGGTGGTTTTCGTGTTTGGCGGTGGGGTCCATCAATATATGTGCTTTCATACCCATACCTTCCGTTTTCACATATATTGTGGGTAAGACTCCAAATGGACCTAAGAAATGGGGAGTGATTATTTATAAAGAGATGAGTCTGTTAATGTTGGTTTGATCGGAATTCTTTATATATTTTAGTTGCAAGAGAATAGGTTGATGTGTCAGTGAGTTAACGGACGTGACCACTATTATAGTGGTCACCCCTTACGCCCAGTCTAATGTGTCTATCACAAACTCGCGCTGTGAGGCTCCTTAGTCGCGCCGCGAAACTCAACATATATGCACACTTATTTGTATTTTCCAGCCTATTTTGCCCAATACTCAAAATTACCAATTTCACATTTCATTCCATGACAAGACATCAATATCATCATTGACCCAAATCTTAATATTAATAACACATATATCATAGTTTATAGATTTTTCGTAAATATTTAGTTTACAAAAGTTCTAGTCGTCAGCCTCAAAATTTTGAACCGGTTTTAGCATCCCGAAACTTAAAAAATAATAATGAAATGTGATATGAATAACACTGATTTTTTGAAGTTCGGCATAACTATGTGAAAAATGATGTTTATATTAGAATCATTTGGATGATATCACATTCTAGCTTTTATAGCAGGTATAAACCAGGGGAACAAGAACAAATAAGACATTTATTTTAATTTAAAAGTGATGTTACAAAAATTTTAAAATAACAGTATTTCCCGTTTTTTCTCATGAGATTGTGATTAAATTGTTTAATTAAATAGGGAATAGGGATTTGTAATTGGTAATGGACGTTTAACTGAACCTGGAATCCATTTTAGATCAGACCCTGATTGAACACCCTCGATTTGATACCAAACAAAATATTTAAATAAGCTTGTCCATAATTATCTAAAGATCTAGTTCAAAGTTTCACTATATGTGCGAACAATAAAAATAAAATTTCAGTATCTATACTCGTTAATAAAACATTTAAACTCGTATCTTAAATCTCTTATACTTAAAATTGAGTAAATTACACGAATAATTACTGTGGTTTGTCAAAAGTTTTGGATTTGATCTCTAAGTCCCAGAAATTACACCGACGGTCACTGTGGTTCGAAAGTTGTCATGCTTTTGGTCCCTAATACTAACTAACGTTAAAAATAGATGTTAAATTTTTCCAAATGACTAAAATACCCCTTCACTTATACTTTTCATTTAATTTTTAATTTATTTAACCACCCCTCCCCTCTCCCCTCTCTCTTCACCTCAGAAATATCAAACTCCTGATCACCATCACCGTCATTTGCCGATGCTGCAACTTTGATCACCAGAATTTCAACCGAATCTCATCGTCGCAATAGTTGATTTTAGCCGGAAAGTCTCAGCTGCTAACCGAAAAATTTAATTGGTATTTTCTCCGGTGAGTTTTTTTAAAAAACAATTGGTTGACTTGTACTTACAGCTAAAGAAGGTGGAATTTTACGTGAAAATTTGCTAAAGTTTAACGGTTTTGTAGGATGAAGAGATACATGAGACATCAATGAAGCCATTATTTACCCTCAATATTTTTGTTGACTAAACAGAGAATCAAAAGGGGTTTTGGAAAATGATTAATTTTTTATTGATCAGACAAAACAAGAAGATAAGTTGTTTAATTAAATGATAGAATTGAGGTTGGTTTGGTTTTGCAGGATGAAGGGATACATGAGACATCAATTAAACCATTATTTACCTTCAATAATTTTGTTGACGAAACAGAGATTCAAAAGGGATTTGGGAAATTGATTTATTTGTGATTGATCGGACAAAACAAGAAGATTAGTTGTTTAATTACAACGGCGGTGTCGAACGTTTCCTTTCTTATTCGGATCACGGTTCAGATAATACTACCACTCTGTTTCGATAAATTTGAAGAAATCATGGTTCGACGTTAAATTTAATCGGTTTCTAAGTTTGCAGGTGAAGAGGGAGGGGAGGGGATGGGTGGTTAAATAAACTAAAAATTAAATGAAAAGTATAAGTTAAGGGGTATTTTAGTCATTTGAAAAATTTTAACAGCCATTTTTAACATCCGTTAGTATAAGGGACCAAAAGCATGAAAACTTTCGAACCACAGTGACTATCGATGTAATTTCTAGAACTTAGGGACTAAATCCAAAACTTTTGGCAAACCATAGGGACCATTCGTGTAATTTACTCCTTATAGTAATTAAAATTACCAACGTTAATAAAACATTTTGTAACATCCTAAAACCGGCCTAGTAGTTTTAGGTATATATTGATATGTGATAAATATCTATTTGACCTTATGTGAAACAAACTGATTAAATATTAAAAGAATTTTTTGGCATTTGGTCCTTTTGTGATATTTTAATTAAGGGATTAAAATATCCGATTTCTGAAATGTCTAAATGATATTATGATTTTTCTATTTATAGATTCTCCTTTTTATTTCCATTCCGAATATGTATTCGTTTTTGAAAATGGAGTCCGTTTGGTATTTTAAATAAATTAACTACGAACCGGACTTTTTGTAAGATAATGTTTAAAAAAGAAAACAAAGTATATGGGGCCCCTCCTTGTGAAAATTCGGCAGCCAAGGGGGGGGGGGGGGGGGAGGGGGACCCCTTCTTTCTTCTTCTCCTTTCCACCATAACCCTCTCATCCTACATAACCACCTTCTTGCTTGTTCTTGGTGTTTTTTTGGAGATCTCTTGCTCATTTCTTGCTCAATCATCATTCCGGTCTCGTTTTTGAATATGCCTTGAGGTAAACTTCAACCCATATGTGTTCGTTTTCGATTTTATGCAAGTTAGTTAGTTAAACTAGGGTTTTGATTTAGTTGTTGTTTTTATGGATGATTTATATGTTATTTTTTTAAGTTTTCTTAAGTGTTGTATGCAAAATATGTAGTTGAAACCTTGATTCATGAGGTTGCACTTGGACCTCCATTAATGGAGTTTTGGAGAAAAAGATGGGTTTTAATTATAATAGTTATATCTTGGTTTTTTGTGGTTGTTGTTGTGAGTTTAGGTTTGACTAACATTTTGGTAGTATTAAATGTTGATTTGGTTGATTATGACTTGATTGGGTGAAATTGTTAGTTAAAAGGTTTTATGGAATTTATGTCTAAATAATAAGCTAGTAATGGGTTTTGTGACAAGTTGGTATGATTATGTCAATAATAGGTTTTATGAGTTTTGTTGTTTGTTTAGGTTAAAATAACAAGTTAGATATGTTATTTTTGATAATTGTTAATGTGACTTGATAAAATGATAGTTTTATAGTGTTTGGATGGTTATGTTAGAAATAGAAAACTAGTAAGTTGGAAGTTGATAATCTTGTGTTAAAAATGGAGTTTTGTCTTGCTGAAATAACTAGTAAGTTATGAATTGCTAAATGTTATGATTATAACATTTATAGTTGTGGTTGGAAGTGTTAAAGTTAAAAATGTGGTTTTGACCCGTTGGGGTATATAATGTGAAAGTTGGCCAAATGTGTAGAGTATGGTTTGACTTGACTATGGATGGAGATAATATGGTAAATTAACTTCAATTGGTGTTTTGTGAGTGGTTTACATGATTGTAAGTGTAGAATGTATTATTGTTTTAATAATCCGGTTTTGACCCGTTTGGATGTAAAATGTGTATTATGATTAGTTGACTTGAATTGCAAAAGTGTAACATGGCCATGACATGTTCATATGATATTGCAAGTGTTTAGTTATTCATGTGGTGCAAGTGTTAGTGCTAAATGTATATTTAACATTGTTTATAATTTTGGTGAAATTATATACTATTTTGGTATTCCTTTGGATTCGCAGGAAACGGGAGGACAACTCAGTGACATTAGACTACTGAGTAAGTGACAAGGAGCAGGGTACAATGAATGGATTTAACCTCTAACTCGGGTTTCGGTTATTTCCGTTTGGTATTTGCATACTTGTTAAGATGC
Organism: Calendula officinalis; assembly: GCA_963853835.1. Lineage (NCBI taxonomy): Eukaryota > Viridiplantae > Streptophyta > Magnoliopsida > Asterales > Asteraceae > Calendula > Calendula officinalis. The sequence continues at coordinate 44,485,223 of OY970827.1, forward strand.
AGGGAAATAGCACGAACGTGAACTTTGAACAGAGAATTTGGGTTCGAGATGGAAACTTGTTCGCGATCAAGTTCACGAAGTGAACTCAAGTTCGCGACGCGAACATGCAGAGTTCACGGCGTGAACTTTCTGAGTTATTTTTGATCGTGATTCTTTGTAGCTAGCCTACTTGATATGTAAACCTGGTGATAGAGGACTACTATACATGACAATGTGCACATTCAGGACGAGTTCAGTGTCGGAAGGATAACGACCGGGCATAGTGTATCGACGAACGTGGTATTCAGACCTTACCTGTATGCGTTACACGTAAGGGGGATTACCGGTGACTTGGGTGCAGCGCTATCGGTTACCATGGTTATGGCCAACCATGGTTTAGGGTTCGGTAGAACCGCCGATCCTCTCAAATTGGTTACCTCATCGGAGATGATACTTGCTTACGTGCTTTAGTGCTTAGCATAGTTTGTAGTTTTATTCATTCACTTAGCTTTTGTGCTAATTCCTCCCTCATTGACACATTTCAGGTTGGAAGGCTTGAAACGGGCGGGCTTTGGACGGGACGTTTGACCATTCTTTTTAAAATGTATTTTGTGGAATGAGCCTAGTTTTTGTAATACCGTCTTTTAACTAACTTCTTAAATTCTAATATTTTGTGGGACCACGGTTTGTAAACTTAACGTAACTAGGTGCTAGACTAATTGCTTCCGTAACTTTATTATTAATGCTAAAGTGGTTGTCTTTTGAAAAAAAAAATGGTTTCAAAAAATGCGGTGTTACAACTTGGTTTCAAAGCTTCGGTTTGGCGATGGATACACATTTAGGTGTTTAATTCCCAAATCGTGGCTCGAGTTTGGTCAAGCATTCCGAATGAGCGGGATTAGAGCAAATGTGAATAAACTTAGTTATATGTTAGTATGTAGGTACTAACGATGTAAACTAAGTTTTCGTGAGATGTTGTGATTATTACATATATGACTGATGAAGAGAACCTGACCCCCTTGACCCCAGGAAATGTTGGTATATTAAGCGACAGTGCGGAGATCGACCGAGGAGAATATGTAAAGACATTAGAAAATCAGATACAAGGGCATAGGAATCAATCACGACAACAGCAACAACAAATCAGGGGAACGACACCCCCGATCTTTGCCCCAACGCATATCACCTTCCAATTAACACGACCACCAATAAATGTTCCATTTTCACCTCAAATGAACCAACCCTTTCAAACCCAAATGAATCACCCGCTTCCACCTCATGGATTTTGTTCATATCCACACTTGGGCATCATGTCACATCTAGATTTGAACAACAAAGTGCTTATGAAAAATCATGGGATAATAATGTTTGGGAGCAGTACCAAAACCCATTACAAGAAAGAACGCCAACCTAAAATTTGGGGTTTGGAAAATTTGATTCCCGTCAAAGCGGAAGGCAACAAGGGAACTTGAAACCGGGAAATATGAGGCGCAAGCAGGTTGCTCGCAGATCAAGTCGAAAGAACCCATGGTGTCTCAAATGTAAGTCTTCGCATTCCGGGTCGTCAACTGTTCAGACCAGGAGGTGCGTTAAATGCGGTCAAATTGGGCACAAAAAGAAAGATTGTACGTTTCCACAAAGGGTATGCTGGAATTGCTATACGGATGGACATAGAGCGAGTGATTGCCCTCTGAAAAAGGAAGGGGGATATAAGGCAAGGACTGGGGCGGTCGGGGAATCTTCATCAACTGTAGAAAGGAAGAGAAAGAGTATTGACGTCACTGACAGCGATAGCTCAGGTAGGTTTTGATAAACTCAATACTTGTGCTTATGTAGAATTGTTAATTGAGTAGGACGCTTAATTGGGATTTGTGAAATGCTGTGATGAACTGAAGTGCTTACCTTTGATGGTTTATGTCACTCGAATTAGAAAAATTGATTGCTTATTGATTTGGGATACATCACCTGTGTCGGGTTTTTTTTATAGATATAAATGATGCATGCTTTCCTGTCTTTTATTTATTGGAACATGGACTAAGGTTAGTGTTATCTGATGTATGGGTTAGTCTAGTTTGATCAAGGTTATTAATAAATGTTGTAAAAGATAGATTCCCTTCTTGTTTTAAGCGCACCCATAGTGGCTCGTATGCTTGAGGTTGCTCATTTATGTTTTGTGCAGATTGGTGACAAGTTGAATTGAACTGTTTTGGTTGTTCCTTCACTTCAGGAGAAGTGAAGAGGATTGGTTGTATGCCGGTATTGGTCACAATATATTGAAGGGTTTCATAACACTGATTGACCACTTGGGTCAACCTCCTAGTATACTTGGTTCGAACCATACTAACAAGAACATGACTCTTTTCAGTTAAACCAATCTAGTTTAATCCCTAAATCGGAACTGAGATTAAACTTAATCCTTAAACCCTAAAGGATTGGGATGTTGGAAATCTAGACTAGATTAACAAGAAAGAAACCTTGTACGAAAAACTCGAACACACACACATAATTGTGTGTAATTCGACGGCCACCAAGAACCCTAGGGTTCTTGGTGTCGACTTCGAACAAGAGGAGAAGAAGGGAAAAGGGTTTCCCATAACATACCTTAATGTTTGCTTAAGAAAGTCCACTGATGATGAACACGACGAGCGACCTTCTAGTTGATCCTTGTAATGATCTTGATCTTCAAAGACTTGAAGAACACGAAGAACACCAAGGGCTTGGTGTTGCTTGTTCTCGGACGAAACCAAGGGGGAGAGGGAGAGGGAATTCGTGGGGTGTGCAAGCAAGGAAATGATTAGGTTTAAATGAAACCTTAAGCCTTCTATATATAATAGAATAAGTTTCATTTAAGTCCTTCTAGTTTAATTAACATTAATCTCTTAATTAAACTTATCCTCTTACACTTTAAACCCTTGTAGTTTATCTAGTTATTATTGTTGCACTTAATTATTATATATCTAGTATTAATACACTTAATATTTAGGTATATACATACACGAAATATATTCTTAAATTTATACTTTTAATAATTAATTATATAATAACCTTTATATAATTTATACAATAATACTATCCAATACCATATGATTTAATTACTTTAAATCATATTATGGATAATCTATAATTAACACATTGTATATTTACTCAACTAGTAAATGTACAAATACTTGTATTAATTAGTTTGATAAACTAATCTAGTAATAAGTTGAACTTAACTTAATACTTAACTGATTCATAAATGACTATTATGAATCATTCATCTTCCAAGTATCATTACATATCTTACTCGTATTACATGCACTCACCGGTGTGACCCTTAAGTGTTTCGTAGGCATGGATGTATCACCATAGGTTGAGTAACTGTGCACATAAATCCATCATATATGTGACTGTAGGTGAATTTGGTTATGATAGTAATTGTTGTGAATAACTTTAATGTAAAGCTTGTAATTAAAATGGACGTAATCATAGACGTGAATTAGATAGTCCTAATAGGACTAGTGATTGTTTTGTGTAATGATAAAACTTGTATCGTGACCTGACGGGTCACCTGTAGTGACTTGTATAGAGAGAATCCGAAATGCCTGACCAATGTGAATGAATTGATGTTTGCTTTTGGTATAGCCATTAATTATGACAAACAGATAATGTTAAATATTTAAATGACCTGGAATGCTTATGATAAAATACCGATTTGTTCCCATGTTGAATTAGGAGTACTCTGGAAGTTGACTAATGAACTGTATGTGTAGATCATTTTGAGTTGACTCGCAATAGTAATAATTGAAGGTAAAAGAGGTTGTTTAATGATTGCATTGATTATGAGATTATTTGAGAAAAGGTTTGAAATAATGATAAATGTTGTTTATGCTTAATTGTGAATTGAATCGATGAATTTATCTTGCTATTTAAATGTTAATAGGTAAGAGTCAAGAACTAGTTGAATTGTAATTAGTTGACTTGAGTCTAAGTAAAAGTGGACATTTAATTGAAAATGCTTATTAGACATAACATGAGTTTGACATGTTTAATGAACCATTAGTTGTATGTTTGGAATTGTTATGATAAATTTCTCAATTTTGACCCGTTAAAGGTAATTAGTGTCAAAACTTGATTGAATATATTTTATAATTGCTAGACCTTGATTATGATGATAAGCGTTTGATAATTGCATGTGTTGGTTTTGTTAAATAGTTTAACATGTTATGGAAGTAATAAAACAATCTTGATTATAAAACCCGTTTTGATCCGTTTGGTCATAAAGTATCAAAAATTTGATGAATGCCTAATTGATAAGCGACTTTGGCTTTCGTAAAGGTTGAAATCTCATAAGTATGACTAATTGAGTATAAAAGATATTGTTATTTATATTACCATGTTGTAAAGGGATATGTGGTTTAGACTTGAATTGTGTAACTTTGACTCGTTTCGTCTAAACGTGCAACTTGACTTTATAGAATTTTGACATCTTTATAATATGGCCAATTATGCATAAAATAGTATATGATTGTTAAAGTATGGTTAACTAAGGACTTGATAGTTTTACGAAGAATTTCTCGATTTTGACCCGTTTGTGCCTAGTATACTAAAATTGGACTACAGTGTATTTTGTGGTTCATGACTTGACTTTGAAGGTTTTTATATGTTAGTTGTGAGTTTATATAATTGTTAACCTCGAAATAGAAGATGTCCGTATTGAATTGCCAGTTTTGACCTGTTGTCTATTATGTATCAAATTGTTAAATATGACATTTGACTTGGTAATTGTTGGCATTTTTGTAGTTCAATAAGTTGATCATATGGGAGTTTTATATGCATCAACATGTTTGAAATGCTAGTTTATAGTTTTAAATCGATTATGGGATATTGACCCGATCAGGTCAAAATGTGCAAAATGGAGTAAGTATGCTTAAGAATTGATTGACAACTGAGGTGGCAATGTTTATGCGGGAATATAGCGTGAGTTTTAAATCGGAATGAAAAAAAATTAGAAATCGAAACGAAATACTTTTGTTGAGAAAATTGCGATTTGATTTCGAGAACGGAATCCTTTTAAGGAGGGTAGAGTTGTAACATCCTAAAATCAGCCTAGTAGTTTTAGGTATATATTGATATTTAATAAATAATCTATTTGACCTTATGTGAAACAAATTGATTAAATGTTAAAAGAATTGTTTGGCCTTTTGTCCTTTTATGATATTTTAATCAAGGGATTAAAATATCCGATTTCTGAAATGTCTAAATGATATTATGATTTTTATATTTCTAGATTCTCCTTTTTATTTCGATTTCGAATATGTATTCGTTTTTGAAAATGGAGTCCGTTTGCTATTTTAAATATGTTAGAATATAGCGTATGACATATTCCTTATTCTTGTATTAATCGTAAATATTGAGTCAATACACATATATGGTAGGTAATAATACTTAGCATGATTGTAGCCTTGGAACAAGGCAACCTTTGTATATTTAAGTAACTCTATAATGAATAACAAGGCAAGAGATTATATTCTTTCATGGTATCAGTCAACTTTTGATCCATTCATTTCTTTCATGATTCTTTCCTTCCGCTGCACATCTCTTCCCATTTTTCGGTGGTTTTCTCTTTGTGTTCTTTCTTTTACTCATTGAAGAAAACAACCCATATTGTGTTTGTTGTTCATCGTTCTCATCATGCCAGATAACAACAACACATCCACCACTACCAACAACAAATTCCACCCTGCTCTCGGTGTTTCTAACATCCGAAATCATGTGCCAATCCAACTTAATTCGACCACTGTTCAATACTCTACTTGGGCAGAGCTCTTTAAAATTTGTGCTCATTCTCTTAACGTTCTTCACCACATCATTCCTTTCGACAAATTCATTAATAAGGAAGATGAAATTTGGTTAACCCTCGATGCCACGGTTCTCGGGTGGATCTTTGCTACCATTTCACCGGACTTAATCACCACGATTATGGTCCCGGGTTCCTCAGCAATGGATACGTGGTACCGTTTACGAGACCTCTTTGAAGACAACAAACACGCACGGGCTGTTACACTTGAGCAGGAGTTTTCACATACGGTGTTGTCCGACTTTGACGGCGTTTCAGCATATTGCCAACGCTTTAAGGAGCTCTCTGATCAACTCCGGAATGTCGGGGACAAAGTTTCTAATGACCGTTTGGTGCTTCAAATGGTCTCCGGCCTTACTGATGCTTACAATGGAGTCGGCACACTTCTTAGACAAAGTAGTCCATTGCCCTCGTTTCATCAAGCACGCTCGATGCTTACTCTCGAGGAAGCCGGGTTGGCTAAAAAGGTTGCTACTTCCGCTAACTCGGCCATGATTGCACCCGTGATTGATGCTAGCCATACGGGATTTAGTGGGTCACCTAAAAATTCTAGCCGTGATCAATCTGTTAAAAACGGCTGTCGCAACAAAAATGGGGGACGAAATTCAGGTGGTCGTTCTGGTAGCAGTGGTCACTCCGGCGATCAACAAGGTGGTCAACAACGGCGTCCGAGAAACACACAACATCCGGCATTTTTCCCATGGTACCCGATGCCTCAAAACTGGCAGACTCCCTGGCCTGCTCATACCCGAGTTTTCCTTGGCCAAAGAATGCTACTGGGCCACCTAATTCTCATGCAAATAATGGTGATGGAATCTTGGGCCAACATCCACGTCAAGCCCAACAGGCGTACACAATGGGGTCCAACAGTGAGTATGCCCTAACTGACATTGATTCTGCAATGTACACTATGAACTTAAACCCTCCAGCAAATCCTTGGGTAATGGACACGGGGGCAACATCTCACGTCACCTCCGATAAGGGTAAACTCTCGTCTCTTTTTAAGTCGAGCAAAACTAATGGTATTCTTGTAGGTAATGGCCAATATATTCAAATCTTAGGGTATGGACATAGAAAATTATCTCACCCTCACCCACCATTAGCCTTAAAAAATGTTCTCTATGCTCCACATATTATCAAAAACCTTGTTTCGGTCAGAAAATTTACAACTGATAATTATGTTTCTGTTGAATTTGACCCTTTTGGATTTTCTGTGAAGGAATTTCGGACGGGGCGACATATCATGAGATGTGATAGTCAAGGCGACCTCTACCCAATCATTACCAAGGAACCATTACAAAATGCTCAGCATTCTAGTTTTGCAGTTCTAAATGCTACCTTGTGGCATAACCGCTTATGCCATCCGGGTGATCCAGTTTTTGAATCGTTAAGACGAAATAAAATTATTGAGTGTGGTCCGAATAAAAACTTTTCTTTATGTCAATCGTGTGTGTTGGGTAAACATATCAAGTTACCATTTCACACGTCTCTGAATAATACGTATTTTCCTTTTGATGTGATACATTGTGATTTGTGGACTTCTCCGATTTTAAGCAATTCGGGTTTTAGATATTATATTGTGTTTTTGGATGATTTTACTAACTTTGTTTGGACTTATCATTTGGCTAGGAAATCGGACGTTTTTTTCTATCTTTGAGAAATTCCACACGTTCATCCGTACTCAATTTGAACGACCCATTAAAAATTTACAATGTGACAATGGCAAGGAGTTTGACAACCAAAATCTTCTAAATTTTTGCCACAAAAATGGGATTGGTCTTCGTTTTTCATGCCCCTACACGTCCTCTCAAAACGGTAAAGCCGAACGTAAAATCCGATCTCTTAATAATATCATACGGACCCTTTTATCTCATGCATCAATTCCACCATCTTTATTGGCCATATGCATTACACATGTCCACATATCTTCAAAATGTTTTACCTAGCAAAACTCTCAATTTTCAAACACAACTCTATATTTTATATAAAAAACAACCGGATTTATCTCATCTTAGAGTTTTTGGTTCGTTGTATTCTCCTCTTTTACCATCCACAACACTTAATAAACTTCAAGCTCGGTCCACACCATGTGTTTTTTTGGGGTTCCCGGACAATCATAGGGGTTATCGGTGTTATGATATGTTAACCAAGAAAATTATTATTTGTCGTCACGTCCTTTTTGATGAAACGCAATTTCCATTTACCTACACCTCACCTCCTCCATCCTACGATTTTTTGGATGATCCAAATCCTTACATCAAACATCACATACAACAAATAAATCCAATACCCTCCCCACCGTCATCTCCTATTCTCCACTCATCCCCAAATACTCACACACAAACCCCTCCTTCTAATCACGTGGGCCCTTCTTCGACTCCACACGTCCAGCCCACCCCCACTGTTCAGGCCCCACACTCCACCATTGTTCAGGCCCAACAGCATACACTGCATACCCCCTCGGCCCAACAGTCGCAGCAGCTGCCCACTACGCCGACCCATCAGCAGTCGCAGCCCATGCCTGCGGCCCACGTTGCACCTCCGCCTCTACCGTCCAAACCCATAACACGTAGTCAACGAGGTATTTTCAAACCTAAATCTCTTTTTAATCTTCACACTCAACATACCCCATCTCCTATTCCAAAAAATCCGGTCCATGCCCTAAGTGACCCTAATTGGAAAATGGCCATGATTAACGAGTACCAAGCTCTTATTAAAAATGAGACTTGGACTTTAGTACCCCATCCTAAAAATGTGAATATTATGCGATGTATGTGGATTTATCTCATAAAACACGTGCTGATGGTTCTTTTGAGAGGCATAAAGACGGAAACTAAGCTCCCACTCACGACCCATGTAACAAGCTACACCAAGTAAGAACCATTTTATTAGGGCGAATATAGGAAAAGGAAAGTCTTCCATTTTTTCCGTCTTGTAGGTGATGGAAAAACACAACGTGTTGGCAATGATTGTGGAGAAACGTTTAGTCCGGTAGTTAAACCAGCTACTATTTGGATCGTGCTCAGCTTTTCTCTTTCCAAACATTGGCCCATTCGTCAACTTGATGTTAAAAATGCCTTTCTTCATGGAACGTTGAATGAAACAGTATACATGCACCGACCATTGGGATTTAGAGACCCGGTTCACCCCGATTATGTTTGCTTACTCAATAAGTCATTATATGGGTTGAAGCAAGCTACACGGGTTGGTACACCATATTTTCTGATTATGTGTCCACTATTGGTTTTACTCACAGTATTTCAGATAACTCGTTGTTTAATTTTAGACATGGTAAAATGGTGTATCTTCTCTTATATGTTGATGATATAATTCTTACAGAATCATCAGATCACCTGCTAAACAACATCGTTTCTTCCCTTGCATCCGAATTTTCAATGAAAGATTTGGGCGTCTTAAGTTCGTTTTTGGGTATCTCGGTTACCCATCAGTCCAACGGCTTATTTTTATCTCAGTCAAACTATGCTATGGATATTATTGAACGTGTGGGTATGACCGCATGTAAACCGTCCACCACCCCTGTGGACACCAAACCTAAACCGAGTGCCAAATCAAGCCCCCCGGTGTCTGATCCATCTTTCTACAGAAGCCTTGCCGGTGCACTCCAACATCTTACATTCACTCGACCAAATATTTCGTATGCCGTTCATCAAATATGCTTGTTTATGCATGACCCACGAGAGGTTCATTTTGCTGCCCTCAAACGTATACTTCGGTATGTACGAGGGACCCTCACACACGGCCTAGAATTATACAAGTCGTCTATTTCTAGTATTTTGGCCTATACTGATGCAGATTGAGGCGAGTGTCCAGATACTCATCGGTCAACATCCGGGTACTGTGTCTACCTTGGTGATAATTTAATATCATGGTCCGCTAAACGCCAACCCACTTTATCACGATCAAGTGCCGAAGCAGAATATCGTGGCGTTGCAAATGTTGTTCCGGAGTCATGTTGGATACGAAACTTTTTGCTCGAACTCCAATGTCAAATCGACAAAGCAACATTGGTTTATTGTGATAATATCAGTGCTATTTACTTATCAGGGAATCCGGTTCAACACCAACGTACAAAACATATTGAAATGGATATCCACTTTGTCAGGGAAAAAGTAGCACGCGGTCTAGTTCGGGTTTTACATGTTCCATCTCGCTATCAGATCAACGACATCTTCACTAAAAGTCTACCACTCGTATTATTTGAAGACTTCAGAAACAGTCTCAGCGTTCGTAAACCTCCCGCTAAAATCGAGGGGGAGTGTTAGAATATATCGTATGGCATATTCTATAACGTATGGCATATTCCTTATTCTTGTATTAATTGTAAATATTGACTCAATAGACATATATGATAGGCAATAATACTTAGCATGATTGTAGCGTTGACACAAGGCAACCTTTGTATATTTAAGTAACTCTATAATGAATAACAAGGCAGGAGATTATATTCTTTCAAACTAAATTAACTACGAACCGGACTTTTTGTAAGATAATGTTTAAAAAAGAAAACAAAGCATATGGGCCTCTCCTTGTGAAAATTCGGCAGTCAATAGGGGAGGGGGACCGGGGAACCCTTCTTTCTTCTTCTCCTTTCTTTTCTTCCACTTTGTCACATTATCTTCTCACCAACTTTTGAAAAGAAAACCCATAAACCCTCTCATCCTCCATAAACACCTTCTTGCTTGTTTTTGGTGTTTTTTTGGAGATCTCTTGCTCATTTCTTGCTCAATCATCATTCCGTTCTCGTTTTTGAGTAGGCCTTGAGGTAAGCTTCAACCCATATGTGTTCATTTTCGATTTCATGCAAGTTAGTTAAACTAGGGTTTTGATTTAGTTGGTGGATCTTGATGAATATTGTTATGGATGATTTATTCGCTGTTTGTTTAAGTTTTCTTAAGTGTTGTATGCAAAATATGTGGTTGAAACCTTGATTCATGAGGTTGCTCTTGGACCTCCATTAATGGAGTTTTGGAGAAAAAGATGAGTTTTTATTAAAATAGTTATATCTTGGTTTTTTGTGGTTGTTGTGAGTTTAGGTTTGACTAACATTTTGGTAGTATTAAATGTTGATTTTGGTTGATTATGACTTGATTGGGTAAAATTGTTAGTTAAAAGGTTTTATGGATTTAATGTCTAAATTATAAGCTAGTATATGGGTTTTGTGACAAGTTGGTGTGATTATGTCAATAATAGGTTTTATGAGTTTTGTTGTTTGTTTAGGTTAAAATAACATGTTAGATATGTTATTATTGGTGGTTGTTAATGTGACTTGATAAAATGATAGTTTTATAGTGTTTGGATGGTTATGTTAGAAATAGAAAATTAGTAAGTTGGAAGTTGATAATCTTGTGTTAAAAACGGAGTTTTGTCTTGTTGAAATAACTAGTAAGTTATGAATTGCTAAATGTTATGATTATAACATTTATAGTTGTGGTTGGAAGTGTTAAACTTAAAAATGTGGTTTTGACCCATTGGGGTATATAATGTGGTTTTGACTTAACTATGGATGGAGATAATATGGTAAATTACTTAAATTGGTGTTTTGTAAGTGGTTGACATGATTGTAAGTGTAGAATCTATTATTGTTTTAATAATCCGGTTTTGACCCGTTTGGATGTAAAATGTGTATTTTGATTAGTTGACTTGAATTGCAAAAGTGTAACACGGCTAATAGAGCCGTATATTATGTTATTATTATGTCAATATTATCTCTTTATGATAGCCACTAATTTAGTTAAGCAAATCATGTATTATAAGAATGTTTGTTGTATTCCTCTATATAAATAATAATACTATCAATCTCACCTAATCAAGGGAGATAATTATTCATTCATGGTATCAGCCTAATATTCACCTTCCTGGCAAAACCTTCGGCAACCCTAGCACAGCCGTCGTTGGCCTCCTGTTTCTTCCGCACCCATCGAAAAAATCTGTTGCTTTCTGCGTTGATTTTTCTGCTCCAATGGCTACCTCCGATAACACTGATTCCCCTTGCTACAATCCTTCACATGCTTACTCTCAAACTTTCTTCCTCCAACTATCTTTTGTGGAAGAATCAATTACTTCCATTGTTGGCTTATCAAAAACTTACTAGGTACATAGACGGATCAATTCCCTGTCCGTCTCCTACCATCACCACTGATGATAACATTGCTGCTCCTAATCCCGAGTACTCCACATGGATTGCCGGTGATCAACGAGCTCTTACTTTTCTACTCGTTATCTTAATCTCAGAGTTTAATCTTCATGTTTCTGTGTTTTGGAGTCGAGCAAGATTTATGGCTGGTGTACCGGGTTGCTTTAGAGGATGAGCAGGTCTGATCGAATCATCAATTGAACAAGAGAAATTGTGAGACTCGAGATTGTTGGTGATCGAGTGAAGTTCTTGGGGTGTAGGCGTACCTGTTTGGTAGTCCTCTTTTCCCGGGGTTTTATTGTTTTCGATTTTGTCTTTGTTTGTACCTGTTTGTGAGATTAATTGTTGAGTTTGGCCAGAACCGGTGTGAAGGGGCTGCTATGAATAAAGAGGGTTCGGGTTTTTGGGTTTCATTGTTGCCTTAAATTTTGTTTCGGTTATTCCTTAATCGAGCTAAAGTAGTTGTCAATCAAATTATTTTGTTAAATTGTCCAAACCGGGGCTGTTGTGGGTCGATTCTAGCATCGAGATTTTTGTCCAGGGTGTTGCAAGATTATTACAGTTTAAGGTCGGGAATTTGGGTTAAATCAAAATATGGTTTTAATCAATCGAAAGGAGAAACCGAACCCGTAAGGTCCTCGGTTTATCAAATGGAAAAATGTTTTCAAATAATGAGTAGGTTATTCTTAAAAGGAATTCCTGTGACAAAATGAGTCTTGGGGCTATCAGGTGCCTCGGGAAGAAACGGGTTGGTGCCGGGAATCAAAACAGGTTTTAAACGTCATTTTCTAACAGAATCTGTTTTCCATGTTTGAGTCTGTTTTTAATACACTTAAAACACGTTTTTAGGTTTTTGGCCCGCTTAGGTCTCTAGTTTTCTGAGTCCTCTTTCCGTTACCGCTGACGGCTCGTTAATCTGACTCACGGTTTAAAAGATATCACTGTTTTAGTAGAGTGTCGTAAAATCTTTTCGGTTCAGCAATTCTGTTTTGTAACCCGTTTTTGAGATCCTTAGAGTCTGTTTTGGACAGGGGTCGTGAGACAGTAAATTGTAGTAATCTGAGTTTTCTATCAGTGGTTAAAATTTGGAAATAATCTAACACACGCTTTGGGATTTATAACAATTCCCGTGAGAGTGCTGCGTGCTGTCACTTTTCTACTGAAACTATCTTAAGTCTAATCCTAACCCGAGCTACATTGTGCTATGTAGGACCTTCAAGGACTTGATTAGAGACACTCTTCTGTACCGAAGATACTTAGGAGCATACGTCTATTCGAGGTGGGTAATCTCACTATAAACTTGTACTAACTTTCGATTCATGATTATGTGCTATATGTTGTGAATTGTCTTGTTGACTTAGCTAGAGTTTTGATTGTGCGATCTATCTGAGTACTCGAGATTTGAATATGATTTGATATGTATTGAGACATGCTATGTGATTGAGCTGTTAGTTTTATATGATTTATCTGGGTTCTGAGTTTCTGAGTTAAACATTAAACATAATATATCTGACTTGACACCGAAGAGCACTGGTGTCATACGTTTTGACTTGACACCGAAGAGTACTAGTGTCAGACGTTTCCACTCAACACCGAAGAGTACAGGTGTTGAGGTGGTGTGAGGCAGGTCGAGGTTGATCTCTCGGCCCAAGTCACACTAGCGCGCTATATAAATTAAAATCCGAGTAATAAAACCTGAGAAATAAATTTGAGTAATTGATTGAGTAGAGTCTTTAGGGATCACTTGTGTGACTTGAGTTGTTTGTATTTACTTGTTTATTATTGATATTATTCACTCAGCGGTGGCTGACCCCAAACACTCCCTCCCAATTTGCAGGTACTAGCAAGGGCAAAGAGAAGGTCAATGGTTGATGAGATGCGTTTCTATTTTTATATTTATGGATTTGGATTAAAACCTTTATTTCGAGTCAAACATGTTTTGTTTTAAAACCTTTAAATATTCCGCATTTAAACCACGAGACGATTTTATATTTTTATATATGAGTTGGGACCTTCGAGATACTTGTACTTTTTGGGAAAATGATTTATTTTATTTATTAAAATTTTTTAAATTTCTCCTGATATTTGGGAAGTTACAGTAATATCTTTCAACTTACTAACTTCGTTAAAAACTTTAATGAATATGTTAGTCATAGCTCCCACTCACTTTTATGGAATATAAGCATTACTTAAACTATCACTTTGACTAAGTCAAAACTTTTACTTTCTTGGTCAAGAACTTATAGTTTAATCTTTCAAGAATTAATCAATCATTAAAGTCATCTTTTGTATTTTGCGAATATCCAATATTCCTGTTTAGGGAATCATGACTTTCATTGAACACTGTATCTAACAAGTATGAGATACTTGTGATGATACTTTCAATTCTTAAATACCTTAGTATCTTTTAAACTTCATTTAATACCAAAGTCATTTCTTGGATTTCATAAATCTCCAATATTCCTATTAGAGAATTATGACTTGATTAAATACTGTATTTATTATAAGTATGAAACACTTACATTAATACCTTTAATTCTTAGATACTTTAATATAGTTTGACCCTCTTAAGAGTTTGTTTAATGTCTAAGTCATTCTTTAGATTTTATGAATATCCAATATTCTTAGTTAGGGAATTATGACTTCATTAAATTCCTTTATCACAAGTATGAGACACTTGTAATAATACTCTTAAGTCTATCTTGATTATATCCAATATAATCATACTATATTAATAAAAAAACTTGTAAAACGTACTATCATAAGTAATGACTATTACTTAAGATGTTTTAACCAAGTTCAATAAACTTTGAACTTGACTTTTCCATAAAACTCTTAAATACTTGTATTAGAAAAACTTTCTAATTTCTAGTATCTAAGTTATTTGAGCTTCTAAGATATTATTATTTATTCAACAATCAAACAAATATAAATCATGAGATTATTAGTAAGTCAAGACTTGAATTACAATCTAGTCATAAAACTTGACTAGTGTGATTATCACACATGCACACACAATATAATTCAACCATGGATTCAATATTGATAAAACAAAAGCCTTGTTTTAATCATAAAAAAATTGTCTCAACTAAAATAAAATTGTTTTCCATGAATCCAAAACGAAAAATACTAAATTATAAAATCATCTTGGTGCTCGTGGGATTATCACATCTCATGCTTGGTCATCTTCACTTTCCATCTACTCTTGCAATAAACGATTGCAAAAGTTGAGTTACTCGTAATAAACTTTACAAGTAGAAAGTGAGTATCTAGAAGTTGGTCAAGTCAACTGAGGAGCTTGCATTGCCTCCTACCCTTTGACCCTCTCCATAACCAAGACACCGTTTCTCGGTCCTTGCCTTTTTTGGCTTCACCTTCTTGACCTTTTGTTTGACTCCATTACCTTTAGGCACGTCTTGGCTGGGATCGGTTTTACCCTTTCCCTTTCCACTGCGCCTCTTTCTCTTTTCACTACCATCATCAGTCACTACGAGATCATTCTTAAACTTGGTCCCCAAAATCAACTCAGTAGTATTGAGTATGGAATGTAGCTCAACAATGGATTGCTTCATGCTATGCATGTTGTAGTTGACTATATAAGGCTTATAGTCATCTGGCAACAAGTTGAGTATCATTATTGTTGCTAATTGCAACGGTCTTGGGTGTCCTAGTCATTCAAGAAGATCCATGTGCTCCTTCATTTTCATGATGTTAGCACTCACTGATGATCCCTTAACCATCTTGCAAGAGTTGAACACTCTAAAAGCGTCATATGCTTGTCTTGGTTCATTTCTAGCATTCGCGGCAGGGGCATTTAGTATTGCTCTTTCTAGGACATTTCCTTTTCTCTCATGCCTAAGCATAATCCGAAGATCACGCTTCCAATTGAGAAACTTTGACACAGTCAATTCGTCCTTTTCTAGAAACAAGCGTAGTGAGAGATTATTGGTACGTGTCGTGTTGGTTTGCTGCCATCTACAAATCAAACCCAGTTTAATTAGTAATCATCAACAAACATCTTCTAAAATATATTATAAACCCACAATTAATATTTTAGACCTAGGATCCATATTTAACATTCTCGCCGCAAGCTAGTTTGGGCACTTCCCGACGAGACATGTTATTTCTGGTAGGTAACATCCTTACCAATCATACCACACTTGATACTATTCCTAGGCGTCGTAGAATATATAGATTTTTAACTTACTACAACTTTGTACAAATCTAATTATAATAAGATTATAACTTTGTACATTTCTAATTGTAATAAAGTCTAGTATGTTTAATTCTACTCAAGTACATTTTGGGCGGGGACTCCCGATTATGTAGATCATATCATCTAAGACAGTGCGATGTTCTGTGCCGGGACTCCCAATTATCACAGAACCTTACGCGCCCTAACACTCGCAATGATCTGAATCCATATCTAAGGTTCTTTATCCTTATAATATGAATATCGTTGAACAAGTGAGGTGTTCCATTAGGTGGGTAGTACTTAGATCTAAGATTTTCTTGGGTTTGTTTAAGTCTTTAAAATGTGCGACTTGTATACTCAAGAATTCTACAAGACGCCTTTTTAAATCTTAAACCTTATTCCAACTTTTAATCTATTAAAAATGTGTGACTTGTATACTCAAGAATTCTACAAGACACCTTTTTAAATCTTTTTCTTTTAAAACTTATAGTTTCAAAAAGTTGCGCGATTTATATGTATACCTAAAACGAGGTGTACAAAACGTTTTACTAAGTTTTGTGAAAAACCTTTTATAAAACAAACTTGTTTTATTTTACTTGAAAAACTTGAACTTTATGTTAAACTTTAAAATGTGAATTTTAATTCCTTTATGACTTATGAACTTGAATCATAATCCTAGTTTAACACACCTCGTCTTTCACTGTTTAATAAATTATTCAACCTTTATTATAAATTATTAGGTTTGCCAAAAATTATATCCTAAGGATATATTTATAAACTTTGTAACTTTCTTGCTTAGCTCCCACTAATTCCAACAATTATGGTGGAACTTGAGATAAACACAATCACCGGTTTATACTTGGCGAAACTTAATAATAAACTTATTATATAAAAACTTTATATAATAATTCTAGTTTGTTTAAACCATACTTATACTTAACTTAGACTAGTTAAATATAGGTTATAAAGTTTTCTTGTTGTTTGACTTTTGATCATTAACCTTATAACTTTATACACCTTATAATAATATATAACTTTGTATATTTCTAGTTTCTAATATAATCTCAACTTGTACAATTTCGAGTTATAATGATATCATAACTTTGTACATTCTAGTTTTAATTATATTACAACTTATACAATAACTAGTTATATTGTAATTTCTAAGATCAAAATAACATTTCCTTTTAATATTCCATTTAATCTTGTATTATATATATATATATATATATATATATATATATATATATATATATATATATATATATATATATACACATACATACATATATATATAGGGTTCGGATCCGGTGAGGACTCTTTTCCCGGTGAGGACTGCGAGGACAGTTTTCATCCACTCATCTTCAAAAGGGCATAAAGGTCATTTTCGAAACCCCCCTTTCCTCATTTTGTCACTTGTCCTCTTATAATTGGAAGTGAGTTTTTCCCCCGCACTTTGTTTTTCGCCCATAACTTTTTTTTATTTGTAAAATAAAAAATCTAAAAATGCCAAAAATTTTAAAATTAAATTTTCTACAAAATGAGTATAGTCATGAAAATTTGAAAAAAAAAATGATCAAAAATTGACAATGATCCATAAGTAACAAAATGATCCAAAAATTAACAATAGTACAAAGTAAATAAAATGACCATGAATGAACAAAATGATCCAAAATTATATATGATATATTATTTGAGTAATTATTTATACAAAATTATGTTTATGCAAGATTAACAATGATCCAAAATTAACAAAATGATCCAAAATTATGACAATGATCCAATATTAACATAATGATACAAATTTAACAAAATGATCCAATATTTTATCCGGGGTTTTTTTTTCAAATTTTCATTAGTATACTCATTTTGTAGAAAATTTAATTATAAGAACTTTGGCATTTTTAGTTTTTTTTTTACAAAGAAAAAAAAAGTTATGGCCGAAATACGAACTTGGGGGTAAAAATAAAACCCACCAAATCAGAAATTGGCATGTGGCGAGGAGAGAGAGTATGTGTGCGGAAATGACCATTTTAACCTTACAAATTTTCTTTTTACCCCCACTATTTTGTTAAACTTAACACAAAACCCCCTAACGTTCTTACATTGTTACTTTTCTTCACATTAGATCCTAGTCATTAATTTTCTTTGATCTAAGGCCCAGATTTGTCCTCGCAGTCCTCACCAGAAAAAGAGTCCTCACTCGATCCCACTTCTGTGTATATATATATATATATATATATATATATATATATATATATATATATATATATATATATATATATATATATATATATATATATATATATATATATATATATATATATATATATATATATATATATATATATATATATATATATATACAGAAGTGGGATCGAGTGAGGACTCTTTTTCTGGTGAGGACTGCGAGGACAAATCTAAGCCTTTAATCCATAAAAATTAATGGCTAGGATTGAATGTGAAAAAGATAAACAATGGTTGAAGTTTGGGGGGTTTTGTGTAAAGTTTACCAAAATAATAGGGGGAAAAAGAAAATTTAGAGGGTTAAAATAGTCATTTGCAAACACTTTCTCTCTCATAGTGCCACATGTCAAGCCTTGATTTGATGAGTTTTTTTTACCCCCACCTTTGTTTTTCGGTCATAACTTTTTTTTTTCTTTGTAAAAAAAAAAAAAAAACTAAAAATGCCAAAGTTCTTAAAATTAAATTATCTACAAAATGAGTATAGTCATGAAATTTTGAAAAAAAACCCGGATAAAATATTGGATCATTTTGATAAATTTGGATCATTTTGTTAATTTTGGATCATTATCATAATTTTGGATCATTTTGTTATTTTTGAATCATTGTTAATCTTGCATAAACATAATTTTGTATAAATAATTAGTTAAATAATATATCATATATAATTTTGGTTCATTTTGTTCATTCATGGTAATTTTGTTTACTTTGTACTATTGTTAATTTTTGTATCATTTTGTTACTTATGGATCGTTGTCAATTTTGGATCATTTTTTTTTCAAATTTACATGACTATATTAATTTTGTAGAAAATTTAATTTTAAATTTTTTGGCATTTTTAGATTTTTTATTTTACAAATAAAAAAAAAAGTTATGGGCGAAAAACAAAGTGTGGGGGAAAAACCCACTTCCAATTATAAGAGAACAAGTGGCAAAAGGAGAAAAGGGGGGTTTCAAAAATGACCTTTATGCCCTTTTAAAGATGAGTTGACGAAAATTGTCCTCGCAGTCCTCACCGGGAAAAGAGTCCTCACCGGATATATATATATATATATATATATATATATATATATATATATACAGAAGTGGGATCGAATGATGACTCTTTTTTGGGTGAGGACTGCGAGGACAAATCTAAGCCTTTAATCCAACAAAATTAATGGATAGGATTCAATGTGAAAAAAATAAACAATGGTTGAAGTTTAAGGGATTTTGTGTAAAGTTTACTAAAATAATGGGGGAAAAAGAAAATTCAGAGGGTTAAAATCGTCATTTGCAAACACATTCTCTATCCTAGTGCCACATGTCAGGCCTTGATTTGATGGGTTTTTTTTTACCCCCACCTTTATTTTTCGGCCATAACTTTGTTTTTTCTTTGTAAAAAAAAAAAAACTAAAACTGCCAAAGTTCTTAAAATTAAATTCTCTATAAAATGAGTATAGTCATGAAAATTTGAAAACAAAAGCCGCATAAAATATTGGATCATTTTGTTAAATTTGGATCATTGTCAAAGTTTTGAATCATTTTGTTAATTCTGGATCATTTTGTTATTTTTGGATTATTGTAAATTTTGCATAAACATAATTTTGCATAAATAATTAGTCAAATAATATATCATATATAAATTTGGATCATTTTGTTCATTTAGGATCATTTTATTTACTTTGTACGATTGTTAATTTTTGAATCATTTTGTTATTTATGGATCATTGTCAATTTTGGATCATTTTTTTTTTTTTCAAATTTTCATGACTATACTCATTTTGTAGAAAATTTAATTTTAAAATTTTTGGCATATTTAGATTTTTTATTTTACAAATAAGAAAAAAAGGTTATGCGCGAAAAACGAAGTGCGGGGGAAAAAACCCACTTCCAATTATAGGAAGACAAATGGCAAAAGGAGGAAATGGGGGTTTCGAAAATGACATTTATGCCCTTTTTAAGATGAGTGAACGAAAATTGTCCTCGCAGTCCTCACCGGATCCGGACCCTATATATGTATATATATATATACTAGCTACAAAACCCGCCCGATGGGCGGGTATGCTGTAAATTTTAGTATGTAGAAAAATGTCCAAAAACTTTATATAATTCTAAATGACATAATAATCGATAGATGTGATGATGATTTTGTACAAAAAAAGGGTAAATGAAGAAATGTTACATATAAATGTTACATATAGTTATTTGTTTCCTTCGCTGATTGATCTTTTAAATATTTATTTGTTTCCTTGTATGTAGGATCTTTTAAATAGTTATTTGTATGTACGATCTTTTAAATAGTTATTTGTTTCCTTGTATGTAGGAAGCCGTATATGGAGCATATGAATGTAGACCGTAAGCCGTACCAGATTCGTTTGCCGTATATGGAGCATATGAATATGAATGTAGACCGTAAGCCGTACCAGATTCGTTTGTATTAGTGCAAATGACGTGGACCAATCAGAGAATTCCAAGTGGCATTATGGACGAATAGGAATGCTTGGAATTGCCATGGTGTCAAACCCTCTTCAAATTTAGGCCTCATATATAGGGTATGATATATATATATATATATATAGGGTCCGGATCCGGTGAGGACTCAAAAACCGGTGAGCACTGCGAGGACTAAAAAAAAAAACTTTAAAAATGATCCAAAACAAACTTTTTTCAAAAAAATTTCTTTTTTAAACATAAAAATCGCATCCTATATGATCTAAAAAAAATAAAAAATTTCAAAAATGATCCAAAACAAAAAATGGATCATAATAATGATCCATAAAAATATATGGATCATTACTATGATCCATAAAAAAAAGTTGATCATAATTTTTTTTTTCAAATTTTTTTTTTGTCAAATGTAAAAATATTCATGGGAGTTATATATATTTTTTCGGAATTTTTTAAAATTGTTTTGAGGTGTCCTCACGAGTCCTCACCGTTTTTTTAATACTCACCGAATCCCACTTATATATATATATATATATATATATATATATATATATATATATATATATATATATATATATATATATATATATATATATATATATATATATATATTTATATATATATATATATATACCGGCGAGGACTGCGAGGACTTCAAAAAAAGCCTAAAAATGATCCAAAACAAACTTTTTTTAAAAAAATTTCTTTTTCAAACTTAAAAATCGCAGCCTATAAGATCCAAAAACAAATAAAAATTTCGAAAGTGATCCAAAAAAAAAAGTGGATCATAATTTTTTTTTTTTTTGTCAAATGTAGTAATAATCATGGGGAGTTATATATTTTTTTTTCGGAATTTTTTGAAATTTTTTTGAGGTGTCCTCGCTGTTTTTGGAGTGCTCACCGGATCCCACTTATATATATATATATATATATATATATATATATATATATATATATATATATATATATATATATATATATATATATATATATATATATATATATATATACTTAAAACCTTATAATATTCTAATAAGAATATTACACTAGTTTAATCTTATGTATTTTAACTTTAACTATTTAAAATACACATAAACTATGTTTATCTTTAAAATGCATTATCTTTAAATATTTATGAAATTTCATAAATTTATATATATAAAAATACATCTTGTTGATTTTAAGACTTTAAAATTAACACTTCCTTTTAATCCTTATTAACTTTTAATTACCCACACTCTAATCTTGTTCTTGATCAATCAAAATTAGGGTTTTAACTTTGTTGATCAAAAACATCATTTATTCAAAAATTAAACCTAATTAAATCCTAGGATTCAAACTTAACTAGTTTTTATCCTTTTAATTCTAGATTTTAGATTTTTGAATATTTATTTGAATTCTAATCAATACTATCTAAACAATAATCTTTGTTTAAATTCTAGGATCAATTATAACTTTAATATACTTATTAAAACTTTTTAAATCTAAACCTTTTAGGCAAGAACTTTGTCTAGATTTCTAGGTTAAAAAACTAGTTTTAATAAACTCATGAAATCAATAATCATACCTCTTTAAACATAAACTTGTTTAAATTTCTAGGTTCTAGATTATGATTTTAATTAATCCTCTTAACCAATTAAACTAAACTAGTTTAATGTTGTTGGTCCTAGGGTTCTTTATAGTGTTCGAAATAACCAAAGGGAAAGAATCCTTTTGACCAATTAAACTAAATTAGTTTAACATTCTTGGTCCTAGGGTTCTTTGCTTGATCTCGAAAATTAGAAGGGGAAGAATCCTTTTGACTAATTAAACTAAACTAGTTTAACATACTTGGTCCTAGGGTTCTTTTCTAGATTTCGGAAAATTAGGGGAAAGAATCCTCTTGACCAATTAAACTATACTAGTTTAATATTGTTGGTCCAAGGGTTCTTATATTTCTCGAAAACAAGGAGAAAGAAAAAAAACTTGGAACAAAAAAAAACTTTAAAATTAAACAAACAAACTTTGTTTATCTTGTTTAGATTTCTAAACCAAAGCTCTCATACCACTGTAGGGTTTCACATAACCCTAATCGACCCATTGGGTCAACCACCTAGTATACTTGATTCAAACCATAGACTGATAAGAACATGAACTTGTTCATACCAATTGAACCAACTAGCTAGTTTAATCCCTAAAGCGGAACCGAGATTAAATTTAATCCTTAAACCCTAAAGGATTAGGGATGTTGGAAATTTAGAATAGATTAACAAGAAAAGAAGCTTGTACGAAAAACTCGAACACACACACATACTTGTGGTGTTCGTTGACCAACTAAGAACCCTAGGGTTCTTGGTGGTTTCGATCGTACAAAGAGAGAGAGGGAAAAAGGGTTTTCCAAATCATACCTTAACTACTTAAGATTAGTCCACCAGTGATGAGCAAGACAAAAAACCTTCTAGTCGGTTCTTGAAACGATCCTTGAACAACTTGATCGATCTTCAAAGAATGCGAAGAACGAACGAAGAATGGACGAAGAACGAACGAAGAACATGAAGAACACAAGACTTGTGTTCTTGGTGTTTCGGCCGAATTCAAGGGGAGGGGGAGAAGGAAATTTGTGGATGGTGACTAGGGTTTAAGCATTAGGGTTTTGCATTAGTATTAAATGAAACCTTAAGCCATCTATTTATAATAGAAGAAGTTTCATTTAAGTCCTTCTAGTTTAATTAAGATTGACTTCTTAATTAAACTTTCCCTTTTATGTTTCTAGCCCTTATAGTTTAACTAGTTATTATTGTTGCACTTAACTATTAAATACTATGTATAATACACATATATAATTTCGGTATAAATACCGAAATATATATATAATCAGGCGATTGTGGGTTCGTGTCCCACTGGGCGTGCCAACTATTATGGGGGGTGGCCAAAGCTGGGTTAATGTAAATATATTAAAGAGAGGTGGTGGCCACATACGGTCTAATGTAATGGTCGTAGTTGGTATGTTTGTGATTGGTATGTTTGTAATTAGATATATCATAAATAAACAAATCCGTACTCGGTACTTCCCTTAAGTCTGTTCCTAAAGTATCAATAATTTTAATTCCCAAAAAAACTCTTTTTTTTAATCTATCACTTTTCCCCAACAGAATGGATTACAAAACAGGCTCACTCCGGCCTTTAATTAATCCGAGTTTTGGGTCACTCAGTAATAAAGTAAAGTTGTTGCTAAAATAAAATGTACACAGAAATATATAATATATAACAAGTTTTATTCATTACAAACTTTTTACAAAAAGGATGGGAATCAAAAATTACATGATACTAAAGGACTTAAGGTTTTCCCTTTCGGGAAATCCCAAATAAAACTAAAAGAAGACTGAAAGGAAAAACTTACATAAACAGTAGGAATTCATACAGATTACACACGAGATATACTACAAATATTTCACTATAGCTGGAAGGGGTTTTATTTTCTAAGGGTTTGGAGTGCTTGCTTCCATGCTCTGTGTTTCGCTCTCCCTTCTTCAATAATATTGATTGCCTTTTATAAGGTAGTTTCTTGATGATTGTCAATTTTAGATTGTCATATGTTGAGATTTGTAGGCACGTGTCTTTGTGAGCTGATGACTAACTATCTCTTCTGTTGTCTTTGGAAATCGTTAACTTTTTTGCATGAGTCTTGTCTACTTGTCTGCTGCATGATACCTTTTATCTGCTGTATTTATTTATGGAATCTCTTGTCAGAAATTGTCTAGTCACGTGTTCAGGTTATGTTCTGCAATAGAGTCAAATGAAATAACATCTTCATCTGTATTGTTTTCTTCGTTTGGATCAAAATGCTCTTCATTATCACTTGGATTATCTTCATTAGACATATTATTAGGAGAAACCAAATTTAATGGATCCGGTTTGTTTAATCTTGATTTATCCTCAGTGACGGTTTTTTCTGAATTACTAGTTATTTCGGGTAATAAGGTTTTCAGCATATTTTTTACTGTTTTGCTTACTGTTTCTTGGAGAGTCTCTTCAGTATATCTTTTCTTTTTAGGAGTTTTTCTTGATGTAGAGGCTTCAAAATAATCTTTTATTTCCTTTTCATTTTTCAAAATTTTATTTAGAACTTCTTGCGTGCTTTGAGGGATGAATCAAAAGATGGATATTCCGGGTTAGGTGTAGGACTATATTTTACTAAAAAAATCTCCATAACCTTTAGGTTCTCCAAGAGTGTCCCAAATTCCTGTATTTTGTTTTTCTTTTGTTTGTTTATATAAGTAGAGGAAATTGGAGTCCTCTGTGTCTCCATTATGTTAGTAGAGGAATCAGGAGCCCTCTGTGTCTCCTGGGATTTTAGTAATCCCATAGCTATTGCCGGATTTGATAAGTCTTTACAAGCGACCGGATACACTGGACTAGCTAGTAACTTCTCTGGTTTACTAGTACCTTCTGTATCACTCATTGGGGAGTGAGTACCCGTCTTACTCTTCTGTTTTTGTCCAGAAGAGGCGCCACTAGAAGATAGATTTATGGTTTCTGAATAATGGGGTTGTGAAATTGTTTGTAAACTGTGAATCTTATTAATAAGATTCTTGTTTTCATTTCTAAGTCTATAAACTTCTTCATTAATAATTCTAAAATTATATGCCATAGTTTCACAATGGTCACAAAAATTAATTTGGTTTGAGTCTCTAGTTATTGAATATGTTGGAGGTGAGTCTGTATAATGTTTTAAGGATTTTGAGATATAAAAATGCATGCCCAATTTGATCCTTGCCATGGTTATCGCCTCTTGATAGTCATTAAATCCTTTGAATAGTGGGTTAAGATAACCCTGAGTAGCTTCTACCACCTCTATCCATGTATCAAAGAAACCTGTCTTTTTTCCTCTGAAAACAACATAACACTTAAAACGTTTGTGAGTCTGGCTAAAAATGTTCTGATAAAGCATTTAAACAGGCAATAAAATATTTTCTGTCTTTAGGTTCTCTACCATAAGCTATCCATAAATTGTCTAAAAGACATTTTTTCTTCTTTATTAAGAGAAATATGAGATAAGGCTTTAAAAGATATATTACTATTAGGAAAAACTTGTAAATTCTGATTACCAAATCTGAGATTTTCATAATAATATTTGTGCTGCATAGGTCTAGTAGCGGGAGAATTTCCTGGTGGAATTCCTTCTGGTCTTGACATATTTCCAGTGGATGCACCTCTTGGGCTTGTTCTAGACATCTGTGGATCAATAGACATGATTAATTATTTTTAATTACTATTAATCTGCTTAAAATATCAGCTGCTTTATTATCTTTCCCTTTAATATGTTCTATATTAATAGTTAATCCAGTATTATTTATTCTGTCTAAGAAATTTAACCATCTTCTTCTACTACTTCTTTTAATATCGCCAGTCATTTTGTTGTAAAAGGAAACAATAGCTTCACAATCAGTTCAAAGAGTTATTTCTTTCTTCGAGACAATAAATAATTCAAAACTATCTAAAGCATAACTTATTGCTTGCTAGTAACTCTGCATCTATACTACTAATGTTACCTTTTTCTTTATATTTTCCACTATTATACAGACAAATTCTTTCTATACTTTTATCACTATATTTATCTGGTTTACAACAAAGAATTGCTCCCCATCCTTGGCTGCATCCATCTGTTTCTATTATTAAGTAATCAGTGTCTAATGGAAGTGCTAATTCAGGAAGGTTTTTAATTTTTTTTTTAATATTTGGACTAACTTTATGTCTTCTTGATTAAAATATCTCTGTCCTGTAGAAGATGTTTTAGAATATAATGGTACAGCAATTTTTCCTAGGTCTTTAATAAATGGTCTAGCATAATTTACTTATCTGGAAAATCTAATGCTTTTTGGGCTATATGAGGTTGTAGTTTTATAATATTTGGACAATTTTTTAATATTTGGACTAACTTTAAGTCTTTAAATCTTCAAGTTTATCTGGAAAATCTAATGCTTTTTGGGCTATATGAGGTTGTAGTTTTATTTTTCCTTCACCTATATTGACCCCTAAAAAATCAATGTATGTTTTAAATAGACTCATTTTTCTTTTACTAATTATTAAACCATGTTTAATAAATTCTAAAAATATAATTTGTAAATGTCCTGTATGTTCTTGCTTATTTTTGCTAAACACTAGGATATCATCTATGTATACAGTAACAAAATTTTTATGTTTATTAGATATATCTTCCATTTTTCTTTGAAATATACTAGGAGCATTCTTAAGTCCAAATGGCATTACTAACCATTCAAAATGCCCTTCTGGACATGTAAATGAAATCCATTCTATACTGTCAGGGTCCATTTTTATTTGCCAAAAACCTGATTTTAAATCAAATTTACTAAATATTTTACAGTTTTGGATCCTATATTAAGACATTTTTATCTGGTATCTTTTAAGAATCCTCAGTTGTATTATCATTTAGTCTTTTATAATTAATTACCATTCTAGTTTTTCCTCTCACTATTTTTGAATGTTTTCTAACAATAAATGATGCAGACCTATGAGGACTATCTGATTTTCTTATAACTCCGAATTTTAATAATTCTGCAATATGGATTTTGAATTCTTTTGTATCTTCATTTGTAAGTTCTATATATTTAGTCCTAATTATATATTCTGGGTTTTTTATTTTTAATTCGCAAATAACTTTATCATTCTCCTTCTTCATCTATATCAAAAGTATATTCATCTTCATCTATTAATTGACATTCTCCTTCTTCTTTACAATTACAATCTTTTGTTCTTATTAGATTGTTACTATGATTATTAATTAATAAGTGGCGGAAATGGGAGAATAGATGCAGGGGCCCATAAGTTGTGCTTAGAGATCATGACATAATCCTTTGATATTAAGATAGTACCATGATCTTTTAACATAAAACCTAAGCCTAATATAAAGTCAATATTTTTTAATTTTAATGGCCTTACCCAAGGTTTTTGGTATGGCAATGTACATTCTTTACTATATCCACAGTTTGTATTAAAACTTATCTTAGTAACAGGTTTTAGTACATTTATGTAAGTATGTAATTCTACATCATGTATCTACAAATGCTAAGTATTCTATTATATGATTGTTAATATTTATTTTACATCTAATTTTTATAGAAGTTAAATTTTCTGTATTGCATACAACTTCAGTTAGAGTTTGTTCTACTAAATCATTTTCTTCCTTTATTAAATTATTTTCTCCAAATATATTTTTCCCTTTTTCTCTTATATCAAGAGAATCAAATTTTTTCTGAAATAATTTTAATGTATCCTCTACAACTTCTATTCGTTTTCTTAAAATTTTTAGTTCTTGTTTTTCTAAATTAATAAAAAGAGGTTGGTCTGTTACTTTCTCTTTTTGTATAAAATTATTTAATTCTAAACAATTAATACAAGCTTCTCTAAAGCATATCCTACATTTAGAACGTAATTCTTTTTGAGGAAAAAAATGACAAATGAAACATGGGATATTATCAGCTCCTATGTTTTTATTCCATTCATGAGTACATCCAGTATTTTCAATATTAACTAATTGATATTCTTCGTCGTTAGTGCAATCTTTATACTCTAATATTTCTTTTTCTTTAGAAAATTCATTTATAACGTTATAGGTTGGTGAATTTTTTTCTGTAGCTACTGTTTCATCTATAGAAATAATGTTGTAAATTGATTCATTATCACTAATAGCTTCATCTACTAATATTAGGTCTTAATTTACACATTCAACTAGAATACTATTTTTCTCATAATTATTTATCCGTTTTGGACATGTTCTTGATAAGTGTTCATTACTGTTACAAACAAAACAACTTAATTTATTTTTGTAATTTCTTTCTGGTTTAAATTTCCTGACATGCTTCTTCTCATCTAGATAAGGTTTTCTTTTATTAGATTTTCTTAAGTAATACTTCTTTTGGTTTGTTTTATTATATTTTTTTTAACTTTTTCTTGTAGGTTTTTCCATCCCATATGTTTGTGGAGTATATATTTCATTACAGAATTTATAATAAGTCTGCTTTAGTTGTTTTCGTATTTGTAAATTTACACATTTTTCTTCTAGCATTTTTATTATAAATTGAGCTCTATGAGTTATTGTCCATAAAACATTAGGATTATTTTTTATTTCTGGAAGATCATTCCATTTGGTATGAATTTCTAGTCCCAAGGGTCCTGGTAATTATGGAAAAGTTTTTCTCCTATCTCTTTATTAAAAGTATTTCCTGCTATAGTAGTTAAATATACATAATGATTTAAAAATCTTTTCACATATAAACCACTAGCCCAATTTTTTAGACTTAACTGTTCTAAGTCTCTCATGGTTTTTTTCTGTACTTCTATGTGTCCTGAATTTAGGTCTGCTCTTGTTATTAATGATTGAATTTTGTTTACAAAATTATAAGGATTACTACCTAATCTTCTTAAGTTATTGTATTCTTCTTGTTGTTCAACTTTATATGCTTCCCACATAGCCTTTGTACTTTCTCCTAAGAATGTTTCCAAATATTTATACATTTCTTCAGTATCTAAGTCTTGGAAATGTCTATAATAATTTCCTATTAAAGTACTTTTCCATACATCTATTACATTTGTCCAATTTTGAGGGTCATGTGCAGTAAGGTTTAGAATATACCCCTTATGACCAGTTTGGAATCTTATTGGTTGTTCTAATGGTCTTTCTGCTCCTCTTGAGATATAATTATTGTTTTCTAATGTATCATAGTATTTTGTATAAGGTGTTCTAGATGGCATTCCATAATAATTATGGTTATCATTTACTTGGTGCCTATTAAAGGGAGTACTTCCAGAGGAGAAGTAACTAGCTTCTTCAGTATCAACTAATTCTTTTTCATAACTTATTTCTGAAATGTTTGACTGTCCATCTGTTATGTCATATTCAGCAAGTATTATATTTCCAATATTATCATATTTTAAATATTCATTTTCTTTTATTTGTTGTTTCAAAAACATTTGTTCTTCTAATTGTAATAATTCATTCATGTCTAATGTAATATTTAATTCTTTTGGAAATAAATTTTTTTCAATTTTAGTTTCTATATTTACTAGGTTATTTTCAATCTCAATTTCAGTTTCTTCACTTTCTTGGTCAGGAATAGAATTATAATTTGAAAAAGTTAGACTTGTTTTACCTAATCTATCTGTAAATGTTATAGCTTCTTCTGGAGCTATAATAGGTGTACTCTTTTGAACAAACTTACTTATATTCCATTCTAATCTTGCTAAATTTTCTGTAGGAAATTCTTTAGGTTTTACCATTTTAATTCCTTGGCTACTTATTAGATTTACCACTTTATCTGTATATATTTTATATTTTGTAGTAGATGTTGTTGAACATCTTCCTATGACTCCTAAAGTTACTAATAAATTATCTCCATATTCTACATCTTCGTATCCTTTTGTTTGAATACCTAATTTTATATATTTAGAAAAATCTTTAATTGTAATTAAAAAGTAATATATTATACCTTTATTGCTATTCATATCTACTTTTGTACTTGCAATCATGCTCTTTGTTAAGTCTTTAATTCTATTATAAAATAGTGTTATTAAAACTTTACATCCTAAATTTTTTCTCATTAGGCCTTTAACACCTCTTACTATAATTCCTAAGTGAATAAACTTAAAATGTTTATGTTTTAAACTGGCTTCTCCTTCTTTAGAGATTATATTTAATATTTAGTTTGGTCTTTAATACATTGGATTGTTGACTCATAACTATTTCTATAAAATTGGGTATTGTTTTCAGAAAGCCTTTATTATATAGAATTTCTAGTTTTAATAGTTGGAAGCCATGAGTTCTAAATTTATTATAGTCTAGTTCTGGGTCAATTAATTCTTCTAAATTAGCATTATATTCATGTCTTTTACTAGCAATTTTATTTATAATATTTCTAGGGACAATGTTTGAGCTAATGCTTTTCCTAGATGATTCTGCCATTTAATTTTTTAATTTATAATTTATAAAATAAAAGGTTATGTTTTCTCTGTTATTTTCATATTTTTCTAGTGATGTTTTCAACACCTGATGGGTTAAGAGATAATGATTCAATTTGTTCTGCTAATAATTTTATATCGTTTTTGTTTATTGTATCGTTAATTACTTTATATCTGTTTTAGTTATTGGTGAGAGTTTTTCTCGTATATTTTTATTTTGTTCTTTCATATAATATAACTTTGTGTTTAAGGTATTAATATCTTTATATATTAAAGATAATACCAATTGTTTTTTTTCTATTTTATCTTCTAAATTATTTGATATGTTAATAACTAAATATATATTACCTTATTTAAGCAAGGGTCTGTAGAAATTAAACTATGGTGATGATCTTTATCAAAATTACACCTAAGTTTTCTTTTATCTTGTAGAGCTAGAATTCTTTTATTAATTATTATTAATTCTAACCCTAAATATTCTAATCTATTTGGTTCTAGGTTAACAGGTGAGGCTCTGATACCAATATTGTGAGGGGGTGGCCATGGTATTATACATTTAATAATTAATTATATAATTTAGACAATAATATTATCCAAATACCATATGATTTAATTACTTTAAATCATATTATGGATAGGGATGCAAATTTGACCCGCAGGTTTGGGTACCCGCAGGTACCCGAGTCTTACAGGGCGGGTATTACCCGTCTAAGCGGGTAACGGGTCGAGTATGGGCTTAAATTTCATACCCGAGAGCGGGTACGGGTCGGGTAATGGTTTTATAATACCCGCACCGTTTATACCCGACCCGAATATATATATTAATGTGTAATTTTTTTAATATGAGGTTTAGCCCACTAGTCACTTCCCAAACTTAGCCCAACTCTTAATCTCTCATTAGCCCAATCTAATAATGGTTAAAATCTGGTCCGTCTCCCGTTTGTCCATTACGTATTGAACGAAATAAGCCTGAACTAACTAAGAGTATTAAATGTTTTAGCTATTTTGTTTAATATTTTTATTTACGGGTACCCGTCGGGTTCCCCGTACCCGGCGGGGATTTTTCTACCCGAACCCGACGGGGATTTTACCGGATACGGGTATGGGAATAGCGGGTCGGGTACGGGTACGGGTTTTGCAGTTGCCGCTATTACCCGTACCCGTTTGCATCTCTAATTATGGATAATCTGTAATTAACACATTGTATATTTACTCAACTAGTAAATATACAAATACTTGTATTAATTATTTAGTTAAACTAATCTAGTGATAAGTTAAACTTAACTTAATACTTACTGATTTATAATAACTATTATAAATCATTGCTCTCCAAGTATAATGGCATAATAACTACTTGTATTACATGCACTCACCGGTGTGACCCTTAAGTGTTTCGTAGGAATGGACATGTCATCATAGGTTGACTAACTGTGCACATAAATCCAACACCACCACCCGTTGCCCAAAATACCCAACCACCATATTTCACTCAAACTACCCAAATACCAACCTTTCCCCGAGATGACTCATCATCACCGAACACAAGCATACCACAACCAAACCCGACACATACCATACCATTTGCTAATGTCCAACACTAACAACTCTTCTACCAACTACTCCCGAATGAAAAGTGTTAGATTTTGGTGGGTTCGAAAATGCAACGGAAACGTATATTTAAAAATTTTAATTTAACCACCAAGATCCACCAATGACCGAATCTCTAAACCCGAAACATGCAACAAAGAAGAAGGAGAGAACATCATACACTCGAAGACACCCGCAAAATATAATGATGAACTCGTTGATGGATGATGGTCACGTAATCGTTCCCCTCTACCGTTGATCCACACCGACTAAGTGATTCCTTTCGAGTTGCTAACCTGTCGCCGAAAATGCTCAAGAACTTCACTTAGATTTTCGGTGACCAAACACTTATATCTTAGAGAGAAAATCGATTTTGCATTAACCTTCTACAACCTCCCACATCTCTCTTATATAGATAAGAGAGCAAGTGGAGGTGGGTGGAAAGGCTCAACATGCATTGGACCAAAAGGTGGTCCAATGGAATTAAAGCATGCATGTGGAGCAAGTAGTGGCTTTCCTTTACATGCATTGGACCATTAAATGGTCCAATGAAATAATGGCTACTTAATTTCTCCCAACATCTTTATTTATCTCTTCTCTTTTAAGTGTTATCGGAAAGGAATTCCCCGGCGTGTGACCCGATAGGCTCGCACATCATCGGCCATGATACTCGAACACGTGTGTCGGTGGGCACTAATTCTGACAATATAATCACTTATGATTAAGTTGTGACGAATCCAACAGTTTAATCATCTATGATTAAGCTGCCACGAATCCGACAGTTTAATCATCTATGATTAAAGTTGCGATTCTGACAGTTTAATCATCTATGATTAAAGTCACAAATTCTAACAAACTCCTACTTGCACACGACGTGACGTGTTATTGGTATCATAAACAAAGAGCGGCCCTAGCTAGGCATCTTTGTCCCCAAGTCAGCACGAGGTACGTCATCCTCGACTACTTCCTGTCATATAAATGATGGTTCCTTTAGATAAGTGATCGTATCATCCCTTTGTACACGATATCCATGTGAACACGAGACATGGGTTAATGTCGTCATTCTCCAGATCGTTCACGATTATGTTTCTCAATCTAGTATTTAGTGTGACCGAAATGAGTTGTAATTGAACCATTTTCAATACAATTCGAGCATGGCCATGCTTTTGGATGTCAGCGCTAAATCATCGAGGGGCCCATGGATATCTCTCTTCATCGAGGTACAAATCCTTTTGACTACATAGTCCTTCCACATAAATTATCCTTACCCAATTAAGCCCCTTATAACGGCCATTTACGAACCGCGTTAGAGCATTAATCTATGTAAAGTAAACTTATGCTTTGGAATCTCATGAATCTCTGGTCTAAGGATGAAATGATATTATCATCCCAAGATACTTGTGACAATTTCCATGAAGTAAACTCGGGTGTGAGTCTCCAGTCTCTTGAAACCTATTGCAAGTACAGGTAAGTGTTGCATCCATTGTGACCAACCACTTATCTCAGTCTTCGTTCATTACTTACTTCCCTTTAAGTATGACTGACTGTGGAGATTCAGATTAAATCTGGGAAGTGTTTAAACATGCAAAGATGGAACACAATAAAGATTTTGAAAGTAACTGCAACACGCATATGTATAGACATATTTATACATCAATACAATCAAAATTACAATATTGCTTCTAGTTCCTAAAA
The DNA here is from genome assembly GCA_963853835.1 of Calendula officinalis. Taxonomy (NCBI): domain Eukaryota; kingdom Viridiplantae; phylum Streptophyta; class Magnoliopsida; order Asterales; family Asteraceae; genus Calendula; species Calendula officinalis. Next base: position 44,519,300 of record OY970827.1, read on the forward strand.
TAAGCATCAAATTCAAACTAAAACAGTACTCAAGCTAAATCACTGGCAAATCTCACACCTATTCCTCTAGTGTGAGAATCATGTACAGCCTGTGACAACGGCTTAGTAAACGGATCGGCAAGGTTCTCTTCCGATACTACTCTGCTAATTGTAACATCACCACATCCAATCTTATCTCGGATAACGTGGTATTTACGAGAAATATGCCTCGTTCTTTTGTGAGCTCTAGGTTCCTTAGCCAAGGCTACTGCACCCTCATTGTCACAAAATATTTCAATGCGGTCAGCAATGCTAGGAACAACTACCAAGTCATTGATGAATTTCTTCACCCACACAGCTTCTTTTGCAGATTCACTTGCTGCAATGTATTCTGATTCTGTCGTCGAATCAGCAACTGTGTCTTGCTTGGAGCTCCTCCAACTCACAACACCACCATTCAATAGGAATACATAACCCGATTGCGATCGGAAATCATCCCTATCAGTTTGGAAGCTTGCGTCTGAGTATCCAACTACACGCAATTCTTCCATACCACCATATACCAAGAACATATCCTTCGTTCTTCGAAGATATTTCAAGATGTTCTTGACGGCTATCCAATGAGCTTCTCCGGGGTTTGCCTGATATCTACTTGTCACGCTCAACGCACATGATACATCAGGTCTTGTGCATAGCATGGCGTACATGATAGATCCAACTGCCGAAGCATAAGGGATCTTCTTCATTACGTCACGTTCCTTATCGGAACTTGGACATTGAGCCTTGCTCAAAGTCACTCCATGCAACATAGGAAGATTTCCTTTCTTGGAATCCTCCATTCTAAATCGCTTTAGAACTTTGTCAATATATGCACTTTGACTTAACCCGAGAAGTCTTTTAGATCTATCTCGATAGATAGATCTTAATTCCCAAGATGTACGCTGCATTTCCTAAGTCCTTCATTGAAAAACATTTTCCAAGGAATGTCTTGACGTCACTCAAAATCGGAATGTAATTCCCAATGAGTAAGATGTCATCAACATACAGGACTAGGAATACAATTGCGCTCCCACTAGCCCTGACGTATACACAAGGTTCATCTTCACTTTTAGAAAATCCAAATTCTTTGATTTTCTCATCAAAGCAAAGATTCCAACTTCGAGATGCTTGCTTAAGTCCATAAATGGACTTCTTAAGTTGACAGACTTTATTGGGATACTTTGGATGTACAAAACCCTCAGGTTGTTTCATATACACCTCTTCAGAAAGCTTCCCGTTAAGGAAGGCGGTTTTTACATCCATTTGCCAAATTTGATAATCATGAAAGGCGGCAATTTCCATAAGTATCCTGATAGATTTCAACATAGCCACTGGGGAAAAGGTTTCATCATAGTCAACACCATGGGTTTGAGTGAAGCCTTTAGCGACCAGTCGTGCTTTGAAAGTATCAGTCTGTCCATCCATGCCGGTCTTTATTTTATAGACCATTTGCACCCCACAAGCTTACAGCTGGGTGTAGGATCAACCAGTTCCCAAACTTGGTTATCCTTCATGGATTGCATCTCGACTTCCATTGCATCTCTCCATTTGACAGACTATGGGCCTGCCATCGCTTCCTGGTAGGTAGAGGGTTCATCATGATCCCCTAGTAACTCGCTGCCCTCGGATATGAGAAATCCATATCTCTCTGGCTCAGTGCGAGTTCTACCAGATCTACGAAGAGATAATGGTGGAACGTCAGTTTCTACCGCATCCTCTTGATCGGTCCCAACCTCTTGAGGTTGTGTGCTAGTGCCAACATCAGGTAGTTCATTGGATACATCTTGAGTTTCCTCAAGATCTATATGCTTTCCACTAGGTGCATTGGATAATAGTTCTCTTTCTAGAAAGACCGCCCTTCGAGCAACAAATACCTTGTTCTCGGTAGGTTTGTAAAACAAATATCCAAGTCCCGCTTTAGGATATCCAATGAAATAACACTTTTCTGAACGGGGTTCTAATTTGTCATCTACCTCACGCTTCACATAGGCTTGACAACCCCAAACTCTAAGATAGGATAGTGGAGGTTTACTCCCATGCCATATCTCGAAAGGTGTCTTTTCTACCTTCTTTGTCGGTACGTGATTAAGAAGCTTGCACGCCGTTTCTAGAGCATATCCCCAAAAACTTATAGGTATTTGGGTTCTTGCCATCATTGATCGAACCATGTCAAGAAATGTTCGATTTCTCCTCTCAGCGACTCCATTCAATTGTGGAGTCCTAGGAGGTGTTACTGTGAGACAATCCCACAATTCTTAAGATGGTCAATAAACTCTAGATTAAGATATTCTCCGCCTCTATCAGATCGAAGTATCTTGATTGACTTGCCCAATTGGTTCTCAACTTCGTTTTGGAATGACTTGAACACCTCAATGGTTTCTGACTTTTGTTTAACCAAGTAAACATATCCATACCTACTATAATCATCTATAAAGGTTACGAAGTATCTACAATTATTCCTTGTAAGGTGTTTAAATGGACCACACACATCGGTGTGTACAATGTCTAATAAACCCTTAGCCCTCTCACTAACACCGGTGAAGGGAGTTTTAGTCATCTTTCCTAATAAGCAAGATTCACATACATCATTTGAACCATGTTCAAACGATTCCATGTACCCAATTGCTTGGAGCTTGGAGATGCGAGTCTTGTTTATATGGCCAAGACGACTATGCCAAAGAGATAATTAATCCAAAGTATCTTTGGATGTAGAACCAATTTGCATGATTGATCTTTTGTTACTAACATGTGCATCTATCTCATATATGCCATTAACCGGTAATGCTTTAAAATAACAATCTCCATTTTTATGACAAGAAATTGTGCCATCATCATTAAAAGGTGGAAGGTTCGAGGGAAAGCATACTGCCCCTTGTGGATGTGCCGTTCAAAAAAAAAAAAAAAAATCATTAAAAGCAAATTTAAAACCGTCAATGTATAAAGCAAAATATGAAATAATATTTCTTGCCACAAGTGGCGAATAATGAACATGTTTTAACAAATTAGAGAAACTAGATCTAAAGGACAATAACACATTTCCTTTTGCTTCAACCAGGACAACTTCTCTGTTTCCCATGATGAGATCTTGTTCTCCAACCACCAACCTCTCACTTTCCCGTAGCACCTGCATTGTATTACAAATATGAGTGCCACAACCGGTATCTAAAACCCAGTTTTGCGAAGTAGAGGTTTGGTATAATTCAATCATGTACATACCTTGTTTTGAGGTACCTCCAACTCCTTTAGCCTTTAGCTTGTTGAGTTCCTCAAGGTATGTTGGGCAGCTACGGCAGACGGAAATGCTCCTTTTTCCCGCAATAGAAGCAGTCCGCATCTTCCATTGTCATGGCTTGAGGAACCTTTCCTTTTGCCATCTTGGCCGAAGTAGGCTTAGGCTTGGGCGCACCAACCTTTCCTTTACCCTTACCTCGAGGGGTAGGGGTGGACTTCTTCTTCTTGGAGACCTTACCTTCTCGAATTGCAAGGACGGGATGTGTTGGGTTGGGCTTTCTTTTGGTCATGGTAGACTCGGCAGTCTTCAACATACCATGAAGCTCCATGATGGACTTGTCCATACCATGCATATGATAGTTCATCACAAACTGTTCATATGATGTAGGAAGTGACCTAAGGATAAAATCCACAGCCAATTCCTTCCTAATGGAGAAGCCTAACTTCTGCAAGCGTTCCACGTTTGCTTTCATACGCAACACGTGAGCGCTCACATCCCCGCCTTCGAGGAGTTTTCGATCAAGCACGTTCTTGAGACACTCGTACCGCTCTAGCTTTTGCAAATGTCCCGCAACTGTTCAATAAGCTCGTAAGCGTATAAATGATCCATTTGCTTTTGCAAATCAGGAGTCATAGTGCTCAACATTAGGCATGTAACGTCCTCACATTCTTTCATGAGACGTTCATGAGCATCGTGTGCTGCTTGAATCGCATCCTCCCCTGGTTCATCGGGAAGAGGTCCTTCATGACGTGCATCTTCCCTTCATGGCGGAGAACAAGTTTTAGTTGTCTCTCCCAATCAAGGAAATTTGCACCATTGAGTTTCTCCTTCTCAAGGAAAACTCTTAAAGAAACATTGGTGGTGGTGGTGGGGTTTGAAGATGCCATCTATTAAAATAGCAAAGTAGTTTTAGTTAGTTTGATGGGTCCTTGTAAATATATTACCCAAAACTTTTATATTTAACAAGGGCTAAGAATCCGTATTTCACAACACATTATGACGGGTATGCCGCGGATCATAATGTAAAGCTATCTCCGGTGGTATCCATTGTACCAATTGTAATCACCATATTGTACCAATGCCATATTGTACCAATTGTACCAATAATCATATTGTACCAATTGTACCAATTGCATTTATCTTGTACCAATTGTGACTTACAACTCTTAGCTTCTTGCGGGATCACTTGACAACCATTGTGTCAATTGGCATGTTTGATCCCTACATGCACTAACCTCAAACCAAACTTTAAATGACTCGGTTTCGCTCGACAATCATTTAAAACCTAGTTTGAAGTTCGTAAATCGACCATCTAGATCCACGATAAGCCCATTACTAAATTGGCTCGGTTTCGCTCGACAACCAACTTAAATAAGGAGCTTATACTCACCTTCATCTTGCTTCACAAGGCACGGCTCGGTTTCGCTCGACAACCGACCTTGCTCCACAAGACTTAAGTGGCGACATTCCAATGGATAGTGCAAGATTTACATTTTGTGAGAAATCATATAAATCATCCAACATGATACGCGGTGAAACATTTTGGCTACAATGGCTCGGCTAATGCACGACGACCAATCATAGAAAAATGAGTAACACTCACCTTCCACACTGTCTATTCAAAATCGGCTCGGCTAATGCACGACAACCAACTTTGTCTAGCAAGATTTGGGTGGCGTCATCATTAGGATAATAAAAAAAATGACATTCTCTAAAAAACGGGTTTTTGTTTCTTTTAAAATTTTGATTAATTACTTTTGTGACAAAACATTTTTCACCTTTTAATTAATCTATAGCGAGTGATTAAATTAAACCATTTTTAATTTATTTAATTTATTTATTTAACATTGCGAAAATCTAACAACCAAGCAAATAAATAAACATCACACGCATACAACATCAAATTGGTAACCATGCCCAAACCCTATGCGTTTTTCCCGTGAGCCAACCGGGAAAAACATGGTCAACTATGGACAAATAATGACCATCCATGTGACCTCCCACTAAATCCACCGTCTCCATTAGACTTCATCGAATCCAAGGTTGCTTAGACATCACTTCATGATTCCATTCGGTTGTATCTTGATCTTCATTTTACAAGTACATAGAAAATAGAGAAATGGCAAACACGCCACGAAATCCTACTAACTAGTACAATTACAAATGAAAATCAATGGCATGCAAGCCATAATTAATAAATATTACATACCAAAATTAATAAATTATTAATTACAAACCATTGTGACAAAGTCACCAAATGAATAACAAATTAATCATCTATGATTACACAAGGCAAAAATTCAGTCAGTTTAATCATTGATGATTAAGCTGTCACAAAATCTGACAGTTTAATCACTTATGATTAAGTTGTCACGAAAATGATAGTTTAATCATCAATGATTAATCAGTGACGAATTTCAACAAATCATACATGATTAACAACCAAACACACGGCAAAAGGTCAGGGGCATAATGGTTACCAATCTACTAGCTACTACATACATGAAAGCTAAAATGGTGTGCCAACTACCATTCATAAAAATATTTTGACAAAGATTCGAAATCAAACACTCAAGGCACAAAGAATCTTTGTATGTAATAAATTACATACATCAACACAAATATATGCATGCATGCATTTCATGCCAAAACCATGACAAGCATATAATTGCGCGAGTCAAAATATTATGGGTTTAGCAAGGCTAAAACCCGAAAACTAAAAATTGGCAAAACCGATCCTCAAATCGTTTTTCAAGCCCGAAATGTGCACGATTCGGTTAGAGTAGGCTCTGATACCACTGTTGGATTTTGGTGGGTTCGAAAACGCAGCGGAAACGTATATTTAAAAATTTAAATTTAACCACCAAGATCCACCAATGACCGAATCTCTAAACCCGAAACATGCAACAAAGAAGAAGGAGAGAACATCATACCCTCGAAGACACCCGCAAGATATAATGATGAACTCGTTGATGGATGATGGTCACGTAATCGTTCCCCTCTACCGTTGATCCACACCGAGTAAGCGATTCCTTTCGAGTTGCTAACCCGTCGCCGAAAATGCTCAAGAACTTCACTTAGATTTTTGGTGACCAAACACTTATATCTTAGAGAGAAAACGGATTTTGCATTAACCTTCTACAACCTCCCACATCTCTCTTATATAGATAAGAGAGCAAGTGGAGGTGGGTGGAAAGGCTCAACATGCATTGGACCAAAAGGTGGTCCAATGGAATTAAAGCATGCATGTGGAGAAAGTAGTGGCTTTCCTTTACATGCATTGGACCATTAAATGGTCCAATGAAATAAAGGCTACTTAATTTCTCCCAACATCTTTATTTATCTCTTCTCTTTTAAGTGTTATCGGAAAGGAATTCCCCGGCATGTGACCCGATAGGCTCGCACATCATCGGCCATGATAATCGAACAGGTGTTTCGGTGGGCACTAATTCTGACAATATAATCACTTATGATTAAGCTGCCACGAATCCGACAGTTTAATCATCTATGATTAAAGTTGTGATTCTGACAGTTTAATCATCTATGATTAAAGTCACAAATTCTAACAAAAAGAAACAGTGTTCATACAAAGATTTCCTAAATTGCAAATCAACCGAGTATCGAGGTAGTACCGATCCGGACGAGACTTTAAATTGGCTTAGGGCTACCGAGCGAGGTCTTGGTGCTTGTAGTTGCGAGGACCACTTGTAGGTCCGGTATGCGTCCCGGATGTTGGGGGGACCCGCCATGGATTGGTGGGACGGGTTGACGGCTAATTTTAGCGATGAAATGTTAGATGCATCACGTGGAAACAGTTTAGGGAACAAGTTGAGGCTAGGTATTGTAGCCCATTCGAGTTGGATAGGATTCGGAATGAGTTTATGATGCTGAAAATGACCGAAAGAATGACCGTGGATGAGCTCATTTTGCAGTTCAATAATAAGCCCAAGTTTGTGAAATAGTGGGTACCGAATGAGCCCTCTCAGATTAAGCATTTTGTTGGGGCACTTTTGCCCGAATACCGGCGGGTGGCTAGACTCGCGAGTACCCTCTCGCAAGCTTTTGATCTAGCTAAGCCTACGGAAGGTGATATCAAGGCCCAAAGGGCGATGAGCCGGGAAAAAGTAACATTCCAAAAGTCGAAGTCTGAACATTCCGGATTCCAGCAGCAGAATAGTGAGTACCAAGAAGGTCAAGGATCCGGGGATGAAAATCGAAAGCAGTTCCTCCAAGGTTCGGGTCAAGGGAATCCGTGGTGTATGAAGTGTAGGTCCTATCATGTCGGGTCGTGTACGGATCAAACTATGAGGTGTGTAAAGTGTAGGCAATTTGGGCATGAGGCAAGAGATCGTGAGTTTGCCACTCATGTATGTTGGCACTGCCACAAGGATTGTCATAGGCTTGGGAATTGTCCGTCGAGAGGGTCGTTTACAGGGCAAAAGAGGAAGGGTCAACCGTCACCCACGGGTAGAGCTTTCTGGATGACAATGGAGGATGCTAACACATCTGATGATGATACGAGTATGTTTTATGAAACTCGATACTATACTTATCTTATTATGAGTAGTGTAAATCTTGCATGTGTGTTTTGTGCAATTTCTTGAGAAAATGAAATTAATTGGTTGATCGATGATACCCCTAAAGTGCTATATGACCGATGTTGATCTGTAGATTATTAAAGTAAAAGTTGGAAATGCTAAAACAATATGAGGTATATGACATATTTGATGTAAGTTTTGAGTTGAGCATGTATGTATGAAATTCTTCGAAATAAAACCGTAGACTTATTATTATAAATTAAAAAGTTTGTAATTGCTGTTGGTTTCCGATGACTGAATCCTTTTTAAGGAGGGTAGAGTTGTAATATCCTAAATTCGGCCTAGTATTTTTAGGTATATATTGATATTTGATAAATATCTAGTTAACCTTATGTGGAATAAATTGATTAAATGTTAATAGAATTGTTTGACCTTTTGTCCTTTTGTGATATTTTAATTAAGAGCTTAAAATATCCGATTTCTGAAATGTTTAAATGATTTAATGATTTTTATATTTTTAGAAAATTTCGTTTCCGAAAATGTATTCGTTTTTGAAAATGGAGTCCGCTTGCTTTTTTAAATAAATTAACTACGAACCGGACATTTCGTATCGTATTGTTTAAAAACTGGAAAAAGACAAAATTGGGGGCCCTCCCCCTTGTTTGGACGGATCATGGGGTGGGGAGGTGGGGACTCCTTCATTTTACCATCCTTCTCTCTCTCTCTAAATCCTCTCTCTAAAAACCCCTTTTTCGTGTTCTTGGTGTTCTTGAGTTCTTTTGAAGATCTCTTGCTAGCTTCCTACTAAATCTTAATTCTAAACTTGTTTTTGAGGGGGCCTTGAGGTAAGCTTAATCCTATATGTGTTTATTTTCAAGTTCATGCATGTTAGTCAAACTAGGGTTTATGATTCTTAAAGTTTTGTTGGTAAATCTGGTGTTAGATATTAGATTAAGTGTTTATACAAGCTTTGACATGTATTGTGTGTATTAATTGTGGAAGAAATCTTGGTTTGGTGAAGTTCATCATCAACCTCCATTAATGGAGTCTTGGAGAAGATGGGTTTTTACCAAACCTTGAGATCTTGAAGTTTTTGTGGTTTATATTGTTAGTTTAGGTTAAACTAACATATTGGTAGTGTTAAATGTTGATTTAGTTGATTATAACTTGAATGTATGAAATTGTTAATTAAAAGGTTGTGTGGATTTTATGACTAAATTATAAACTAGTTAATGGGTTTTGTGACAAGTTGGTGTGAATATGTCAATGGTAGGTTTTATGGGTTTTGTTGCTAGTTATGGTAAAATGATATGTTAGATATGTTTGTTATGGATTATGGAAAGTTTAGGTGAGCTTGAGAAACTTGAGAGGTAAGCTTGAGAAACTTGAGACGTAAGCTTGAGAATATGAACTAGTATTGAAAGTTGTTGATATTAGTGTAGAAATGGAGTTTTGATCTTGCAAAGATGTCTAGTTAGTTATGAATTACTAAATGGTATGATTATGATTATGAGAAGTGGGATCCGGTGAGGACTCCAAAAACGGTGAGTACTCGTGAGGACACCTCAAAAAAATTTCAAAAAATTCCGAAAAAAATATATATAACTCCCCATTATTAGTACTACATTTGACCAAAAAAAAATTTCGAAAAAAAAATTATGATCCACTTTTTTTTTGCGGATCATAACAATGATCCATATTTTTTTTGTGGATCATTATTATGATCCATATTTTTTTTTGGATCATTTTTGAAAAACTTTTTTTTGTTGGATCTTATAGGCTGCGATTTAGATATTTAAAAAAGAAATTTTTTTGAAAAAAGTTTATTTTGGATCATTTTTAGTGTTTTTTTTGGAGTCCTCGCAGTCCTCACCGGGAAAAGAGTCCTCACCGGATCCGGACCCATGATTATGATAGTGATAAATTGAAGGTTATAATTAAAATATGCGGTTTGACCCGTTTGGATGAATAAGGTGTAAAATGGTTAGTTGACTTGTTGGATATGTATGATATGATCATGACATGTTTATATGATGTTTCAAGTGTTTGGCTTTTATTTGGGTCAAGAGCTAGTTTGTGAACTTACTTAACCATTGTGGTAATTTTGTAGTATTGATTACTAATTCGGTATTCCTTTGGATTCACCGAAAACGGGAGGACAACTCAGTGACATTAGACTACTGAGTTGGTGGTAAGGAGAAGGTTACGATAAGTAGATTTAACCTCCAATTTGTGTTTGGTTACAATTGGTTTGGTATTGCATACTTGTGTTTGGTTACAATTGGGTTGGTATTGCATACTTGTGTAAAAAATGCACGAAATCGGATTCTGGAGAGAGTTCACATTCGTGAACTTGAGTTCATGACGTGAACTATAGTTCACGTTCGTGAACTGTTGTTCACGATCGTGAACTATAGTTCACGTTCGTGAACTGTTGTTCACGATCGTGAACTTCGGGCAGCGAGTTTTCGGGTCGTTTTTCGGGCGCGAACTTTTAATAGCTTGCTTGTTTGGTACATAATTGACCGTGATATGTTAGATGGATTATGTGCACATATTTGAGGAGGCTTGGCTTGATTGGTGGCAACAACTCGGTTTGAACTAGGTGACCGAGGTTTGAGAAGTCAGTGTCGGATGGATAACGGCTGGGCATAGTGTATCGACAATCGGGGTGTTCGGACCTTACCTGTATGCGTTACACGTAAGGGGGTTACCGGTTTGTTGGATACAGCGCTATCGGGTACCATTGTTAGGCCGACAATGGTTTTAGGCTCCGGCAGGACCACAACAAAACAGTGGTTATGTGGCTTTTCGGTCGTATATATGCTTGTACTTGCTTGTTGTGCTTTACAGAATTTGTAGATTTTATTCATTTACTTAGCTTTGTGCTAATCCCTCCCTCGTTGACTCTTTTTAGGTTGTTCGGTGCTTTGGACGGGAAGATTGACCAAGCTCAATTTGATATGTTTTGTAAAATGAGTCATGCCGTTTATTAACATCGTTTAAACATTATTATTTTAGAGTTTATTTTGGAACGTTTGGATTGTAAACCTAAACCTAAGACTTAGTTATTTCCTTATGCTTCTGCACCTTTAAAAAAGATGGTTTCTAAATTTTGCGGTGTTACACTCCCTATAGAAAGAGCCCAATTAACCTAACACAAAAGCAAATAAAATCAAGCTCATATGTCATAATAAAAACATTACACAACTACATATAATAAAATTATATAAAAACAGTTACCTTATCGGTGTCAAGATTATTGGCAACAACATGGTTGACATGTTCATCAATTTGATTGGTGCAAACAACACCAAATTGTTCAGCCATTTGCCATAACGGGTGCAAGTGAGAAGTAGCTTCACCCACAGGGAACACCCTACTGAATACAATACGACACCCACCTAAAATCTTCTTCTGCTCAGATGCTAGAATATTTCTAACATCTGCTTCTGTAACACCTCAATTTTCAAAACATCTTTTAAAACATATTTTTAAATAAAAATATTACAAGATCCAATATCCCAAAATACGGTTTAACAAAAACCATTAAAAGTTTATCAGAGTTTAAAACCGGTGTTACAAGACAATATCAACATCATAGGATAAACGGGATCTACCTACGAGCTCCCGAACTGATCAACACTAGGCCACTTCTATCGAGACCTTCTAATCCATCGATCCTGAAACTGAGTACATAGCCACAAAAACAAAGTAGTACGTGAGACAAAATAGTCTCATGAGATACATGGGTTTTTCGACCCATTCTCAAAAGATTTATAAACAATAATTGAAATATTATAAACACTTATCTTTATCAACTTTATTAGCTCATTTTCTAATCATTTATTCGTATTAGCTAATAAGTTTACCATAATCTCATTCATCACATAAACACAAATATGTAAGCTATCTCCAAGCTTACTCTTTCTTTATCACATATGCAACGGACCTCTCCGATGCCAACTCTCCCGATATGGGACGTCATAGGTAAACTATCAAGGTAATTGGGATCCCCCATCTTACCGAGATTCATAAGCTCTCCCCGTTTCCGGGTCGTCATGCTCACCCAACACTGGGTGTCGTAAACTGTGACGTTCTACTCTTTGCGCAGGGAGGTACCACCCCAAGTAGACGTCTCATGCTCCCCCATTTCTGGGCGGTCTTATTCCGGATATCTTATTCATCACATATGAGCCTCAGCTCCATTCATCCCAATCATCTTTTATTAGAATACATATATTCTAATTATCTCATCATTCTCACTACTTAATCATTTTCAATATTGACTTTACCAAGTCCTTTAATAAATGAACATATTTATTACTTATCAAAAATCACTTTACTTTAACTTTACTTTGACTAAAATGCTTATCTCTTACTAGTCACTTTATACACATCCTCTTACCAATTCAATCACTACTCTTACTAGTATAATTTTACTAATAAATATTTATTACTTAAAAATCATCATCATTAGTTTTATTAATACATCTACTAATAAAACTCTATATCATATACTTTCAAACATTAGCTTTACTAATACTTCTTATTAATAAAAACTCATTAACAATTTATATAATCATACTTACTCATCAAAATAGTCAAGTATATAGACTACAACTTAATAGCATATTAAACACATTTTCCTTATCTTTCAAATCTCTAACTTTACAAGGATATTTCTAAGGACTCCATAAACATCATTTTATTTCAAAATTCCTTTGCTATGTACCCGGTTAAAAGTCACATGTACTCACCTTAGTCAAGCTTGATCCTCTTGTGCTTCTTTAACCAAATCTTCACTTCCCAAGACTTGTAAACTCCAAGTCTTTCAACAAATGTCCTAATCATGAAACCACACAAGGTTTAACATCAAACATCACCATTGACTACATATTATACCACTACTTAACAACTACCATCATTTTCCCCAATTTCTACCAAACCCTAATTTCATAAATCTCAATATCATCATAAATCCATGTTATGAACATGTTTTCCTTGTCAAAATGTTGTAGATCTAAGTTATATAACTTCAATTTCATCACCCATGACAAACCCTCCAACTAGGGTTTGCATACATCACCCAAAAACACCATCTATAACAAATAGGAGTAGAGATTTACCTTTTATCTTCAACAAGGAAGCAAAATCACCAGATTTGGAGTGCAAAATCAGCTCCAAACACCCTTTTCCACTCAAAATATGTATAAACACTTAGTGAGAGAGAGTTGGGATGAAGAATGAACACAAAATGCCCAAAATCCCGATTTTAACATGTTTCAGACATGTTTCGCGTCGCTAAAGCAGAAATAGCGTCGCTATTCTAGTCCCCACGTTATTTCGCATCACAAGATCGCGCCGCGATCTCCTACGCGATCTCAAGATCGCGTTTTCCCACCGCTATTTACACCCTGCAGCTAAGGCTGCACTTTTTCATCAATGTCATTACCCGGTTTCGTTCATAAGTTTCACGTACGGTGTCCAAACAACACGAAACTAATTCCTACGTGCTTTAACCGATTTATCCTTATTTATCATTTTTTCATAATTTATTTGATTCAAATTTCGGATCGTTACAACTATCTACCCCTCAAAAGGATTCCGTCCTCGGAATCAACTCAAAGATTTCCAATCCGCATTAATTCACGCATACCATTTTATTCTCTTACATCTATCATAACCAACTTTTCCAATCACGGTCCAATGACCATTATACCTTTAAAGACCCACTTAACTCCGTCATGCTCAAACGGGTCATAAAATCAAACTTTTAATCCTTAACAACCAAACGGGTCAAAGTCGTACCCTTCGACTACACCTCTTTCCATTAATCAATTACCCATTCTCATATACATGTAGATGATTCCTTATGACCTTACCATTGCTTAACCATTCTTGCAAAAGTCAAAACCCGATTTTGACCAAGGCCAACAATCCATTAGTTGACCATCCTTGACTTATGAATAAAGTCAAACTTACTTTGCAAAATCCTCATACTTTTTACTAGTGTGACATCACTTCTCAAGCTTTTCATTCCCGATTCCAATATCTATATTTTCTTTCTCAATTACTCCTCTTATCCTCGATTTCAACTCCCACAATCTATTAGCAATTTCCATTTAAAGCAGTATCACTCTCTATTACTCTTTGACTTTCGTCCAATTACTTATACCATTTATAATTTCCTTCAAACGTCCTTATACCATACTTGTAATTCCCGATTACCGGCTTTAGAGTCTTAGTCACATCCGATTGTGGTCTAGCCACTCATCATACGATTTTCCCCACTCGTCAATTACTATTAACTTTGCTTCTTAAAAGCATCCAATATAATCTATAAGGTGTAGGCATCACCCACACAAACCTATTCTTTAAACTCAACTCAGTTTCTCACTTACCATATAATTATAGCAAAACTTAACCATGCGGTTCTATATACACCAGATATAAACATCTTAATCCTGATACAACAAATCATACTTTCACTATCTCATCGAGATGATCGGAAAGCCTCCAATCCATCACGATCCAAACTGTCACAATGATCGGAAAGCCTCCAATCCAAAGTGACTCATCCAATCTCGTTAACCGGAAAGCCTCCGATCAAACAAGACCCATACAATATCATTCTATCTTGCATACAATTCATATATGCATCATTCACTTAGTATAATGCTGTCATTTTTCTTTCATAACTAATCACATTCTTTATTCAAATTTACACTTTTCCACATCTTACATATTATTTCCTACTTAAAATCACATGCCTTACAAAGGCCACTATTCCCACTCATACACAATACCACACGGTATACACATATTCACTTCTAGTGCTCTCCACTAATCAAATTATTTATCAACCGACTTTTATAAAAATCCTTTCTCCACATTAATATTTTCCAACTTTTCCTTTACCACCGAGGTAGCCACTAACACCTTTTTAATTATCCATACTTTACCGATTCACCCGGTCTTTATGAGTCAACCCAATGACTCTGATCGATACACATACCTAAACTATCACACATTTCTATAAACTTTTACCATTAATAAATTGTTCACCCCTGACATCGCATACGTCACCCTGACATAAAACATTTACACTACTTATCCGAATTCTCACCGAACACTAGAGTTCCTTTTTCAAAATCATTATTTCTATAGCTTTCTACTCATACTGAAACTTAGTACTTCACTATACTACTACCCTTTCTTTGAACACATTTACTATTCTCATGATTTACCTTCCGATAATCTATAATGGCATAATTCTTTCTACTCTTACCTCCCGCGACATACCGGTCATCAACCCATTCAAATATACACATATAATAAACCGGGGAGATATTCTCCCACACCTATTTTTCACACTTTTACTATCCATTTATAATTTATTCTCATACCCAATTCATATAAACACCAATTTCTAATTATAAACCATTAATCTTTATAAATGAATTACCTGAAGCGGCTCCATGAGTTCCCTTTACCCGATTCCTGTTGGCGGTTGATGCTGACGTGTCGGTTCTCTTTCTCGGGCACGCACTACTATAGTGTCCCACCTCGTGACAAGTGTAGCATTCCACTTCGTCGAGGTTCCTTACTTTACAATCTTTTGCTCAGTGCCCAACACGACCACACTTGAAGCATATAGCCGTATTTTCCTTGCATTCCCCACGGTGATTCTTCCCACAACTTTGACAGCTTCCAATACCACTATGCTTTGATGAACTCGACCCCAATCCTTCTTTCTTTGATGATCCCAAGCTATTATCGAGCTTCTTCTTTTCCTTTCCTGATGCCGACTCTTGTGCCCTCCGGCGAATCACCCTTTCAACACCTCGAGCGGTACAAATGGCCTCATCTAACGTGGCCGCTCGTTTGACTTCCAATTCAAACTCTGATGGTAGCCCATTAGCATACCGAACCACCTTCGAACGTTCAGTCGGATAAGCCTTGATTACAAACGGAAGCAATCCCGTAAACTTTTTGGTGTATTCCTCCACCGTCATATTACCCTTCTTGATGAACACGAACTCTTCTTGCAATTCCTCTAAATCTCTCTCAGGACAAAAACTTTTCCTTTAATCTACTCGTGAACTCCTTCCACGTCATCTTGTACAACACCTTCCTACCCAAAGTCTCATACATGGTATCCCACCATGTCAACGCTTCATCCTTCAACTGTCGGGATGCATAAGCAACCATATCTTTCTTCGAACACTTGCTACTCTCTAGTACTTGTTCAGTTTCACGTATCCAACGCATCGTCACCTTCGGTTCCGAAATACCATAATACACTCCGGGGTTGCACGACATGAATGTCTTTTAGGTGCATCCTTCTCTTTCATCCGACTCCGAATCATCAGTCTCCTCGGTCAATGACTTATCTGCACGGGTCTTGCTACCCGAAGACTTACTTCCACCGCGAGATTTAGAATCATCTCGCATATCCACATTCAAACGGGTATCGATAATCCGGTTCATATCCGCATTCACCACGTCCCTCATCTGATTAAACATATTCCTGATCGATTCCATAAGTACCGGAGTTTGGTTTGCATCAAAACCGAAACCCTCTCCATTATTACCGGGATGACTCGGGATTCGATTTGAATCCGCCTCATGATCACGTGGAACTTCTCCACCTCTTGGGCTCACCATTTGCTATATCAATACATTAAACCATTAGAACTCAAAAGATTGACTCAAAAGTCAAATATAATCCAATTAGCCCCAAACATAATCTTTCCTCTTAGGGGTCAACCCTAATATACTCATACTTATATGGTCTCAAAAGATCAAACAAGGAAATCCTATGGAAACATACGGTCCTACTAGCATAGCTTAAGACTAGGGAGGTCAAACATACCTAATTCACTTAAACTATAGCTCTGATACCAAGTTGTAACACCTCAATTTTCAAAACATCTTTTAAAACATATTTTTAAATAAAAATATTACAAGATCCAATATCCCAAAATACGGTTTAACAAAAACCATTAAAAGTTTATCAGAGTTTAAAACCGATGTTACAAGACAATATCAAAACCATAGGATAAACGGGATCTACCTACGAGCTCCCGAACTGATCAACACTAGGCCACTTCTATCGAGACCTTCTAATCCATCGATCCTGAACCAGAGTACATAGCCACAAAAACAAAGTAGTACGTGAGACAAAATAGTCTCGTGAGATACATGGGTTTTTCGACCCATTCTCAAAAGATTTATAAATAATAATTGAAATATTATAAACACTTATCTTTATCAACTTTATTAGCTCATTTTCTAATCATTTATTCGTATTAGCTAATAAGTTTACCATAATCTCATTCATCACATAAACACAAATATGTAAGCTATCTCCAAGCTTACTCTTTCTTTATCACATATGCAACGGACCTCTCCGATGCCAACTCTCCCGATATGGGACGTCATAGGTAAACTATCAAGGTAATTGGGATCCCCCATCTTACCGAGATTCATAAGCTCTCCCCGTTTCCGGGTCGTCATGCTCACCCAACACTGGGTGTCGTAAACTGTGACGTTCTACTCTTTGCGCAGGGAGGTACCACCCCAAGTAGACGTCTCATGCTCCCCCATTTCTGGGCGGTCTTATTCCGGATATCTTATTCATCACATATGAGCCTCAGCTCCATTCATCCCAATCATCTTTTATTAGAATACATATATTCTAATTATCTCATCATTCTCACTACTTAATCATTTTCAATATTGACTTTACCAAGTCCTTTAATAAATGAACATATTTATTACTTATCAAAAATCACTTTACTTTAACTTTACTTTGACTAAAATGCTTATCTCTTACTAGTCACTTTATACACATCCTCTTACCAATTCAATCACTACTCTTACTAGTATAATTTTACTAATAAATATTTATTACTTAAAAATCATCATCATTAGTTTTATTAATACATCTACTAATAAAACTCTATATCATATACTTTCAAACATTAGCTTTACTAATACTTCTTATTAATAAAAACTCATTAACAATTTATATAATCATACTTACTCATCAAAATAGTCAAGTATATAGACTACAACTTAATAGCATATTAAACACATTTTCCTTATCTTTCAAATCTCTAACTTTACAAGGATATTTCTAATGACTCCATAAACATCATTTTATTTCAAAATTCCTTTGCTATGTACCCGGTTAAAAGTCACATGTACTCACCTTAGTCAAGCTTGATCCTCTTGTGCTTCTTTAACCAAATCTTCACTTCCCAAGACTTGTAAACTCCAAGTCTTTCAACAAATGTCCTAATCATGAAACCACACAAGGTTTAACATCAAACATCACCATTGACTACATATTATAACACTACTTAACAACTACCATCATTTTCCCCAATTTCTACCAAACCCTAATTTCATAAATCTCAATATCATCATAAATCCATGTTATGAACATGTTTTCCTTGTCAAAATGTTGTAGATCTAAGTTATATAACTTCAATTTCATCACCCATGACAAACCCTCCAACAAGGGTTTGCATACATCACCCAAAAACACCATCTATAACAAATAGGAGTAGAGATTTACCTTTTATCTTCAACAAGGAAGCAAAATCACCAGATTTGGAGTGCAAAATGAGCTCCAAACACCCTTTTCCACTCAAAATATGTATAAACACTTAGTGAGAGAGAGTTGGGATGAAGAATGAACACAAAATGCCCAAAATCCCGATTTTAACATGTTTCAGACATGTTTCGCGTCGCTAAAGCAGAAATAGCGTCGCTATTCTAGTCCCCGCGTTATTTCGCATCACAAGATCGCGCCGCGATCTCCTACGCGATCTCAAGATCGCGTTTTCCCACCGCTATTTACACCCTGCAGCTAAGGCTGCACTTTTTCATCAATGTCATTACCCGGTTTCGTTCATAACTTTCACGTACGGTGTCCAAACAACACGAAACTAATTCCTACGTGCTTTAAACGATTTATCCTTATTTATCATTTTCATAATTTATTTGATTCAAATTTCGGATCGTTACAACTATCTACCCCTCAAAAGGATTCCGTCCTCGGAATCAACTCAAAGATTTCCAATCCGCATTAATTCACGCATACCATTTTATTCTCTTACATCTATCATAACCAACTTTTCCAATCACGGTCCAATGACCATTATACCTTTAAAGACCCACTTAACTCCGTCATGCTCAAACGGGTCATAAAATCAAACTTTTAATCCTTAACAACCAAACGGGTCAAAGTCGTACCCTTCGACTACACCTCTTTCCATTAATCAATTACCCATTCTCATATACATGTAGATGATTCCTTATGACCTTACCATTGCTTACCCATTCTTGCAAAAGTCAAAACCCGATTTTGACCAAGGCCAACAATCCATTAGTTGACCATCCTTGACTTATGAATAAAGTCAAACTTACTTTGCAAAATCCTCATACTTTTTACTAGTGTGACATCACTTCTCAAGCTTTTCATTCCCGATTCCGATATCTATATTTTCTTTCTCAATTACTCCTCTTATCCTCGATTTCAACTCCCACAATCTATTAGCAATTTCCATTTAAAGCAGTATCACTCTCTATTACTATTAACTTTGCTTCTTAAAAGCATCCAATATAATCTATAAGGTGTAGGCATCACCCACACAAACCTATTCTTTAAACTCAACTCAGTTTCTCACTTACCATATAATTATAGCAAAACTTAACCATGCGGTTCTATATACACCAGATATAAACATCTTAATCCTGATACAACAAATCATACTTTCACTATCTCATCGAGATGATCGGAAAGCCTCCAATCCATCACGATCCAAACTGTCACAATGATCGGAAAGCCTCCAATCCAAAGTGACTCATCCAATCTCGTTAACCGGAAAGCCTCCGATCAAACAAGACCCATACAATATCATTCTATCTTGCATACAATTCATATATGTTAAGGCAAAAAGCCTTACCCCTTTGGATCTTAAGATAACTAAACAACCTAGACTAGCTTTGATTAATATGTAGAATAATATAGCTAAGTTTAGGTCTGATACTGAGTGATCAGTATTAGAACTCAGTATCAGTACTCAGTATCAAATAGTGATACTGAGTAGAAGGACTGAGTGATACTCAGTATAGTAACGGACTAAGATCAAATCCCTTGATCTTAGTCATTTTCCTTGCTTAGTCCTTCGGTTACTCCTTTGCTCATTATGTAAGATCTCTATAACATTATTAATAGAGATCATCTTGCAAAGGAGTACTCACCAATTCACTTTACACATTCACATCTTTTGTAATTGATCAGTGGTTTTGTTATTCCGCAACAAGCCACACTTAGTGGATTTATACATTGACCATATTCTTGTGTTATCACTTTAATATTTCTCTAAGTATAATATTCTATCAATTAACATTATAAACCAGGGTTGTTGTGACCTAACAACTGGTATCAGAGCAGGCTAAATAATCTTCTATTTAGTCGATCTATAACCCTGGCAGCCATTTCCTACATCTATCCCTCCAACACTCAAAAATCCAAAATGTCTACAATTATTGCACCAGTTATGTCTGGAAAGGGAGTACCCATCTTTGATGGAAAAGACTTCCATCAATGGAAGCTCAAAGCTCAGTGGTATCTTGAATCTATTCATCATGAGATGCTCACTGTGCTAAATGATGGTCCCATCATTCCACAAACTGTGGAACCGGTTGCTGCTACTGATGATGCTCCTGAGGGCATAAGATCTGTACCTAAACTAAAGCACAACTGGACTGACACTGACCGTCAGTTGTATGCTTTAGACTCCAGAGCTAAAGGAGTGATTGGTAATGCTGTTACAAAAGAGATACTTAATGCAATTATGAAATTGCCAACAGCAAAGGCTATGTGGGATAGCCTATCAGTCACTTATGAAGGTACAGCAAAGGTGAAGTTGCAAAGAAAAAGCAACATGAGAAGGAAATATGAAAATTTCTTTTCAACTCCAAATGAAGACATCACCACTCTCTATAACAGGTTCAATACTGTTATCCATGATTTAATCAGTGTAGGCATTGTGAAAGAGGAAGGAGAGCTTGTTCAAAAGTTTCTGGATAGCCTTCCCCAACAATTTCTTGACATGACAAACTCTGTCAATGCTGCTAACAACATTGAGTCATACACTCTTCAAACTTTGTATGGTTTAATGCTGAATCATGAGGAGAATAATGCTGCAAGACTGATCAACTGGAAGAAAACTGACAAGTCTTCCACTGGTATGGCTCTAGTTGTGCAACAGGCTTATACTGTGACTGAGCCAGAAGAACCAGAAGTTGATCTTGCTGATGCTGAGGCAGAAGAGCTTGAAACTCAAATGGCTCTCATGTCTATGAAGCTGGATCAGTTGAAGAAGAAGAGGCTTGGTGTTAGCTCTTCTAATACTGACCCTAGATCAGGTATGTGCTATAGGTGTGGAAAGCCTGGACATATTGCTGCAAATTGTCATACTAAGTCTTCTGAGACTGACCAAAATGACAAGATTGCATACCGAGCAAAAAGATATAGAGACAAATATGTCAAGCTGAAGAATTGGAGCAAGGGAAAGAGGGCCGAAGGAAATGGAGCACCTCATCAAGCACTTTACTCAGAAGCCTGGATGGATGAAGAGTTAAGTGATGATGAAGAGGAGATTGAAAATAAAGCCTTTATGGCTTTCACTGAAGATGATTTGAAGAGTTCCTTTGAAAAGGATATCAAAGAGGCTGAGAGGATGAGTGTTCATACTGATTGGGATTCCACTCAGTTGTACAAGGTAAGTTCCTTTCAAACTTATTCAGTGAATGAAAAAACCAAGATTTTTGAGTATATGCTTGTTGATCTTAAAACTTCTGTACAAAAAGAAAAAGCTTTAAAATTAACAATTAAAGAACTTGAAAGGGTAAATAATGAAAACTTGGATAAACTAGCAAAATATAAAGATTTAGAACTAAATTTTTCAGATTTAAAAGACATTAACCAAAGATTAGCTGATAAAGCTCATTTACACAAACTTGAAAAAGAGAAATTTGAAAAACAGTGTAAATCTTGGGGAAATGCTTCAATAAAATTAAATAAATGTTTAAATGAACAATTTCCAGAAAATGTGAGGGCTGCACTTGGTGTTGATCCTCAATTTAAAAGCAGGAACAATTTTGCTGATTTATTTGAAGAGTTTTCTACTATGAACCCTATTAATTTTGTAAAAGCTAAAACTTTATGTGAAGTTGGATGTCAAACTGAGTCAGATGATGAAGAAAATGAAATTTTAGAAAAACCTATTGGTCCTTCCATCTGCTCAAAGTGCTATACTGAGCTACAAGAACTCAGTATTGAATTTCAAATAACAGAAATTTCTGATACCGAGCTACCAATAGTTCAGTATGACACTTCTGCTGTTCCACCTTTTGAATTATTATTTAATACAACAACTTTTGAATTATATAATGATAATAAAACAACTTCTATCTCACATGTTTCATCAAATACAGAAGTTGCAGGAACAGAAACATCAAATACTGAGACATCTAAAGTACCTGTTAAAGTTGTTCCTTCAAAACATGATAAACAAAAGACAACTTCAACTAGGTCTTTGGTTGGCAAAGACAAGAAGTCTACCACTAATAAAATTAGAAAGACTTCTCTGCCAAATAAAAATAAACAACCAGATCATCCATCTCCTAAACCAGTTAAAAACAATATTAATACATCTATTAGAAATAACAAAATTAATGTTTTAAAAACACTTGGTGATCAGGTCAAATCTTTAAGTAAACAATTTGCAAAACTCGTTCATACTGACCTACCAAAAGTGAAACATTTTTCTAAAATACCATATGAAAATATGTTTAGAAATAGACCTAGGAAATGTTATAGATGTCATCATACTGGTCATAAGGGAGATGAATGCTGGACTGATCTCTCAAGTCCTAGGTACTCAGTACCAAAGAAAAGGAGAGAAACTAAGTCAGTATCACCAAAGAAAACTTCTAAAGTTACCCCTGAAGTGATACCGACCTCTTCACATAAAGAGATCAAGTCAAATTGTGTTTATCCCACCAAAGGTCCCATTCAAAAATGGGTTCCTAAAAGGAACTAATTCTTATTTTGTGTCTTGTGCAGGGTGACAGAAAGTGGTACTTAGATAGTGGCTGCTCAAGACACATGACAGGCAGTATGGAATACCTTCTTAATTATACTCCAGAGAAGGGTCCTTCTGTCAAGTTTGGAGATGACTCAGTGGGAAAGACAAGAGGTTATGGTGTGATCAAGGCAGGCAACATAACTTTTAAAAGAGTTGCCTATGTAGAGGGTAACTTTAGAATGGACAAGATGAGTGGTGATATTGATTTAATAAAACAGTCAGTATCACTCCTTCAACAACCACAGCAGCCTCCACAAACTCCACCAGGTTCACCTGGTGACCACAATGAAGAAGGAGAAGGAGAAGGAGGTGCTGGTGATACTGATGCTGCAACTGAGCCCATGCCCTCTCCTACTCTTGAACAACCTGAAGGGGACATGGGTGGTGATACTGATCCTCTTCCCTCCTCATCAAATGATAACAAAAAGGGGGAGAAAAGACAAAGAGATTCTGAGGTTGATCAAACTGAGCCTTCTGCTCAGGGGGAGAAAAGAAGAAGATTGAATGAAGATCAACCTCAACAACAACATCAGCAAAGCCCTCATACTGGGCCATTTCGCATTCAGTATGAGAGAAGAAGACAAAGAACAAGGTCAGAATTACAAGTTCAAGACCCACTTGAGCCATCTGCTCAGGGGGAGACTCATACTGACCAACCACAACAAGCTTATACTGAGCCACCTGCTCTAGAAGAAAATAACTTACAAATTGTGGTCTATAGACCTTTTGTGTGGCCCATTGCTGATGATGAAGCTGAAGAACATCCAGTGGAATCAGAAGATTTTTTAAACTTTGCATTGGATGAAGCAAATAAAGAAACCTCTTCATCATCATTCTCAGATGATGAAGAGCATACAAGAAAATCTATCTCATCTCAGGCTGAAGGACCTTCTAGAATTCCTAGAAGACCAATAACCAGAAGAATGACAAATGTGGTTATGTCCTCAGAATCTAGTGAAGAACAAGATCCAGCTCCTCTGATCTCAAGACCTAGAAGATCTGCTCAGTTTACTGAGGGAAAGAGTGAAGCTGAGGATGAGATTGAGGCCCAAAGGTTCTTCCCTGTTAAGGAAGAACCTGAATCTGAGTCTGAAGATGTTCCAAGAAGATCTCATACTGTAAGAAGAACTGGAGATGAATTACTTGAACAGTATTGGAACATTGTGGCACAAAGAACAAGATATAGGGAAACAAGGATGAGTATGCTGAGGAAGAAAGCATTTCCAACTGTAAGAGACATATACTGGCTAAATGAGTTTGTCAACAAAATAAAGGTCAAAACTGTTGATAGATCAATTGTTGCAACTTGTACTGGGCCAGTCAGTCCTCCAATGAAGTTTCTCCTCCATGACATTCAAAATATGGGACTTCATGATTGGATAAAAATTGCTAGACTGATCAAGGAAATG
This sequence comes from Calendula officinalis, assembly GCA_963853835.1. Taxonomy (NCBI): domain Eukaryota; kingdom Viridiplantae; phylum Streptophyta; class Magnoliopsida; order Asterales; family Asteraceae; genus Calendula; species Calendula officinalis. The sequence continues at coordinate 44,543,670 of OY970827.1, forward strand.
CCTTCAAGATCTTCTGAAGCCCAAGTGATGATGGATGAAATCTGGGCTGTATCTGCTATATGCTATGAAAAAGGCATTCTTTATGCAGCAGAATACAGGGCACTCAGTGTGATGACTGAAGCTATGAGGAACAACAAACCTGAGTGTCTTAATACTTTCAGAATAATTCCCACATATACTGTTCCCCCTAATCTCATTTTTCAGGATCAAAAGAGTACCATATATCCAACATCTGGATACATGTATACTGACTCAGATGACAGGGAATGCTTCATTACTGAAGCAGATTTGGCAACAGCTCCTATCAGCCATTTGGTGGGTCTTAAATGGATGATAACCAAGAAAGAAGATGCTTGGTTTAGAAAAAAGATAGTTGCTGTACTAAACAACAGGCAAGATGAACTGAAGAAAAGAGAAGAGTTCATCCATGTGAAGAAAGAAGTCTTCTACGAGTTTGAATCGATCAACAAAGACTAAAGAAGAAGACTTTGCAGCCTGTAGCTTATTTTGTTTAGTTTTTTCTTTGTAATTGTTTTGTTATCATTAGATAGGGGGAGATTGTTAAGGCAAAAAGCCTTACCCCTTTGGATCTTAAGATAACAAAACAACCTAGACTAGCTTTGATTAATATGTAGAATAATATAGCTAAGTTTAGGTCTGATACTGAGTGATCAGTATTAGAACTCAGTATCAGTACTCAGTATCAAATAGTGATACTGAGTAGAAGGACTGAGTGATACTCAGTATAGTAACGGACTAAGATCAAATCCCTTGATCTTAGTCATTTTCCTTGCTTAGTCCTTCGGTTACTCCTTTGCTCATTATGTAAGATCTCTATAACATTATAAATAGAGATCATCTTGCAAAGGAGTACTCACCAATTCACTTTACACATTCACATCTTTTGTAATTGATCAGTGGTTTTGTTATTCCGCAACAAGCCACACTTAGTGGATTTATACATTGACCATATTCTTGTGTTATCACTTTAATATTTCTCTAAGTATAATATTCTATCAATTAACATTATAAACCAGGGTTGTTGTGACCTAACAATATATGCATCATTCACTTAGTATAATGCTGTCATTTTTCTTTCATAACTAATCACATTCTTTATTCAAATTTACACTTTTCCACATCTTACATATTATTTCCTACTTAAAATCACATGCCTTACAAAGGCCACTATTCCCACTCATACACAATACCACACGGTATACACATATTCACTTCTAGTGCTCTCCACTAATCAAATTATTTATCAACTGACTTTTATAAAAATCCTTTCTCCACATTAATATTTTCCAACTTTTCCTTTACCACCGAGGTAGCCACTAACACCTTTTTAATTATCCATACTTTACCGATTCACCCGGTCTTTATGAGTCAACCCAATGACTCTGATCGATACACATACCTAAACTATCACACATTTCTATAAACTTTTACCATTAATAAATTGTTCACCCCTGACATCGCATACGTCACCCTGACATAAAACATTTACACTACTTATCCGAATTCTCACCGAACACTAGAGTTCCTTTTTCAAAATCATTATTTCTATAGCTTTCTACTCATACTGAAACTTAGTACTTCACTATACTACTACCCTTTCTTTGAACACATTTACTATTCTCATGATTTACATTCCGATAATCTATAACGACATAATTCTTTCTACTCTTACCTCCCGCGACATACCGGTCATCAACCCATTCAAATATACACATATAATAAACAGGGGAGATATTCTCCCACACCTATTTTTCACACTTTTACTATCCATTTATAATTTATTCTCATACCCAATTCATATAAACACCAATTTCTAATTATAAACCATTAATCTTTATAAATGAATTACCTGAAGCGGCTCCATGAGTTCCCTTTACCCGATTCCTGTTGGCGGTTGATGCTAACGTGCCGGTTCTCTTTCTCGGGCACGCACTACTATAGTGTCCCACCTCGTGACAAGTGTAGCATTCCACTTCGTCGAGGTTCCTTACATTACAATCTTTTGCTCGGTGCCCAACACGACCACACTTGAAGCATATAGCCGTATTTGCCTTGCATTCCCCACGGTGATTCTTCCCACAACTTTGACAACTTCCAATACCACTATGCTTTGATGAACTCGACCCCAATCCTTCTTTCTTTGATGATCCCAAGCTATTATCGAGCTTCTTCTTTTCCTTTCCTGATGCCGACTCTTGTGCCCTCCGGCGAATCACCCTTTCAACACCTCGAGCGGTACAAATGGCCTCATCTAATGTGGCCGCTCGTTTGACTTCCAATTCAAACTCAGATGGTAGTCCATTAGCATACCGAACCACCTTCGAACGTTCAGTCGGATAAGCCTTGATTACAAACGGAAGCAATCCCGTAAACTTTTTGGTGTATTCCTCCACCGTCATATTACCCTTCTTGATGAACACGAACTCTTCTTGCAATTCCTCTAAATCTCTCTCAGGACAAAAACTTTTCCTTTAATCTACTCGTGAACTCCTTCCACGTCATCTTGTACAACACCTTCCTACCCAAAGTCTCATACATGGTATCCCACCATGTCAACGCTTCATCCTTCAACTGTCGGGATGCATAAGCAACCATATCTTTCTTCGAACACTTGCTACTCTCTAGTACTTGTTCAGTTTCACGTATCCAACGCATCGTCACCTTCGGTTCCGAACTACCATAATACACTCCGGGGTTGCACGACATGAATGTCTTTTAGGTGCATCCTTCTCTTTCATCCGACTCCGAATCATCAGTCTCCTCGGTCAATGACTTATCTGCACGGGTCTTGCTACCCGAAGACTTACTTCCACCGCGAGATTTAGAATCATCTCGCATATCCACATTCAAACGGGTATCGATAATCCGGTTCATATCCGCATTCACCACGTCCCTCATCTGATTAAACATATTCCTGATCGATTCCATAAGTACCGGAGTTTGGTTTGCATCAAAACCGAAACCCTCTCCATTATTACCGGGATGACTCGGGATTCGATTTGAATCCGCCTCATGATCTCGTGGAACTTCTCCACCTCTTGGGCTCACCATTTGCTATATCAATACATTAAACCATTAGAACTCAAAAGATTGACTCAAAAGTCAAATATAATCCAATTAGCCCCAAACATAATCTTTCCTCTTAGGGGTCAACCCTAATATACTCATACTTATATGGTCTCAAAAGATCAAACAAGGAAATCCTATGGAAACATACGGTCCTACTAGCATAGCTTAAGACTAGGGAGGTCAAACATACCTAATTCACTTAAACTATAGCTCTGATACCAAGTTGTAACACCTCAATTTTCAAAACATCTTTTAAAACATATTTTTAAATAAAAATATTACAAGATCCAATATCCCAAAATACGGTTTAACAAAAACCATTAAAAGTTTATCAGAGTTTAAAACCGATGTTACAAGACAATATCAAAACCATAGGATAAACGGGATCTACCTACGAGCTCCCGAACTGATCAACACTAGGCCACTTCTATCGAGACCTTCTAATCCATCGATCCTGAACCAGAGTACATAGCCACAAAAACAAAGTAGTACGTGAGACAAAATAGTCTCGTGAGATACATGGGTTTTTCGACCCATTCTCAAAAGATTTATAAATAATAATTGAAATATTATAAACACTTATCTTTATCAACTTTATTAGCTCATTTTCTAATCATTTATTCGTATTAGCTAATAAGTTTACCATAATCTCATTCATCACATAAACACAAATATGTAAGCTATCTCCAAGCTTACTCTTTCTTTATCACATATGCAACGGACCTCTCCGATGCCAACTCTCCCGATATGGGACGTCATAGGTAAACTATCAAGGTAATTGGGATCCCCCATCTTACCGAGATTCATAAGCTCTCCCCGTTTCCGGGTCGTCATGCTCACCCAACACTGTGTGTCGTAAACTGTGACGTTCTACTCTTTGCGCAGGGAGGTACCACCCCAAGTAGACGTCTCATGCTCCCCCATTTCTGGGCGGTCTTATTCCGGATATCTTATTCATCACATATGAGCCTCAGCTCCATTCATCCCAATCATCTTTTATTAGAATACATATATTCTAATTATCTCATCATTCTCACTACTTAATCATTTTCAATATTGACTTTACCAAGTCCTTTAATAAATGAACATATTTATTACTTATCAAAAATCACTTTACTTTAACTTTACTTTGACTAAAATGCTTATCTCTTACTAGTCACTTTATACACATCCTCTTACCAATTCAATCACTACTCTTACTAGTATAATTTTACTAATAAATATTTATTACTTAAAAATCATCATCATTAGTTTTATTAATACATCTACTAATAAAACTCTATATCATATACTTTCAAACATTAGCTTTACTAATACTTCTTATTAATAAAAACTCATTAACAATTTATATAATCATACTTACTCATCAAAATAGTCAAGTATATAGACTACAACTTAATAGCATATTAAACACATTTTCCTTATCTTTCAAATCTCTAACTTTACAAGGATATTTCTAATGACTCCATAAACATCATTTTATTTCAAAATTCCTTTGCTATGTACCCGGTTAAAAGTCACATGTACTCACCTTAGTCAAGCTTGATCCTCTTGTGCTTCTTTAACCAAATCTTCACTTCCCAAGACTTGTAAACTCCAAGTCTTTCAACAAATGTCCTAATCATGAAACCACACAAGGTTTAACATCAAACATCACCATTGACTACATATTATAACACTACTTAACAACTACCATCATTTTCCCCAATTTCTACCAAACCCTAATTTCATAAATCTCAATATCATCATAAATCCATGTTATGAACATGTTTTCCTTGTCAAAATGTTGTAGATCTAAGTTATATAACTTCAATTTCATCACCCATGACAAACCCTCCAACTAGGGTTTGCATACATCACCCAAAAACACCATCTATAACAAATAGGAGTAGAGATTTACCTTTTATCTTCAACAAGGAAGCAAAATCACCAGATTTGGAGTGCAAAATGAGCTCCAAACACCCTTTTCCACTCAAAATATGTATAAACACTTAGTGAGAGAGAGTTGGGATGAAGAATGAACACAAAATGCCCAAAATCCCGATTTTAACATGTTTCAGATATGTTTCGCGTCGCTAAAGCAGAAATAGCGTCGCTATTCTAGTCCCCGCGTTATTTCGCATCACAAGATCGCGCCGCGATCTCCTACGCGATCTCAAGATCGCGTTTTCCCACCGCTATTTACACCCTGCAGCTAAGGCTGCACTTTTTCATCAATGTCATTACCCGGTTACGTTCATAACTTTCACGTACGGTGTCCAAACAACACGAAACTAATTCCTACGTGCTTTAAACGATTTATCCTTATTTATCATTTTCATAATTTATTTGATTCAAATTTCGGATCGTTACAACTATCTACCCCTCAAAAGGATTCCGTCCTCGGAATCAACTCAAAGATTTCCAATCCGCATTAATTCACGCATACCATTTTATTCTCTTACATCTATCATAACCAACTTTTCCAATCACGGTCCAATGACCATTATACCTTTAAAGACCCACTTAACTCCGTCATGCTCAAACGGGTCATAAAATCAAACTTTTAATCCTTAACAACCAAACGGGTCAAAGTCGTACCCTTCGACTACACCTCTTTCCATTAATCAATTACCCATTCTCATATACATGTAGATGATTCCTTATGACCTTACCATTGCTTAACCATTCTTGCAAAAGTCAAAACCCGATTTTGACCAAGGCCAACAATCCATTAGTTGACCATCCTTGACTTATGAATAAAGTCAAACTTACTTTGCAAAATCCTCATACTTTTTACTAGTGTGACATCACTTCTCAAGCTTTTCATTCCCGATTCCAATATCTATATTTTCTTTCTCAGTTACTCCTCTTATCCTCGATTTCAACTCCCACAATCTATTAGCAATTTCCATTTAAAGCAATATCACTCTCTATTACTCTTTGACTTTCATCCAATTACTTATACCATTTATACCTTCAAACGTCCTTATACCATACTTGTAATTTCGATTACCGGCTTTAGAGTCTTAGTCACATCCGATTGTGGTCTAGCCACTCATCATACGATTTTCCCCACTCGTCAATTACTATGAACTTTGCTTCTTAAAAGCATCCAATATAATCTATAAGGTGTAGGCATCACCCACACAAACCTATTCTTTAAACTCAACTCAGTTTCTCACTTACCATATAATTATAGCAAAACTTAACCATGCGGTTCTATATACACCAGATATAAACATCTTAATCCTAATACAACAAATCATACTTTCACTATCTCATCGAGATGATCGGAAAGCCTCCAATCCATCACGATCCAAACTGTCACAATGATCGGAAAGCCTCCAATCCAAAGTGACTCATCCAATCTCGTTAACCGGAAAGCCTCCGATCAAACAAGACCCATACAATATCATTCTATCTTGCATACAATTCATATATGCATCATTCACTTAGTATAATGCTGTCAGTTTTCTTTCATAACTAATCACATTCTTTATTCAAATTTACACTTTTCCACATCTTACATATTATTTCCTACTTAAAATCACATGCCTTACAAAGGCCACTATTCCCACTCATACACAATACCACACGGTATACACATATTCACTTCTAGTGCTCTCCACTAATCAAATTATTTATCAACCGACTTTTATAAAAATCCTTTCTCCACATTAATATTTTCCAACTTTTCCTTTACCACCGAGGTAGCCACTGACACCTTTTTAATTATCCATACTTTACCGATTCACCCGGTCTTTATGAGTCAACCCAATGACTCTGATCGATACACATACCTAAACTATCACACATTTCTATAAACTTTTACCATTAATAAATTGTTCACCCCTGACATCGCATACGTCACCCTGACATAAAACATTTACACTACTTATCCGAATTCTCACCGAACACTAGAGTTCCTTTTTCAAAATCATTATTTCTATAGCTTTCTACTCATACTGAAACTTAGTACTTCACTATACTACTACCCTTTCTTTGAACACATTTACTATTCTCATGATTTACATTCCGATAATCTATAACGACATAATTCTTTCTACTCTTACCTCCCGCGACATACCGGTCATCAACCCATTCAAATATACACATATAATAAACAGGGGAGATATTCTCCCACACCTATTTTTCACACTTTTACTATCCATTTATAATTTATTCTCATACCCAATTCATATAAACACCAATTTCTAATTATAAACCATTAATCTTTATAAATGAATTACCTGAAGCGGCTCCATGAGTTCCCTTTACCCGATTCCTGTTGGCGGTTGATGCTGACGTGCCGGTTCTCTTTCTCGGGCACGCACTACAATAGTGTCCCACCTCGTGACAAGTGTAGCATTCCACTTCGTCGAGGTTCCTTACTTTACAATCTTTTGCTCGGTGCCCAACACGACCACACTTGAAGCATATAGCCGTATTTGCCTTGCATTCCCCACGGTGATTCTTCCCACAACTTTGACAACTTCCAATACCACTATGCTTTGATGAACTCGACCCCAATCCTTCTTTCTTTGATGATCCCAAGCTATTATCGAGCTTCTTCTTTTCCTTTCCTGATGCCGACTCTTGTGCCCTCCGGCGAATCACCCTTTCAACACCTCGAGCGGTACAAATGGCCTCATCTAACGTGGCCGCTCGTTTGACTTCCAATTCAAACTCAGATGGTAGTCCATTAGCATACCGAACCACCTTCGAACGTTCAGTCGGATAAGCCTTGATTACAAACGGAAGCAATCCCGTAAACTTTTTGGTGTATTCCTCCACCGTCATATTACCCTTCTTGATGAACACGAACTCTTCTTGCAATTCGTCTAAATCTCTCTCAGGACAAAAACTTTTCCTTTAATCTACTCGTGAACTCCTTCCACGTCATCTTGTACAACACCTTCCTACCCAAAGTCTCATACATGGTATCCCACCATGTCAACGCTTCATCCTTCAACTGTCGGGATGCATAAGCAACCATATCTTTCTTCGAACACTTGCTACTCTCTAGTACTTGTTCAGTTTCACGTATCCAACGCATCGTCACCTTCGGTTCCGAACTACCATAATACACTCCGGGGTTGCACGACATGAATGTCTTTTAGGTGCATCCTTCTCTTTCATCCGACTCCGAATCATCAGTCTCCTCGGTCAATGACTTATCTGCACGGGTCTTGCTACCCGAAGACTTACTTCCACCGCGAGATTTAGAATCATCTCGCATATCCACATTCAAACGGGTATCGATAATCCGGTTCATATCCGCATTCACCACGTCCCTCATCTGATTAAACATATTCCTGATCGATTCCATAAGTACCGGAGTTTGGTTTGCATCAAAACCGAAACCCTCTCCATTATTACCGGGATGACTCGGGATTCGATTTGAATCCGCCTCATGATCTCGTGGAACTTCTCCACCTCTTGGGCTCACCATTTGCTATATCAATACATTAAACCATTAGAACTCAAAAGATTGACTCAAAAGTCAAATATAATCCAATTAGCCCCAAACATAATCTTTCCTCTTAGGGGTCAACCCTAATATACTCATACTTATATGGTCTCAAAAGATCAAACAAGGAAATCCTATGGAAACATACGGTCCTACTAGCATAGCTTAAGACTAGGGAGGTCAAACCTACCTAATTCACTTAAACTATAGCTCTGATACCAAGTTGTAACACCTCAATTTTCAAAACATCTTTTAAAACATATTTTTAAATAAAAATATTACAAGATCCAATATCCCAAAATACGGTTTAACAAAAACCATTAAAAGTTTATCAGAGTTTAAAACCGATGTTACAAGACAATATCAAAACCATAGGATAAACGGGATCTACCTACGAGCTCCCGAACTGATCAACACTAGGCCACTTCTATCGAGACCTTCTAATCCATCGATCCTGAACCAGAGTACATAGCCACAAAAACAAAGTAGTACGTGAGACAAAATAGTCTCGTGAGATACATGGGTTTTTCGACCCATTCTCAAAAGATTTATAAATAATAATTGAAATATTATAAACACTTATCTTTATCAACTTTATTAGCTCATTTTCTAATCATTTATTCGTATTAGCTAATAAGTTTACCATAATCTCATTCATCACATAAACACAAATATGTAAGCTATCTCCAAGCTTACTCTTTCTTTATCACATATGCAACGGACCTCTCCGATGCCAACTCTCCCGATATGGGACGTCATAGGTAAACTATCAAGGTAATTGGGATCCCCCATCTTACCGAGATTCATAAGCTCTCCCCGTTTCCGGGTCGTCATGCTCACCCAACACTGGGTGTCGTAAACTGTGACGTTCTACTCTTTGCGCAGGGAGGTACCACCCCAAGTAGACGTCTCATGCTCCCCCATTTCTGGGCGGTCTTATTCCGGATATCTTATTCATCACATATGAGCCTCAGCTCCATTCATCCCAATCATCTTTTATTAGAATACATATATTCTAATTATCTCATCATTCTCACTACTTAATCATTTTCAATATTGACTTTACCAAGTCCTTTAATAAATGAACATATTTATTACTTATCAAAAATCACTTTACTTTAACTTTACTTTGACTAAAATGCTTATCTCTTACTAGTCACTTTATACACATCCTCTTACCAATTCAATCACTACTCTTACTAGTATAATTTTACTAATAAATATTTATTACTTAAAAATCATCATCATTAGTTTTATTAATACATCTACTAATAAAACTCTATATCATATACTTTCAAACATTAGCTTTACTAATACTTCTTATTAATAAAAACTCATTAACAATTTATATAATCATACTTACTCATCAAAATAGTCAAGTATATAGACTACAACTTAATAGCATATTAAACACATTTTCCTTATCTTTCAAATCTCTAACTTTACAAGGATATTTCTAATGACTCCATAAACATCATTTTATTTCAAAATTCCTTTGCTATGTACCCGGTTAAAAGTCACATGTACTCACCTTAGTCAAGCTTGATCCTCTTGTGCTTCTTTAACCAAATCTTCACTTCCCAAGACTTGTAAACTCCAAGTCTTTCAACAAATGTCCTAATCATGAAACCACACAAGGTTTAACATCAAACATCACCATTGACTACATATTATACCACTAGTTAACAACTAGCATCATTTTCCCCAATTTTACCAAACCCTAATTTCATAAATCTCAATATCATCATAAATCCATGTTATGAACATGTTTTCCTTGTCAAAATGTTGTAGATCTAAGTTATATAACTTCAATTTCATCACCCATGACAAACCCTCCAACTAGGGTTTGCATACATCACCCAAAAACACCATCTATAACAAATAGGAGTTGAGATTTACCTTTTATCTTCAACAAGGAAGCAAAATCACCAGATTTGGAGTGCAAAATGAGCTCCAAACACCCTTTTCCACTCAAAATATGTATAAACACTTAGTGAGAGAGAGTTGGGATGAAGAATGAACACAAAATGCCCAAAATCCCGATTTTAACATGTTTCAAACATGTTTCGCGTCGCTAAAGCAGAAATAGCGTCGCTATTCTAGTCCCCGCGTTATTTCGCATCACAAGATCGCGCCGCGATCTCCTACGCGATCTCAAGATCGCGTTTTCCCACCGCTATTTACACCCTGCAGCTAAGGCTGCACTTTTTCATCAATGTCATTACCCGGTTTCGTTCATAACTTTCACGTACGGTGTCCAAACAACACGAAACTAATTCCTACGTGCTTTAAAGGATTTATCCTTATTTATCATTTTTTCATAATTTATTTGATTCAAATTTCGGATCGTTACAACTATCTACCCCTCAAAAGGATTCCGTCCTCGGAATCAACTCAAAGATTTCCAATCCGCATTAATTCACGCATACCATTTTATTCTCTTACATCTATCATAACCAACTTTTCCAATCACGGTCCAATGACCATTATACCTTTAAAGACCCACTTAACTCCGTCATGCTCAAACGGGTCATAAAATCAAACTTTTAATCCTTAACAACCAAACGGGTCAAAGTCGTACCCTTCGACTACACCTCTTTCCATTAATCAATTACCCATTCTCATATACATGTAGATGATTCCTTATGACCTTACCATTGCCTAACCAAAAGTCAAAACCCGATTTTGACCAAGGCCAACAATCCATTAGTTGACCATCCTTGACTTATGAATAAAGTCAAACTTACTTTGCAAAATCCTCATACTTTTTACTAGTGTGACATCACTTCTCAAGCTTTTCATTCCCGATTCCAATATCTATATTTTCTTTCTCAATTACTCCTCTTATCCTCAATTTCAACTCCCACAATCTATTAGCAATTTCCATTTAAAGCAATATCACTCTCTATTACTCTTTGACTTTCATCCAATTACTTATACCATTTATAATTTCCTTCAAACGTCCTTATACCATACTTGTAATTCCCGATTACCGGCTTTAGAGTCTTAGTCACATCCGATTGTGGTCTAGCCACTCATCATACGATTTTCCCCACTCGTCAATTACTATTAACTTTGCTTCTTAAAAGCATCCAATATAATCTATAAGGTGTAGGCATCACCCACACAAACCTATTCTTTAAACTCAACTCAGTTTCTCACTTACCATATAATTATAGCAAAACTTAACCATGCGGTTCTATATACACCAGATATAAACATCTTAATCCTGATACAACAAATCATACTTTCACTATCTCATCGAGATGATCGGAAAGCCTCCAATCCATCACGATCCAAACTGTCACAATGATCGGAAAGCCTCCAATCCAAAGTGACTCATCCAATCTCGTTAACCGGAAAGCCTCCGATCAAACAAGACCCATACAATATCATTCTATCTTGCATACAATTCATATATGCATCATTCACTTAGTATAATGCTGTCATTTTTCTTTCATAACTAATCACATTCTTTATTCAAATTTACACTTTTCCACATCTTACATATTATTTCCTACTTAAAATCACATGCCTTACAAAGGCCACTATTCCCACTCATACACAATACCAAACGGTATACACATATTCACTTCTAGTGCTCTCCACTAATCAAATTATTTATCAACCGACTTTTATAAAAATCCTTTCTCCACATTAATATTTTCCAACTTTTCCTTTACCACCGAGGTAGCCACTAACACCTTTTTAATTATCCATACTTTACCGATTCACCCGGTCTTTATAAGTCAACCCAATGACTCTGATCGATACACATACCTAAACTATCACACATTTCTATAAACTTTTACCATTAATAAATTGTTCACCCCTGACATCGCATACTTCACCCTGGCATAAAACATTTACACTATTTATCCGAATTCTCACCGAACACTAGAGTTCCTTTTTCAAAATCATTATTTCTATAGCTTTCTACTCATACTGAAACTTAGTACTTCACTATACTACTACCCTTTCTTTGAACACATTTACTATTCTCATGATTTACCTTCCAATAATCTATAAGGACATAATTCTTTCTACTCTTACCTCTCGCGACATACCGGTCATCAACCCATTCAAATATACACATATAATAAACCGGGGAGATATTCTCCCCACACCTATTTTTCACACTTTTACTATCCATTTATAATTTATTCTCATACCCAATTCATATAAACACCAATTTCTAATTATAAACCATTAATCTTTATAAATGAATTACCTGAAGCGGCTCCATGAGTTCCCTTTACCCGATTCCTGTTGGCGGTTGATGCTGACGTGTCGGTTCTCTTTCTCGGGCACGCACTACTATAGTGTCCCACCTCGTGACAAGTGTAGCATTCCACTTCGTCGAGGTTCCTTACTTTACAATCTTTTGCTCGGTGCCCAACACGACCACACTTGAAGCATATAGTCGTATTTGCCTTGCATTCCCCACGGTGATTCTTCCCACAACTTTGACAACTTCCAATACCACTATGCTTTGATGAACTCGACCCCAATCCTTCTTTCTTTGATGATCCCAAGCTATTATCGAGCTTCTTCTTTTCCTTTCCTGATGCCGACTCTTGTGCCCTCCGGCGAAACACCCTTTCAACACCTCGAGCGGTACAAATGGCCTCATCTAACGTGGCCGCTCGTTTGACTTCCAATTCAAACTCTGATGGTTGCCCATTAGCATACCGAACCACCTTCGAACGTTCAGTCGGATAAGCCTTGATTACAAACGGAAGCAATCCCGTAAACTTTTTGGTGTATTCCTCCACCGTCATATTACCCTTCTTGATGAACACGAACTCTTCTTGCAATTCCTCTAAATCTCTCTCAGGACAAAACTTTTCCTTTAATCTACTCGTGAACTCCTTCCACGTCATCTTGTACAACACCTTCCTACCCAAAGTCTCATACATGGTATCCCACCATGTCAACGCTTCATCCTTCAACTGTCGGGATGCATAAGCAACCATATCTTTCTTCGAACACTTGCTACTCTCTAGTACTTGTTCAGTTTCACGTATCCAACGCATCGTCACCTTCGGTTCCGAACTACCATAATACACTCCGGGGTTGCACGACATGAATGTCTTTTAGGTGCATCCTTCTCTTTCATCCGACTCCGAATCATCAGTCTCCTCGGTCAATGACTTATCTGCACGGGTCTTGCTACCCGAAGACTTACTTCCACCGCGAGATTTAGAATCATCTCGCATATCCACATTCAAACGGGTATCGATAATCCGGTTCATATCCGCATTCACCACGTCCCTCATCTGATTAAACATATTCCTGATCGATTCCATAAGTACCGGAGTTTGGTTTGCATCAAAACCGAAACCCTCTCCATTATTACCGGGATGACTCGGGATTCGATTTGAATCCGCCTCATGATCTCGTGGAACTTCTCCACCTCTTGGGCTCACCATTTTCTATATCAATACATAAACCATTAGAACTCAAAAGATTGACTCAAAAGTCAAATATAATCCAATTAGCCCCAAACATAATCTTTCCTCTTAGGGGTCAACCCTAATATACTCATACTTATACGGTCTCAAAAGATCAAACAAGGAAATCCTATGGAAACATACGGTCCTACTAGCATAGCTTAAGACTAGGGAGGTCAAACCTACCTAATTCACTTAAACTATAGCTCTGATACCAAGTTGTAACACCTCAATTTTCAAAACATCTTTTAAAACATATTTTTAAATAAAAATATTACAAGATCCAATATCCCAAAATACGGTTTAACAAAAACCATTAAAAGTTTATCAGAGTTTAAAACCGGTGTTACAAGACAATATCAAAACCATAGGATAAACGGGATCTACCTACGAGCTCCCGAACTGATCAACACTAGGCCACTTCTATCGAGACCTTCTAATCCATCGATCCTGAACCTGAGTACATAGCCACAAAAACAAAGTAGTACGTGAGACAAAATAGTCTCGTGAGATACATGGGTTTTTCGACCCATTCTCAAAAGATTTATAAACAATAATTGAAATATTATAAACACTTATCTTTATCAACTTTATTAGCTCATTTTCTAATCATTTATTCGTATTAGCTAATAAGCTTACCATAAGCTCATTCATCACATAAACACAAATATGTAAGCTATCTCCAAGCTTACTCTTTCTTTATCACATATGAAACGGACCTCTCCGATGCCAACTCTCCCGATATGGGACGTCATAGGTAAACTATCAAGGTAATTGGGATCCCCCATCTTACCGAGATTCATAAGCTCTCCCCGTTTCCGGGTCGTCAAGCTCACCCAACATTGGCTGTCGTAAACTGTGACGTTCTACTCTTTGCGCAGGGAGGTACCACCCCAAGTAGACGTCTCATGCACCCCCATTTCTGGGCGGTCTTATTCCGGATATCTTATTCATCACATATGAGCCTCAGCTCCATTCATCACAATCATCTTTTATTAGAATACATATATTCTAATTATCTCATCATTCTCACTACTTAATCATTTTCAATATTGACTTTACCAAGTCCTTTAATAAACGAACATGTTTATTACTTATCAAAAATCACTTTACTTTAACTTTACATTGACTAAAATGATTATCTCTTACTAGTCACTTTATACACATCCTCTTACCAATTCAATCACTACTCTTATTAGTATAATTTTACTAATAAATATTTATTACTTAAAAATCATCATCATTAGTTTTATTAATACATTTACTAATAAAACTCTATATCATATACTTTCAAACATTAGCTTTACTAATACTTCTTATTAATAAAAACTCATTAACAATTTATATAATCATACTTACTCATCAAAATAGTCAAGTATATAGACTATAACTTAATAGCATATTAAACACATTTTCCTTATCTTTCAAATCTCTAACTTTACAAGGATATTTCTAAGGACTCCATAAACATCATTTTATTTCAAAATTCCTTTGCTATGTACCCGGTTAAAAGTCACATGTACTCACCTTAGTCAAGCTTGATCCTCTTGTGCTTCTTTAACCAAATCTTCACTTCCCAAGACTTGTAAACTCCAAGTCTTTCAACAAATGTCCTAATCATGAAACCACACAAGGTTTAACATCAAACATCACCATTGACTACATATTATACCACTACTTAACAACTACCATCATTTTCCCCAATTTCTACCAAACCCTAATTTCATAAATCTCAATATCATCATAAATCCATGTTATGAACATGTTTTCCTTGTCAAAATGTTGTAGATCTAAGTTATATAACTTCAATTTCATCACCCATGACAAACCCTCCAACTAGGGTTTGCATACATCACCCAAAAACACCATCTATAACAAATAGGAGTAGAGATTTACCTTTTATCTTCAACAAGGAAGTAAAATCACCAGATTTGGAGTGCAAAATCAGCTCCAAACACCCTTTTCCACTTAAAATATGTATAAGAACTTATTGAGAGAGAGTTGGGATGAAGAATGAACACAAAATGCCCAAAATCCCGATTTTAACATGTTTCAGACATGTTTCGCGTCGCTAAAGCAGAAATAGCGTCGCTATTCTAGTCCCCGCGTTATTTCACGTCACAAGATCGCGCCGCGATCTCCTACGCGATCTCAAGATCGCGTTTTCCCACCGCTATTTCGGATCGCTGTTCCAACGTTGCACAAGATAGCGCCCGCTATCTAAGATAGCGCCGCTATTTACCCCCTGCAGCTAAGGCTGCACTTTTTCATCAATGTCATTACCCGGTTTCGTTCATAACTTTCACGTACAGTGTCCAAACAACACGAAACCAATTCCTACGTGCTTTAAACGATTTATCCTTATTTATCATATTTTTTCATAATTTATTTGATTCAAATTTCGGGTCGTTACAACTTCATCTAAACAATTTTCCATAAAAAAATTCCTATGTATTTTCTCAATAACCTACATTTCAACCAACAAATATGCGTTAAATCACACAACAACTCTGTTTTTGCAACAAAAAAAAAAGACGTTAACATACATGTTTTAAAATTCATTCATGGATGAATGTTAATACGAAGTAAATATTTACCTACGAATGAAAAATAAAAAAAAAAATCCATACTTAACTACATGTCATTTTTACGCGCGCATATATATATATATATATATATATATATATATATATATATATATATATATATATATATATATATATATATATATATATATATATATATATATATATATATATATATATATATATATATATATATATATATAGTGAAGGATTATATTGAGAACCCTGATTTTAAAAAGAACTTTAAGAACCCTTGATTAACCAATTACAAATTAGTACTTTCTGTTTCATTTAATTAATTAACAAAAAATCAAAAGGGTATTACAGGAATAAATTTTTAAAGTCAGTTTTTGTATTTTTGGAAGTTACGTAGTAATCCCTATATTCATGGATGAGATTTTATCATCTCTCTTATTTTCCCCACCAGATCCCGCCGCACCACCGCCACTAGATCCCGCCGCACCACCGCAGTATTCTTTGACGGAAATACGTATGTTTCTAGATCTGATTTTTTTTAAAATTGCGTATGTGTGTGTAATTCGAGTTTCAGATCAATAAACTGTGTATGTATGTTGTCAAATTAACCTAGCTTTATCAAATAAATTGTTATATGTGGAGTAATTTGTTTTCTGAAGAATCGTGTTTATGATCTGTAGATCATAATCAAATGGGTTATTTAATGATTCCTAATAATTAAGTACCTTTGTTATAGATTTTATAAAGCAGTAGTGTGCTTGGTTAATTGTGTGATTCAAAGTTTCATGAATATTGCGTATCGTAAGCACTACACAGTTGATGTCAAACAAAAGGTCAAACCGAAAACAAAAGGTTAAACATCCATAATATAGTTTTTTCATAATATACATATGTGTGTATATATTGGTATGAATGGTAATTTTTATAGTGGTTGATAATTAACTTAATGTTTGTTACACAGAGATCAAGAAGTCAAGTGAATGGGAAGGTGAATGAAGAGAACACTAATGTATCCGTTGACGTAATGGATGGTGCATAAAGTTCCCTCTGAAATTTAATACCCTAATTTGTATCATTAAGTAAGAAAACTTTGGATTGGTGCAATGAGCGGTTGTTGATTTGGGCAACATAAATGTTATTGTTTGGATACATGAGTTGTACGTGTATGTTATATTTTGGATACATATGTGTTGTACGTGCATGTATGTTATTCAATAATTTTTATGTTTATAGTAAAGTGTATGTTTGAGTTGTATAACATAAATGTCATAGTGTACATATGTGATCTTTGAAATTGAAATAATTTTTGGCTTTTGTATGGATAAGCTGAACATGCATGTCCAAATATGTATATTAAATACAACCGTAAGATAACCTGTAACAATAAATTTTTGAAATAAATGCAAAAAAACATATATGTAAAAAAACACATATGTAAAAAAAACAAGTATGCACAACTGCCTCGACAGAAATAATAAAATAGCGGTAAATTTTCGAAAATAATTCCTAAAATTTAGGAAATTTTCAAAAAAGGAAATATTTCTTTTGAGTAAAATGTCCTAAGTAACCTTTAATAATTAATATCATTTAAATAAATCAAAATTAATTTACTAAATTCTGATTGGTTAATAAGAGTTCTTAGGGTTCTTTTTGAAATCAAGGTTCTCAATATAACTCGACCCTATATATATATATATATACTAGCTTCATAGCCCGCCCGATTGGGCGGGCATGCTTCAAGATTTATATTATAGAAAATTACCAACAAATATTAATAATTTTAAAAATGACATAAGAATCGATAGCTGTAATGATGAGTTTATACAAAATTTGATAATCTCTTTTTACCTATATTATTTTTTCTCTCAATAATTGATAAATCCATAAACAGCAAATATGCACCAAACAGCCCTCATTCCGAATATGCCCTTTTGCTGCCTTTTTAAACTGAAAATATGCACCAAACAGCAAAAACAGCAGAAAAATCAGAAAAATCCCAGAAACTCCATAAAAATGGGAATTTATGCAACTAAGGCCCACAAAAAAATTCAACTTCAAAAATCCACCCCAACTGTCTAATACTGACCAAACAGTCCAGAAAAAACCCATTTGGCCCGTTTTCAAGAAAAAATTCAGAAAAATCTCAAAAAAATCTGAAAAATGGAAAATCATAATCCTAAGTCTTCCACAAAAAATCAGCTTAATCCAAGCAACCAAACTGCCAAACAAATATAATAGGCGATTTTAGGGTATGTTCTATCTCCAATGGGTTACCAAAAAAACTGACTTAGCGGAAACGGGTCAAAGTTGTTCAAGTACTATATCACCACCAAACAGTTTAACAGCCTCTGCAGTCTTATATACATCACGTCCCTATTGCAATCTGAGATTCATATAAATAACAAAGTTGGTTAAGAATTATTGTAGCATTTTTAATAAATATTTTTCACCTGCCCATAACCATCTCCTTTGTCATATTCTGTGACGCCATACTTGTAAGTTAACTCCAACACTGCACTTTCTTCATCACACCCATAACTCATTATGGCTACTGTCTACTGAAAGTAATACATCAATTTATATAATACATTCAAAATACACTTATTACATATCTATATTAAACCTAATGGTTAATTTATAACACTGCCATAAATTTCTCAAAATGAACCCAAAACTGAAATATAATCTCTATTTACAATCATTTTAAAATTAATTAACTATTTAAATAGATAAAAAAATAATATATATTACAAACCATATTGTTTTATTATGTGTTTAAAATTATTAAAAAATAATCTAGTGTATAGATTTATAATACACAATGCAGCACAAAAAGTATAATTAGTGTATACCAAAAAAGTATAATTAGTGTAACTATTTAGTGTAATGATATTCTAAAAATCACCTTGTATTCAGGTTCATCTCTTTTGCGAAGTAGTTTCATTTCATATGCCTTGAGATACAAGAGAGACAGTAAGATCCTACTACAAAAATGTTATTTATAAATCAAAGATATAATTATGGTTGGTTTGACTTTGACCTTTTGATAGAATTGAATGGACCAATCAATATCTCCTACACGTAAATTCACTTGGCAAAATGGTTCAGGAATTCGGGCCTTCCTTTCAAGGATATCAAATAAAGACTATTTTTTAGAATCACTTTTTGTCAAATAATGGCTCTTGGCATTCGCGAAGGTTGCATGAAAGTGAAGGCCAATAATTCATTTGAAGATTTATGTTCATGTGAGGAGCACCACAGCATAATAACAAATAATATTATTATGATTTTATTTTATTTTAGATTTTGTGAAATTAAAAAAATAATAATAATAAAAAAACTTACTCCCATGGGGGCTCGATTTTATCATTCCAAATACCCTGCAAATTCGCGGGCTGAGTTCCAGCCCGCGAACACGATATCAACAAATACCGACCAAATTGAAACAAAAGCTCAACCAAAGAAGGATCTTCATCATTTTTAAAAGATTTCACTCTCTCTGCAGTTACAACAACATCTTTAGATTCATTAATTTTAGAATTTTTAAGCTCAATCGACACACGATTAAACAATTTCTGATAATCATCCACATGTCGGTTATAAAGTTCTACATACGAAAACCCTTTCACCAACTTCAAAGTATTCAAACACTCGGTATTCGGGTCCCGTTTTGAATCTTTCGGGTGAGTAAACAGGCCATCAAATGAAGATGACCCGACCAAAAGCAAAACCGCCCAATCACACCCTTCAACTCTAATCTTCTTCTCATCCAAAACCGTAATCAAGCCCGTTTTGTTACTAATTTGAACATCTAAAATAGCGCAAAATTTTATCCCTTCGGGTTTTTCTTCGTTTTCGATCAACAGGGTTGGTGGCTTTCGTTGACCGGGGCACGGGCCTTCCATGATAATTTGGTTTTAACTGTTTACATATGAATGATGATGCAATTTGCTGTCCAGATTTACTGTGAATGATAATGAGCCCAATTTGTTTGCTGAGATTTTGGTTACAATGACTTGATCTGGGTATGAAGAAAAATGTTCTCTTGTGAATTCTATTTCGGTGACTGAGTATTTGACTTTTACATTTGCTGTATTTAAATCAGGTTGTGGTTGAAAATTGAAATAGTCCACTTTCAATGTGGGTCACGTTGAATTCTGTGTGCATGATTTCGCAAATAATAGGCTCAAAACAATTCTGGTTAAATATAGACTTAGGGTGCATGATTCCACGTGATATATTGAATTGTAGTGAACCTCTTCCGAAAAGCTTAAGAGTATTACTGCAATAAAAAATAACACATTTTATAAACTGTATGTTCAACAAAACAAACAAAAAATTCAACATCCCAATTAATTTATAAAAGGTGAATCACGTACAATCTTAGATGAGTCTCTAAAAGTTGGATTTTTGTCTCGTTTAAGTTATTGAGTAAATTGGTGATCGGTTCACCAAGGTAAAATTCATTACGTGTAGGTCGGCAATCAGTAAATAAATCTACATTGATTGTTAAAACCCATTGAACATTAGTGCCGGTAGAACCACACTTTGTGTTCGACATAAATCCAAAATTTTAATAAATTTCACAAAAATCAAATTAAATCCAAATCCTAAATTAATCTGAAAAGTTCAATTAAATCAAGAAAACCATAGTTTCATAACATATCTACGCGAAACCAGCCCCGCAAAAAATGAAAAGTAAATTACCTTTTATGCAACGTATTAGGGCTGAAAAGCAGAGATCGTTGATGTAAATCCGCTGTAATTAAAATCGAAGATACTTAATGTAAATCGGCTGAAGATTGAGACCGAATTGGGGTTAGTTTACCAATTTGGTGCTCGTTGAGGGAGGGAGAATAGATGAAAAAACCATCGGAATGTAAGATGATCTAGATTGTAAGAAGACCAAACTGTTGAATCGCAATCTCAATCGCATAAAACCTAATCGCAAAAAACAACAGATTAATCAGAAGGACGAAGCAGCACATGGAGGAGAGGAGTAGAGGAGGAAAACGGCTGGAAACTATCACTCCAAAAATCCAAAACGGCAAAAAAAGGTGGAGAGACGGCTGTAAACCCTAATATATGTGTAGAGGGAGACAGAGGGGGAGAGACGGAGTAGGAGAGTCATGGGATGCCACGTTGACGAATGGGGGAATTACACGTGGAATAAAGCACCAATCATAGAGCTGCATTGTGGTGACATGTCAAAACCAAATCGTATGTAGCTGCATATATAGGGGAAGATATATATATATATATATATATATATATATATATATATATATATATATATATATATATATATATATATATATATATATATATATATATATATATATATATATATATATAGGGTCCGGATCCGGTGAGGACTCAAAAACCGGTGAGGACTGCGAGGACTCCAAAAAAAACCTAAAAATGATCCAAAACAAACTTTTTTCAAAAAAGTTTCTTTTTTAAACTTAAAAATCGCAGCCTATAAGATCAAAAAAAAATAAAAAATTTCAAAAATGATCCGAAATAAAAATGGATCTTAATAATGATCCACAAAAAAATATGGATCATTATTATGATCCACAAAAAAAAAGTGGATTATAATTTTTTTCTCAATTTTTTTTTTTGTCAAATGTAGTAATAATCATGGGGAGTTATATATATTTTTTTCAGAATTTTTTGAAATTACTTTGAGGTGTCCTCGCGAGTCCTCACCATTTTTGGAGTCCTCACCGGATTCGACTTATATATATATATATATATATATATATATATATATATATATATATATAACTCCCCATGATTATTACTACATTTGACAAAAAAAAAAATTGAAAAAAAAAAATTATGATCCACTTTTTTTTGTGGGTCATAATAATAATCCATATTTTTTTGTGGATCATTATTAAGATCCATTTTTATTATTTTGGATCATTTTTGAAATTTTTTATTTTTTTTTTGGATCTTATAGGCTGCGATTTTGATATTTAAAAAAGAAATTTTTTTGAAAAAAGTTTGTTTTAGATCATTTTTAGGGTTTTTTTTGGAGTCCTCGCAGTCCTAACCAGGAAAAGAGTCCTCACCGGATCCGGACCCTATATATATATATATATACTATATGCATTTAGGCCTTTCTAGAATTAGAAGGCTTAAAATTCAGCCAACTTATTTCTAATTTTGGAAATATACACATTTTTAATTAAAAAAGGTTCTAGAAGGGATTCGAGCATGATACCTTGTGGTTAATTTCAAGGCACTTTACCAACTGCGCTACTGTTTTGCACATTGATAGAGTTCTGTCACAAAGAAATATATTTGAGTTCATATATCTATTTCAGTAAAATTCAAATCTCCCTTGGATAATTAAACGACGTCTGCAAATCGGGAAGTGCAAAAGTATGTTTGGGAACTAGCAATTCTTAACACGCCAGGTTTGTGTTTCCAATTTAAATGGAGTTAGGGTTTTCACCTATTCATGTCTTCTTCATCTTCTTCACATATGCAATCGGTTGAAGCTACTAAGCAACTGCTGCCATTATCCGCTTCATCTTCATCTTCATCTTCTTGGAGGTAATTTTTGCAAGCACTATGATCCTATTTTGCATCTTCCTACTGTCAAATACTCGCCTTCAACGTCTACTGTTTCTAAATTCACCCAAAAACCCTAATCTTTCCTCGAAAAGGTACTCTGTTTTTTATACTCATTTAAATTGAATTTGATTATTTGTTTGTTTTTATCAGATGAAAATGAAGTTAGCAGGAGGACATTTTCGTATGACTAATTGGAAGTTTTATACCTGCTCGTAAGCCCTAAAACTTTCATGTTTTTTTTATTATGTCATTCAAAACTATTGTATCTATAACTAAAATTTATCATATTTAATATGTTGGTTGGGCTGCTTCCTTTAATATCATTCCCAGCAGTTCAGGAGCTGCAATGGTAGTACCTGCTCGAAAAGGTACTATGGTTGTATTTATAACTTGGCTGGAAAAGTTTTGCATCCACTTATTTAGAAACTTACGGGTGGCTTTCCATGTACCAACTGTTGATGTCTCGGTAGTTGATCTTACTGATAGGCTTGAGTAGTCTGCTCGGCTTGAAGGGAATCCTTGGATACACTGTTGATGATGTTGTGTCTACTGACTGTGTTGGTGACTGCAGGTAAGCCCATTATACGTTTGAAAACCGGTAGATTTATTTAAATAAATTACGTTATGTAGTTTTTAATTATTAAAAAGAAGTGTAAATAAATTAGGTTATGTAGTTTTTAATTATTAAAAAGAAGTGCTTAAAAAGACAGTTTCAAGTCAGACACGGCCCAATTCAGTACTTGTTTTGGTTTCGTTCTCTTACAACTCAACTATTTAAATAAATTAAATTAGGAAAAGATGTATATTACATTTTCTTTTTAGATTTACAACGCATCTACAAATATTTGCATTTTATTTAAAACATCATTTTGCAGGATCTAGACGCCTTCAATACTGCTGTCATTTCACCAGTACTGTTGGGTCATGTATACAGCCCCCTTCGAAACGGAATAAAGGGAAAAGTGAGTTGCAAGTCGAAAAAGAGAGAGAACTGCCCAGTAAGATCATGTTTAATTTGATTTAAAAAATCAAAAAAAAATTAACATTTTTGTGAAGATTTTTGATCAAATTAATGATTGTTGCAGAATGGAGATTGTTGAACGCAGCAAAGATTATAACCGAACTCAGTGGTCTTGTGACTATTTTTGGGGACATTTCTTCTTCATTAAACTAAGGATATGGGAACTACAGAAGAATCATCTAAAATTTCAACATGTATCCGGTCACTTTTTGGCGGGCTGAAATGAGTTTGGGTTTAAATGTGTCATCTTTTGCAAGTCAAAATGTATCCGGTCACTTTTTGGTTAGCCTAGAATTTTTAGTTACCAGGTTTGAAAGTAGGAGGTTGTAAAAAAAACATATCTATGGTAACTAATATGTTATTTTGGTTTAGTTTAGTGTTTTAATAATGACAACACTGTTAATAGACATGTATTAAAATTTTGTACACCAATCTATAACAAACTCCTGAATTTTAGTAACTACTTCTCTCCATAGATAAATGTAGAACTTTGATGCGCTTATTGATCAAAACCCTTTAGTTTATAGCAAAAGTTGTTCCAGTCAATTACGGGATAAAAAAGTTGGCCATCACCCGAAAGCCCTAAGGGGTGCATGGGAAAGAAGGTCGGATTAACCCCGAAAAAAGTGATCCAAAAATGGATTTGACCTAAAGTTTCAATCCGGATATATGGTAGTGACTGGTTGTAACATTGTTGGATTAACAAGATTTAAAAGGCAACTGTGCTTTGATTTTCTCAAATTCATTGTCTTTAAAGATTAAGTTTTGCTTATTTATAGCCGGGTGTGATTTTGCTTAGATAAATAATTCTAGATCTTATAATTTAATCAACTCATGTGACCTCTATCTTTTCATGTTATAACAAGAGTTTCTAACGATTTAAGCTATTAGTAAACATGTTGATAAATTGAGTATAATTACTTCCGTATCATATCTTTATTAATCATTAAACATAGATTTTTTAATTGACCACCTCTCACCACAATCATCACTATTCACCATCACAACCCACCACAACCACCAATCATCACTGTCATGCCACCAACCATCAACACTACTACAAACACCACCATGACTATCGCCACCGCAAAATACAATTACACGGTACCTGCCGCCTCCGCCACCATTTCCCACCACTACAATTACTATATACTACTACCCAGCAACCATCACCTACCACCATCATCACTACGCACCACCACGACCATCATTATCGTCTCCTCAAAATATAGTTTCAGGGTATCCGCCGCCGTATTGCGCGGGTACCCTGCTAGTATATATATATATAGATGAATGTTTACCGCCAAAGATGATGCTAAAGTCCCATCTGCATGCCACTCGTCGTGATCAATTTCAAGAAGTGAAGGGCCTAGAAGCCTGAACTGCCGTCTACTACATGGGAAATATAAGTATCTGCAAAACAAATATGATTAAAATCTAAAAACACATTTAAAAAATAAAAATTATTTTATTTTGAGGGTATGTATACCTTTCTACAATTATTAAATTAAGTTTATTATGAGGCCAAACTCGTACTGAATAGCAAATATTTGTCTTATTTTGTTGTTAGGGAAAAGATATGAAAAGATTAATAGAATAATATATCTCCAAGTTAAAATGGTAATAAAATGATAAACGACGAAAATACTCTCATGTGCATTGCACATGGGGGGACTTTACAGAAAAAGTTAACATCATTTGACCTAAAGGACTAAACGTGACAAATTTGACAAACTAAAGGACTACACTTGTCAAAATTGAAAGTTTAGGATTAAACATGAAATCTGGTATCAACTTAAAGGATCATTTGTGTAATTAACTCTAAACTAAAATAAAATTGTTAGTAAAATCAAAACACAAAATAATTCATATTATTGCATTATAAAATTCCAAATTTTAAATAACAAATTATGCATACAAATACATATCATCTATTTATTGGAAAATTTTAGACACATATAATTATATATTTAAGTATATATAATTAATGGTTGGTATGTCCAAAATGGAGTGTGGTGAATGAGATATCGACTCTCAAAGTGGGATGTATGAGACAAAGAAATAAAACAAATGAACTAGTGGGAACTTGAACCTATCCACTCGTCTCTCGGGTTTCATGGGGGTTCATTTTTTTGCAACTCGGTTTTTTGTCACTTGAGTTAGTGGAAGTATTCAAATAATAATATTGATAATATTATTTATATTTTAATGTATGTCATTAAAATATATTTGAATACAATGGTTTTATTTTCTTTGTATTGAATGACTTAATGGTCATAATGGCATTAATGTGTGTCATTAGACTACCTTGGACCAAGTTCTATTATAAATAGAGAGAGTATGGTTCATTGGGAAAAACACATTCAAACACCAACACATTCACATACTTCCATACACTCACTTACAAGTTATCACACATTTGCTCTCCAATTTTAGTGGTCCTTAAACACAAGAACTTTCGATAAGTGTTCGGGCTTGGATTATATTCGGTAGTGTAAAACTACTCGGTTGTTTTACCCTGGAAAATAGACGACGAATCTATTTTAAGGGGATCGTGAATTTCACGAGACTCAACCAAACTTGTTTCTTCTTTGTTTCTACATATTCTTGTTTCAATCTTGTATTTGTTTTAGTCATTTCCCAATTGTATTGTATTTTATTTCATGAAAATTGGTATTAGCTCCTACAAACTTAAAATAGATTTTTCCTCTCTTGCTAATACCGGTTGGAAAATACATTTTTTTTTTTTCGATTTTTGCTTTGTAATAGCATCGATTCGGAAAAAGTTTTGAATGAAATGTTTATGTAAAACAAGATGTTTGGTTAAGTTTATTATAAATTGTTAAATCAAATTTTTGGATTTAAATTTTACTATATCAAGTTTTTAAAGTTTTATTTTAAATAACTTGATATATTGTTTAAAACAATTTTGGATTTAAAATTTATAATTGTGAAAATTATTGTTGTTAATTATAAGTTTTTCAATCATATTTGTTTGTAAAGTTCAAGATAGTCATAGGCTTCTTGAGTTGATTCTCATTAGAGATGATATTTGAAATAAATCTTACAAATATTTGTATATCATTGTGAAATTTGTTACTTATTAAAATATCAAAAATTATGTTGGTTTGTAAGTGATTTTGATTTCAATTTTCTTCATCTCAAGGTAGCTTTGGCTTCTTGACATATGGTTTCAATTTGTGAGACTATTTGAAAATCAAATATTTTGGATTTATATTTCATAATATTGTCGTTATTCTTCAATTATAAAGAATTTTTTTGAGAAAATATTTTATAAACTTTTCGTAATTTCCATTTTATACATATCAAGAATACTTTGGTATCTTGATTATAGTCTCATTGTGTGAGATATTTGGAAATTAAAAGTTTTTTGGATATAAATGTTTTGATTTATTTTGTTTCAAGTATCAAGATAACTTGGGTTTTCTTGAATTTAATATCATATAGTGAGAAAATGTACTTGAATCTTTGGTTTTAAAATTTTATAACTTTTAGTTATCAAGATTGTCTTGGCATTTTGAATTTATTCTCAATCTTGTGAGAGTTTACTTTATGATTTTTACAATTTTGAATTTAATAAAAGTACATTCGTTCATGTTATTTCCATTTTATGCATGTCAAGGTAGCTTTGGCTTCTTGACACATGGTTTCAATTTGTGAGACTATTTGAAAATTGAATGTTTGGGTTGAAGTTTCGCATAATTGTTGTTCTCTTGAATTATAGAGATTTTTCTTTAAAAATTTTTAATTTCCATTTTATACATATCAAGATTACTTTGATTTCTTGAATATAGTCTCATAATGTGAGATTTTTGGAAATTATAAGATTTTTGAAATAAAAAGGTTTTGTTGTTTTAGGATTTAAGATAACTTTGGTTACTTGAATTTTCTCAAATTTGGTAAAAGTTAAATTCTTCGGATTTTATATCTATGGATTGCTTTGGCATCTAGAATTTTACTTTCAAATTGTGAGACTTGGTAAAATTTTGGTGGATATTAGTTTGTAAGATACAAGATTGCCGTTGGCTTCTTGAGTTGATTCTTGAAAAAAGGATACTTGCAAGAATTCTTATAACTAATTAAATTGTGTTTCTTTTGTGAAACTTATTGATTGTCGAGGCTTATTGGTCAAATTTGCATTTTTTATTTGATAAAAATGACAAATGTTATGACAATGCCTAATATGGTAATACACATGAAGGAAGATGTGCATATTGTAGCCATGTTATTTGATTTATCGGGAGTTAATTTGGTGGGAACTGATTGAAATGGATGGTATGTCGATACGGGTGCTACCCGTCACGTGTGTTTCAATAAAAGTATGTTTATCAGTTTCAATGATGTTGAAAATGAACAAAAATGTTTTATTAGAAACTTGACTACCACATATATCAAAGGTGAATGAAATGTTATCTTAAGGATGACTTCCGGAAATGATGTCATGTTGAGCAACATCTTGTATGTTTCGGGGATTCGTAAGAATCTTGTGTCCGGATGGTTGTTTAATAAGTTTGTTATTCGGGTTGTGATTGAATCCAATGGAATTGGGTTATCAAAATGTGGAATTGATATTGGTAAAAATGTTAAATTAAATGTGACAACTTGTAACCGTTATTTTGATAAAACGCTAATAAAGTTGTTCATTTATCTTCAATTGTTAAATATTTAACATGGTTGATTATGACATATAAATTTAATCAAATCTGTTGATTTAATAAATTAAATTGCATACCACCAAGATTCCACAATGGTTCAAATTCACAAATGTAACAAATTGACAAACTCATCCTTCCATTTGGTTGAAAGAAATAACCAAAACTCCTTGATATACACGAAAGAGTGTAGTTTCACTTTAGAGAAAATAAGAATGAAGCAATTGATACATTATTTGTACAAATGTGGGGGTATGTTGTGCGTCGACTAATTATCTTTTAGATACCCCGTGAGGATAAAATGAACATTGTACAAACTTTGGTTTGAAAGAAAATCGTATCATAAGTACGTACAAATATGGGGGTATGTCGTGTGTCGACTACTTATCTTTTATACAAGATACCTCGTGAAGGATAGATGAAACATCGTACGAATTTTGGTTTGAAAGAAAACCGTCTTATAAATACCTACGAATGTGGGGGTACCTTGCTAAGGTATTCATTCATCTTTATAAAGTTACATCAATTAAGGAAGATATTCCAAATAGTTGATGTATATATTGGTATATATCATTGTCTTACATTTACATTTGTGAAGTATACAATGTATAATGGTAAGACATAATACGATATGAAAACTACTCTCAATTAAAGTTATCAAGATTAACTATTTAAAAGTTAAATGATAACATCGCGGATCTGCTTATGAAAAGGCTTAAGTAGAGAGTTAGTTATAAAGGAATGGGACTAAAGCCCTTGGAATAAAAGTTTATGCGAAGGAAACCTAACCTAGTTGACTGGAGATCCCAAGATCTAGGTTCAATAGGACAACCTAATTGTATAAACGAAGGGATGTCACTGTGGGGGTAACGGAATTCCTCCAAACATTCTTAAAGGGAGTACATTATACTACTTCCTAGTCCATTCCTAGTTCAGTGACAATGAGGATAAGCACTGTGACTTTTAATGATTCCTTGTAGAGAATCACCTATGTGAGGGAGAAGTGGGGTCGCTTCGAATGGAATTGTTGGGGCACAATTCTTAGTAGCTCTCGCAAAACCAGGCAGTGTCCATGAACAAGTTAGGGAGAGTCTTGTGAGAATGTATACTGTCGTCTACACAAAAGGCGGATTCAGTTCAAGGACGTCGCGTCTACTGACTGCTAGGAGACTAAGTATGCTTCTCAAGGGAAGGTTCAAAGGGTAACACCTACCTATCCAATGCAAGACTTAACTGCTGAATATTTATCGAAATTTTGTTGTGTTTTCGATCGATCTCTATTCATGTGGGGGATTGTTGGAAAATTTTGGACACATATAATTATATATTTAAGTATATATAATTAATGGTTGGTATGTCCAAAATGGAGTGTGGTGAATGAGATATCGACTCTCAAAGTGGGGTGTATGAGACAAAGAAATAAAACAAATGAACTAGTGGGAACTTGAACCTATCCACTCGTCTCCCGGGTTTCATGGGGGTTCATTTTTTTGCCACTCGGTTTTTTGTCACTTGAGTTAGTGGAAGTATTCAAATAATAATATTGATAATATTATTTATATTTTAATGTATGTCATTAAAATATATTTGTATACAATGGTTTTATTTTCTTTGTATTGAATGACTTAATGGTCATAATGGCATTAATGTGTGTCATTAGACTACCTTGGACCAAGTTCTATTATAAATAGAGAGGGTATGGTTCATTGGGAAAAACACATTCAAACACCAACACATTCACATACTTCCATACACTCACTTACAAGTTATCACACATTTGCTCTCCAATTTTAGTGATCCTTAAACACAAGAATTTTCGATAAGTGTTTGGGCTTGGATTATATTCGGTAGTGTAAAACTACTCAGTTGTTTTACCCTGGGAAATAGACGATGAATCTATTTTAAGGGAATCGTGAATTTCACGAGACTCGACCAAACTTGTTTCTTCTTTGTTTCTACATATTCTTGTTTCAATCTTGTATTTGTTTTAGTCATTTCCCAATTGTATTGTATTTTATTTAATGAAAATTGGTATTAGCTTCTACATTATTAACCACTTAATGATAATCTAATGGTTCAGATTATTAAAGGTTATAAATTCTACTCTATTATAATACAATCACCATTCATAAAGATGCGCTATGAACAGTGATATAGGGATCTGCTATATTGCGCCTATGTTTATCATATACTCCCTCCGTCCCATAAAAAAATTTACATTTCATTTGGGCACAATCTTTTAGGAGATAGTTAGTGGTGGGGTCCTTTATAATACTTTTGATTAAAATATAAGGTTAGATTGGAGAGAGAAAGTGTTTTATTGGTGAAATGATTGGTAATAATGTTATTTTAATAAGTGGGCTCCCCAAATTTGAGAAATGTAAACTTTTTTATGGGACAAAATTTTAAGGTGAAATGTAAACTTGTTTGTGAGATGGAAGGGAGTATATAACTTTGTAGGCAGGGGATATAACAATAAAGCTTATAGATGAGTTGGGAAAGTTCTGTCACATGCATTCAACTATCCTTTGTTCGAATCATATGGGCATTTTTACTTTTGGATATTTTTTGTTTAAAATAAATACATACAAATATAAATTTATAGTTTTCTTTTAGTTATCTATATCTATAGTGTTATTGTATAATTAGATAAGGATAAAATTATATACTTCCTCCGATTCAAAATAAGTGATACAGTTTTCTTTTTAGGATGATTCAAAATAAGTGATACACTTTGAAAAATTATCATATTTGGCAAAACACTCACTAACTATCTACTTTAACAAAGTGAAATGACCCTTTTACCCTTATTTTGTACTTTTAAACATCATTAATCTCATTTTATTTAAAAAGTGTGGGACCCATTCCCCACTAACCATCCAATTAATCTAATTTAACCATCATTGTAATATTTTACCTCAAAAACCGTGAAACCTAAAGTGTATCACTTATTTTGAATCGGAGGAAGTATATTTTTTGTTCATGAATACAAAATAATAAATCCGATAAATCGAATATAAATTTTAACGTAAAAATGTATGTTTTAAATCTCACGGCATCGCGCGGATACCATAATACTTGTTCAATTCATTCATGGTTAAGGAATGATTTAAAATACATTTTTATAAAAAATATTATTTTAATATATGCTATATGAACCTATATCATGTTACATTTAATTTTATAAAATGAGGAAATAAATGATAAAAGGTATTTTAGTAATTTTAAAGAAGTTAACATCTTTTTTTTTAACAGACACGAGGCAGCATGGCCCGTGCGATGCACGGGCTTTATTCATGATAAAGAGAGGAAAATATAAATTAACAAAATATGAATACTTATATAAGCATAACACAACACATGTTATTCATGAAACATAAGTGTGTCTACGAATATCTATATTATTTTTCTATTATAAGCATAACTATGAACATATGATGATATATCTTCAAGCGACAGTGATAAATTAGCAGTGCCTGAAAAGGGAAGTATAAAATTTTATTAAAAAGGAATAATTATAACTTATCTATTTGCAACCTAAATTTAATATTTAATGAAAAATGAGTTTCAATTTATGTGTTTTAACAAAAAGTTATTAAAATTTCAAATCAAATTATGTGTTTAAATTACACATACTATTCACGTAAATATAACATATATAAGATGATGAGTTCTATTTCCGAGTAGTCATCAATGGCTTAACCAAATATTTCGAAATTAATAGTTAATAAGTACTATAACATGCATACATGGTATAGTTCTAGAAAATATATAACAAATGCATATTACACATAAATTACATAATATTATATGCATACGTAACTATTTGAGTTAATAAAAATATGGTTGCTTCGTGAACAATCTACCATAACATTTCTTTTTAATTTGTAAGCTGTATGAAAACTTGTATAACAATAGGATCAAAGAAAAAATAAAGAAATCTTTCATTTTTCATTTTTTTGTATCAAATTTTATTAAGATTGTTTATAGATAAACGGTAAAAAAAAAAGTGAATACATATATTAATAACTAAACATACATCTATTATTCTTTTTAGCATTTTACAATGCTTAATGGACTTAAAGTCATAGTATATCCAATTCAACATTCAAATTACATTTTGATTAATTATTTGAATCAAATAAAATCTAATAAAATTATTTTTTTCACTCTTCCTTTATGCTATTTTATTCAAACAAATCATTTAAATACGTTGTATATGTGTGTGTGTTTTTTTTTTTTTTTTTGTAAGCGTAATCTTAACTTTTTAGTTTTGTTTCTTCTCAAGTGACGAACATGGATCGAATTTGAGTAACGTGTTGATAACGTGTTGTAAACCAATTAGATCATACTTATAAAATCAATCCAAATCTTCTCATTCATATATGTGTGTGTTACCGGGGTAAACCCTTTACCCAAAAAAAAACAATATTATTAACTCACTACGAAATGTATATTACAACCCCATATAAAGACAATGGTTGTAAGTGAAGAGTTAATGAATAAATACACATAAATGTGGGAAATCATATAGACAAATGAGTTACAACAACATGGTAAAATCTAATAAATTTATGTTTTCCACTCTTCATTTATGCTATTTTATTCAAACAAACCATTTAAATACATTGTTTATGTTTCGTTTTTTTACTTTCAAAGACATAAACTAAAAATATAATGGTTCATGAAAAACTTACATTGTATTTTGCGGTAAGAATGATTTTAAATTTTTTTGTTTTCTTACTTCCCAAGTGACGAACGTGGATCAAATCTGAGCAAAATAAAATTCATTAGCTCAAACTTATAGAATGGATGCAAACTTTCTCATTCATATGTATGTGTGTTACAACAATGAAATCAACAACATGATAATTAAAACTACATCAAACTTGAAACACAGCTATGATATATAAAATATAGATTCATATATGTGTGTTACAACAATGAAATCAACTCATTAAGAAATAGCATATACAACCCTCTTATATAGGGCAATGGTTGTAAGTGAAGAGTCAATGAATAAATACACATAAATATGAGCAATTATATAGACAAATGAGTTATAACAAAATGATAATTAAATTTACATCAAACTTGATAAGGCTTTAATTGTATATTTACGCATGATATATTAACTATGGAACTCCATTGTTTTAAATTCTTAATTGGAATTAATTGTTGGAACTCAATAAGGCGAATGATCTTAAATTTTTTGGTTTTGTTACTTCCCAAGTGACGAACGTGGATCAAATCTGAGCAAAATAAAATTCATTAGCTCAAACTTATAGAATGGATGCAAACTTTCTCATTCATATGTATGTGTGTTACAACAATGAAATCAACAACATGATAATTAAAACTACATCAAACTTGGAACTCAACTATGATATATAGAATATAGATTCATATATGTGTGTTACAACAATGAAATCAACTCACTAAGAAATAGCATATACAACCCTCCTATATAGGGCAATGGTTGTAAGTGAAGAGTCAATGAATAAATACACATAAACATGAGCAATTATATAGATAAATGAGTTATAACAACATGATAATTAAATTTACATCAAACTTGATAAGGCTTTAATTATATATTTACGCATGATATATTAACGATGGAACTCCGTTATATTAAATTCTT
The DNA here is from genome assembly GCA_963853835.1 of Calendula officinalis. Lineage (NCBI taxonomy): Eukaryota > Viridiplantae > Streptophyta > Magnoliopsida > Asterales > Asteraceae > Calendula > Calendula officinalis. The sequence goes on from OY970827.1 coordinate 44,578,152, forward strand.
AATTGGAATTAATTGTTGGAACTCAATAAGACTTTAAACTTATAAAGCATAGAACTCAATTATATCAATCTCTTAATTGAAATTAATTATTAAATTTAATACATTATAATAAATCCAAAATCAAAATGGAACTCAATTTTTATGTATAATATATATAGATATAGATTCACGTTAGAGACTTAAATCGTGACCGACCCATAGCCATATATAATGACCATCCACGTATAATTTTTAAAATTTAAGAACGAAATACAAAATTTATAACAAACTATAGAAACTAAAGGGTTTGTAGCCTAGCGATATAAGGTGTTAGAAGGTGTTTCCCTTTGAGCTGTGATCAACGTTTCAAGTCTCGTTGTGAATAATGGTGTAGAATTAGGAGTAGTATAGAACGTGTATTTAACTCAGAGAAAAAATAATATTTATTTCACCGTTTAAAACGACCGGATAGAAGTAGATGAACATAAGTCACCGTCACGCCATCGATTGCCATCTTACTCCAAAAACCTCCCAAATTCCCAAAATTCGTCTTCATCGTCTACGTTTTAACGATTGAATAAACACATAATTCTGAAAAACCTAACAATTTCAATCCAAATATACGATTGGGGCAACACCATAATCTACTACTTGTCATCGTAATTCTTCACCATCTATTGACGTTTGCCACCGCGATCAACGAATTAGGTTTATAGTTCTGTGCGCGTTTTAAATCAGAGTGTTAATTTATTATCAGGTAATAGATATGGCTTAATCCTTAAGCTTTTGCTACTTGTTTTATTCGTTCGTCTGTTTCTGTATTTAATGAGGGTTTTGGATTTTAACTCAATTTAGTACTTATTTGGCGGCTGTGGAACTAATTTACAGTTCATATGGAGCGAAGATGGTGGCTGTCTTTGCTGATTATAATGTGTTTAGTTGTTGGTTCAACTGGCAGAGGTAATAAAGCTAGATACATAATTCATGAACTTTATTTTCTAAATTTCTGATAATTGATGCCAAAAGTGTATGTGTTTCTGGCCCGTTCATCATTGTAATACTTGAATCACACAAAATCGAAAACCTAGGGCTCCAATATTCCTTTGCATTCTGCAGAGATGGACTGCTGACTTTTTGTGACCTTATTATTGCTCCATGTTTGACCCATCTAGGAGTACACTAGGTTTAAAATTTAATTCAATTGGATATCAGGATCCTGAGTATCAATTCGAGCAAATGTAGCATATATTTTATTATACTTTCATAAATTTTGTTGTTGTACAAACTTTCCTGATTCTCAGAAATTATAAGAATTCTAATTAACTTTTCAATCTTCATATGGACACAGAACTTAAAATCAAGACCATGGTTAACTCAACGGTTTACAATCACACACTCGCCTTAACTATGGTGCAATATGCTTCTGCAGTAAGTTCTCTCTGGTTAAATTATGTCCTATAAAAGGGCTTATAAGCACAAATAAATATAAAAATATATCAGTTATATTTGGATTGCCTGTATTCTTGCAGGTTTACATGTCAGATCTGACAGAGCTTTTTACTTGGACTTGTTCAAGATGTGATGGCATGACCAAGGTACTGTTTGTTGGTGTGTTGACTTATTGTTTATGTGTTTGACTTTTTGCAGAAAATAAAACGAAAATATTATTTTATGGCAGGGTTTTGAAGTTATAGAGCTCATTGTTGATGTTCAAAACTGCCTGCAGGTAGGTTTTTTTTTTTTTTTTTTTTTTTTGAGTATTTTTCATTATTATATTCTTTTGCATACGTACTGAACTGAATACCATTTGCAGGCCTTTGTTGGGGTTGCAGATGATCTTGATTCTATAGTTATTGCATTTAGAGGCACTCAAGAAACCAGGTATTGATTGTTGTTTGCACTATAAAAATTTCAAAATATTCGACTTTCTTATAAAGAAAAAATCAAATTAAATTAATTTTCCTACATAATTACAGTGTACAAAATTGGATCGAGGACTTATTCTGGAAGCAGCTTGACTTTGAGTATCCTGGATGCATAGATGGAAAGGTGCATATTGCACTAATATTTCTTATTGTTTGCTCCCACTCGTCTATAGTTATTTATATATTAATTAATTATTATTATTCAGGTGCATCATGGATTTTTTAATGCTTACAATAATACAATCGTTCGGTCGGGAATTCTTGATGGTGTTAAAAGAGCAAAAGAGATATACGGAAACCTAAATATTATGGTGACAGGTCATTCAATGGGTGGTGCTATGGCTGCTTTTTGTGGACTTGATCTTGCGGTAACAATGTTAATTTAATGACTTTTTAATACCTTTTGGAATATAAAATAATACTCCCTCCGTCCCACAAAAAACTTTACATTTCTCACTAAAATTTTGTCCCACAAAAAAGTTTACATTTCTCACATTTGATGGACCCCACATAATAAAATATTATTATTACTAAGAAATTCATCATTAATATCCACTAACTATCTTTCTCTCTCCAATCCAACCTTATATTTTAATCAAAAGTAATACTAGTGACCCCACCACTAACTATCACCTAAAATCTTGTGCCTAAGAGAAATGTAAACTTTTTTGTGGGACGGAGGGAGTAATAATAAGTTTATTTTTGTTTATGATTTTACAGCTCATTTATGGATCGGAGAATGTGCAAGTTATGACATTTGGAATGCCTAGAATTGGGAATGCTGCATTTGCATCATATTATAGTGAAGTTGTACCGAATACTTTTAGAGTAACACATGCGTACGATATGGTCCCACATTTGCCTCCTTATTATCAGTATTTTCCACAGAAGACTTATCATCATTTTCCAAGAGAGGTAAATATAGTTTGACTTTGTTGACTTGTAACCTTTTTTTGCTGCTATCACAAATAATATTACTTTTTTTTTATTAAAATCTTAAAATGCATTATTTTATTCTTTTTTGCAGGTGTGGCTGTATAACATTGGATTTGATTTTCTTATCTATACAGTTGAAAAGATCTGTGATGGTTCCGGTGAAGATCCGGATTGTAGCAGGTAATAATTCGTTGTTCAAAACAGTTTTAAAACGGGCCGGGTCGGGTTGACTGATTAACAACTTTTTGTCTGTTTTACAGATCAGTATCTGGAAACAGTATATCAGACCATTTATCTTACTTTGGTGTTGAAATGGGGTGCGATACATCAAGCAAATGCAAGATTGTAATGGCACCAACCCTTTCTTCTTATGGGAAAGTTGATGATTATGGAAATTTTGCATTATCTAGAGTTCCTTCTAAGTTTATTTTGAAAATGAAAACAGAACCAGAAATAAGTGACCAGTGATCATGTCAATCACCCTTCTGTTTGTGTCGATTTCGTAAATATGTATGTACATTTATTGTTATTATCAACATTTGTGTAATCCACGTTTCTTAAAAAAAATGTGTTGTGATCATAGTCTTGAAAGCTTGCAGAATGCTTGATTAATATTGTAAAAGGCGCCGGTACTCATTCATTTATTTAATCGGTGAGTACGGGATTTAAATATATATGTTTATACGGAGTACATAATAATTTCCTTCTTGAAAATAAAACATATTTTATGACATAGAAGTAAAACATATCACACTAATACTACATAAAAATAATAACTAATAAATAAAAATATATTTGGAGAGTGAGCATTTTGAAGAATCTGATCAAGTTTTGATTTGATTGAGTTTTTGAACGAGTTTGGTCTAAATGGCCAGTTGACTGAGTTTTACAACATTCACCATGATTGAGCTTGAAACTTGTTTCTTGACAAAGTAGATTTCTAGTTATACTTGGCTAATTTAGTTTCTAACAATGATTATTAATTTCAAGATTTATTACACATACTTGGGCCAGAACTTGAAACTGACAATGTTATAAAGATTTACATAAAAACAATAAATTTAAAGGTAATATCGATTTTCATCGAAGTATCATAGAATACAACACTTCTAGTAACTCGAATGACACGAACTTTATAAAGTTAGGTACTCATTTAACTGATTAAATATATAATTTACTTTTTTTTTGGTTGTAAAAATAAAAAATAAAAAAACCAGAATCATCATTTATATGGCTTCCACATCCACCACTTTTATCATGTTTTATCTCCATCCTAACAACCATTTAAATGGCTTTATATGGTATCATGTCACACCTTTAGCACACAATGAGCTGTAAATCTTATTGTACGCTAATTTTCGCACGAATCCATGCATCATAAACCCCATACTCTTTCACTCTGTACAAAACACGTAATTTCTGTTAGTTATCAAGGCGTTAACCTTATAATAACTAATTTATTAATAATGTGATGTGATGATAACTTACAAGAAAGCATCATTAGGATCAATATCTTGAAATATATTGATATAGAAACGGAAACCATCAGGGCTCACATCTCTACATAGAAAACCTGACAAAAAAACAACCACTTATCTGTTAAGAACCTAACTGTCACTAAAATTTAACAACATTATTATACCTTTGCTTTCAGCAGCAAGCAGATGCTCTTTAGCCATAGCTGGAGCAATTCCAAGTGTTCTTGCAGCATCACTAGCACTCACCCCTGTTTTCAGGGCCTCAGGCTTTTGTACTAGTGTTCTGATTCTAGAAAATACCTACAATTGCAGTAATTTCAGTTAATCCTAAGTTTAAGCTAATGATTAATGCCACGTGTACCTCTTCATCACTATGAGACTTGTTTTGGATGACCATAACTCCACTTTCAAACTTCTTAAGCATTACTGGACTGCAATATCATAAAATAAAAAAAAAAAACAAATCATAATCTACTAACTGAACTATATGTATTGTACATACACATTAAACTTTTCCCATAAGCAACATGCTCGCAGCAAATCATCAGGTGAAATTAATTCTGTGCCATAAAAAATAAAGAATTCAGAAATGATTTAATGATGTAAACAGAGTAGGAAAATTATAAAGTAAAGAACCTGTTCCACGGGCTCGATTGAAGAGACAGTAGATATCTATTAAATTCATTATTCCCCCAGCTCTCTCTAATGGAATTTTCACAAAATCAGCCAACTAATGAAGAACATTAAGCATTGTCAAAATTGATCTATTCTTCTATAAAGTTAGCAGTTATTTAAAGTTATTAGATTTGAGTAGAACAGAACCTGGCGAGACAACTGTTGGTGGTACAAGGCACCGGCTGATTCTTTTGTGACAGGTGAGACAATACCGACACTTAATAACCAGTCTTGCATTTCTTCTTTTGAACCCATTTCTTCATCATTAGCTGCATTTGGTTGAGAACTTGAGCCTGAAAGAAGTTTTTGCCTCATTTTTTCAGCTAGCATCACCATATCTTTGGCTTTAGTCTGAATAACAAACAATTTGATCAACAGACAACAAGAATGGAAATTGATTATGGCAACAGTTATATATATATATATATAACATACCATTAAAGCATTCAGATCCTGAAATGCATCCTGCAAGCTTTTATCAGTACTCTCCCACATCTCTTGCTCCTTTCTCAAAATTCCAGACACACCGACCACCGGCATTTTCAAACCTAATCCAGTATCGCTACTACTAGAACCACCGGAATCGCCCAACACAGCCGGATTTGACACACCTTCACCGGAATCCGGAACGGAAACTGCACCTTCCCATGCTCTTCCTCTCCATGCCTCCCAGAATTTTCCGACGAACGAATCAGGATCTGATTTCCCGCGAAAAACTAACGTGATCACCGTGTATTTAGAACCTCTCTCCTGCACTCTTCCGTCAGACGTAATTGAGACCTGAAACCTAACCCTAGGGCTGGCGAACATTCCTTTGATTGACTTTTTGGACTGAAATATGTGAGTGACGGCGGCGAGAGGGACTGCCGATGCCGGTGATGTGGAAGGGGATGATGATGAGTCAGGGTTGGGGAGCCATAGGAGACGGTAGGTGGTGAGAATGAGAAGACCGGATTTGAGAATTGGTAAATTAGGGTTTTCTTCGTTGACTAGGTCGACGGAGGGTTGTAGAGAGGATTCGACTTCACCTGGGCGAAGAACTGGGCGACCGCTAGTGGTGGTTTCCGCCGGCAGCAACCAATTTCCGGCCATCGTCAGGTATACACAGTTGCCTCCGGTGTTAGAAGTCAAACCAGTCAGTTTGTTTAAATCTTAACGAGATTTAACTGCTCTCTTTTTAGAGCATCCACAATGATTAACCTCTCTAATGACTTATTACTTTTGTCAATCATTTAATAACCTATTAGAGCATCCCCAATGGTTAACCTTACAAAGACTTATTACTTTTATCACATCAACTATCTACTAACAAAAAACCAATTTAAAAAAAGCATCTCCAATGGTTAACATTTCAAAAAACTTTTTAATATTACTAGTTTACCTTTATGTATCTCAAATGTTTTATAAATGCCCCTCATATATAATTTGACAATATTTATAGTATTTTATAATACTTAATATACCACAAAATAACAAAACTTATCATCATTCTTGTTCTTTATAAAAAATATGACAAAATTATCATTTATAGTTATAAAAATAATAAAGAATTCATATATAAATTTATCTAGGGTTTAAAATGTAAAATTAGTAAATATGAGGACTAAATAAATCAAACATTGAAAGATAGTTAAGAGGTTATGGAAGAATAAATCATTGAAAAAAGCTTTTAAAAAAGCTCTTCAATCCAATAGCAAAAAGTCATCCAAAGACTTAATTAAATAGTAATAAGCTTTTGAAAAAGTTACCATTGGAGATGCTCTTAGTTGAAAACCTCTCTAATGGTTAACCTTTCTAAAGACTCTTTCACTAATATTATTAATTTACCTTTATCTATATCAAATGTTTTATAAATGCCCTTCACTTATGTAATTTAATAATTTTTGTAGCATTACAAAACTTAACATTATTATAAAATTTCTCTTACAAAAATATTATAATGCTTAACCTTAAAAAGTATTGAAATATGATAAATTATAATTTATATTTATAGAAATAATAAATATTCACATATAAATATATATGGGTTTAAAATGTAAAATTGTTAAATATAGGGACTAAAAGAATCAAACATTGAAAGTTGTTCAAGTGGTTAGGGAAGATCAAGTGGTTGGATTGACCTCTTAAAAAAATCATCCAATCCAATGGTAAAAAGTAATTTTAGAGGTTATTCAAATAGTATCAACATCTTTTTCATCCTCCCATTCGTCGCGTAATCAACCCCTGCATCCGGTTCCCTTCTCCAGTTGTTCGGCCGTTGATGACGTTCTATCGACCTGAGTGTGCAAAACACCAACTCCTCTTGCGACGTGCATCCATTGTCTGAATCACCGCGTGTGCAGACCACCAAATCCTCTAGTGATGTGCATCAATTGTCTGATTCAATTCTGGTCGATAGAACTTCATCGGCTCGGAACAACTGGAGAAAGAAACCAGAGGCAGGGGTTGGTGATGGATCGAATTTTCAAGGGGTTTGGTGGCGCGACGATAATGGTTATTGATTAATGTTTGAATTCAAAGAGATAGATGTGGGTGGTGACTCTGAATGTGGAGGAAGAACATGAATTAAAGAGAGAGATAAAAAAAATTTAATAAAGTAAATTTCACGGATGGTCCACGTGGTGTATCACCTATTACATTCAGAGTCCCTTATCTTCGCTTTATTACAAAATGCCAAAAGGGTATTTTCGTCAATTAGAAAAAGTTAAGGGCTGTAGGGACCATGGGTGTAACAAATTGTATACAACAGGGACATTCAGTGTAATAAATGAAGTTTAGGGGTTGTGGGTGTAATAAGTGGCAAACCACAGGGACCTTCCGTGTAATTTACTCTAGTATCATTATATATATATAGTTAATTACACAAATGGTCCTTTAAGATGATACCAGATTGCAAGTTTGGTCCTAAACTTTTAATTTTGACATATGTAGTCCTTTATGTTTACCAATTTTGCACGTTTGGTCCTTTAGGCCAAACGGTATTAAATTTTTCTGTTAAGTGACCTCATGTGCAATACACATAAGGGTATTTTTGTCTTTTCGCACTCCATCTTCTTCCCCCACTTAATTTTTTCCCCCAAAATCAAAACCCTAATTTTCGTGTCTGGTGTGCAGTTGTGCAATGTATGCCCCAAAATGAAAACCCTTAAAGGATGAAAATTTTCACCTACAATTAGCAGCAATACAGCAAGTCCATCAGTACTGAAACCCTCACACGATGACAAAATCAAAACCTTAAAATTCTTAAACGACGTCACAATCAACTCCAAGCACTCATCACTAACCACCATCCGTTTAAGTTTAATCTCTTCTAACCAAGGGTAAACCCTAGCAAATTCAATGATCCATGGATGAACATACCCTCCCTAACCTTAACCTTCAGGCACCAAATTAAAATCCGCAAAATGCGGTTTCCCTTTCAATTCAATCGACTTCACCTCCGGAAACCTTCTAATCACAATTCTAGGGTTTATAGCGTAACAATCTCCGACGAAAATCCTTTTCCAGCACCACCGTTCCATCTCATACCATGATTTACACACCAAGGAAACCGTGTTTTCGTCCTTCTCTGTTGTTAGAAACGAAAACACGTGCTCTAACACCTCCTCTGGAAACGAGTACGCCATCTGACCGCAGAAAGCTTCAAAATTGGTCGGAAAACCCGCCGGATAACCGGTAAACTCCGATGTGAGTTCTTTGATGTGTGTATTGTGTAATAGGTTCAGATCTGAGCTGCAATTACGCCATTAACGAGCTTAGATCGAAATTAATTTAGTCGAAAAAGATTAAGCTTACACAGAATCGAAAAAAATGAAGTGGGGGAAGATGGAGTGCAAAAGACAAAAATACCTGCACATGAGGTCACTTAACAGAAAAATTTAACACCGTTTGGCCTAAAGGACCAAACGTGCAAAATTGGTAAACATAAAGGACTACACTTGTTGAAATTAAAAGTTTAGGACCAAACTTGCAATCTGGTATCATCTTAAAGGACCATTTGTGTAATTAACTCTTATATATATGTAGGTTCGGACTGGGATAAATCAATTAAGACAACCGGTGTAAAAAAGTATGTTACAAACACATCATATTTTGATACTTCATTCATCCCAATATTATTATCTACCACACAAAAACACATATTTTTTAAAAAAATACATTAATTAAACCATATCGTCAATCAAATTTTTTCTTTCTCACTTAAGTGCTTTTTTATTGATTGAAACTTAAAATCAGACAATTATTTTAGGACAAATCAAAATAGAATTATGGACAATAAAATTAGAACGAATAGAATAATGTTTTAGGAAACTTTTATACAATATACACACCCTCGCACACACATCATATTCATACTTTGATACGCATTCATACCCGCATTATTTATTTATGTATGTATCTATAAACATACACATAAATCTCATATACTCTCAAACTCTCACCTGTACTTTTGTTGAAGATCTTCTAAAGAAACAGTCTTTCTACCTTGATAGTCTTTCTACCTTCATATACAAATATAATTGTTTACATTTTACCTCCATCATACCACGCATTTGAAGAGATTAAGTATCATTATTATTGTCTTGTAGCCACTAAATTAAAATTATGAGTAACAAGTCTTATTCAGACACACAAGTGAAACTCACTTTATTGTGAAACATGTGTTTAACAAATGGAAATTGTTAACTTAATTCGAACTGGCTTAATTTAACCGGAACAAAAAGTTATCCGGTTTTGTATGTTACACAATTTGTCCTTTACTCGCTTTACGAAATTACTTGTTTCATGATTCCTTTTCATGGAAATCATAACAATTTTCTAATTCCATCGTGGTACATTGTTTCATTCTCGTAATCATTAACACCAACCAATATCTACTTTAGAGGAAGCAAATGTCATTAATTCTTGCTGAAAACATTGTAATTGCAAAAAGTTTCAAAAAAATCACTACCAACGTAATTTAATTAAAGAACCATATGTGAAACTTGGTTAAACCTTAGGAAGCATTCTCATAATTCACTCCATAAATAATTATTGGTACCAAAAACTCGTTTCCAATAATTTAGTTAATGATACAAAGACAAACTTAAGAGCCCTAAACCTTGTACAAGTCTAGAAATGTTGTATTATAATAAATTGACAGTGTAATGTTGCATGATACATAAATATAATTTCATAAAAAGAATGTAAAATCAGGAAATTTTGAAATATCGTTAGTTTATTTTAGTTAACGTTTTAAGAATCCCATTGCCTGATACACATTACCAAGAGTCTTATCTGCTATATCAGAAGCTTTGCTTGCACCCTCTGCTAAAACTTTATCCAAATAACCCTCATCAGAAATTATTTCCTCATATCGGGCCTGCAAACAAATTACAAAAAATTAAAACAATTTTTTATTTGAAAAGAGCGATTTTAGTAAAACATAAACCTGAATTGGATTGAGATGATCAATTAAAGCATCAGTAAGAACAAGTTTAAAAGTGCCCCAGTTCATATCCTGGCATTCTTGTGCAGCTTCCTGCAAGTGAACTTTTTTTTCAAAATAAAATCTTATGCATTATTTATTTCTCTATACGTAATATAACACACTTGACCTGCTTCCATTCTAGCTAAAAAACTTAATTTTACCCAATTAAAAAATTATAAATAAAGTATAACCAAATCGATTGAATTACATGAAATATGAAGCAGTTAATTACCTCCTTTGTCCTGTTTGTAATGATTTGATATATGGAAAGAAGATTATTGCATTCAGGCCTATTAGCATTGTCAAACTCCATGCTACATTACCATAGAATACAAGTGAAATAATAAATCCAACATATTAATCTTAATCCAACAATAAAGTAATTAAAAAAAAATAAAAAGGTAAGACATGTACATTTTTTTTGTCTAAAACGATCAAAAAATGCGAACACAAAAATCAAATAAATAAAAAATGTCTAATGGAGGATTGAGAACTCACCCAGGAAAAGAATCTGTCTTACAACGCTTAATCTTGTTTACAATTGCCTAGAAAATAAAAAATAAAACTTAGAATAAAAATAAAAAATAAAACTTCAAAATAAAAATAAACAATAAAAATTGAAAGCAATCTCACAAGAGAACCATAGATGAATACAATTTAGAATAAAAATAAAAAACTGAAAAAAAGAGCTTATGGGTCAACCAAACACTACACGACCCGGCCCATTTTGACCCATTGTAAAGTGACATCACAACCCAATCCCATTTTAACCCGTCACCCAACCCGGCCACTCACATCTTTTGAGTCGAGCAAATTAATACGAGACTGATCTGAAGTAGCAGACTTGGACATCTACAAAAAATATCAAAAATCAATAATATGTAACACAAGCTGACCTGGCAGCCAGCATAATTCACGAACCATATATGCTGCTTAAAATTAGTAAAAATTGTATATAAAATATATCTAGTTTAATATAAAAATACCTTAGAAAGACCATCAGTAAGTGACATCACCCGTGCTCCAGCAGGAGGAATTAAGGGCTCCGGAACCTAAATAATAATAAATAATAAAAAAAATTCAAGGTTTGTATTGTTCCAACTAGCTATGCAACATATTAGTAAAATAACATAATTTTTGTAATCATATCTAACAAACTAATTATTTCCAAAAGAAGTTACAAAAATTGTTTTGAGCCAATACCTTAAAAATTGAACCACCCCGCCTGCAAATAAAATAAAAAGTAGTCAATAAGTCAAACTGTGATAACGATGAATGATAATTATCCAAATTATTAATTTTCTTACCCTCCTAATTTCTTCCATTTTCTACCACCATATAAATGATTGATTCGTTCAGCCAGTTCTCGAGTTAATTCTAAATGCTGCTTCTGATCCTCACCAACCGGGACCAGATCAGACTGCAATAATAAAAATACAAAAATAAACAAAAATACAGTTTCTAAGAATACACGTATTTTTATTATAATGGATTTTGAATGGAAGAGTACCTGATATAAAAGAATATCAGAAGCCATCAACACCGGATATGTCAAAAGTGCAACGCCAACATTTTCATCACCCTTTTAACAGAATCATGACTAAAATTTAAAAATTTTAATAAAAAAAAATGGAGTTAAAGGATATGATCAAGATGGGAGTGACGTCATAATTAGGTTAATTATTCAATATTTATTTATATAAAAAATGATAGAGAATGAATGAGCTGGCATACAATAAAGACGCACGCACCGCCTTTCGTGATTTCTCTTTAAATTGAATCATTCTGTTGAGCCAACCGATTGGTGTAGCAGAACTCAACAGCCACATTAATTCAACATGAGCACGAACATGAGATTGCACAAATACAGACGCCTGTTTAACAAAATCAAATTCATAATAACATATTATATGTATGTATGTATATATGTATGTATATAACGATACGCGATATGAAAACTTAAAAAGAAAGGAAGTAAATAAAGACCTTTGAAGTGTCTATACCACATGCCAAATATAATGCTGCAGTATCTCTAGTTGCTTTAGACAGTTGTTGGACATCATATGGTAGAGTTATCTGTGATAATGACACAACGTTTGATATAAAAAAATTAACAAACGAAAAAATAAAATAAAAAATACAGATAAATAAATAAATTATGAAGCTGTAAAGTTAGTGTAGATACTGCATGGAGATCCACAATGAAGAATAGCGTCTCGTACTTCTCCTGAAAGAGAAAATAGAAAATCGAGTAAATATGGATTAATTCATTAAAAACTAAATAATCACATGAATAAGTAAATGAAATGTGTACCTGCAATGATACCCAATTTTTTATTGCACCAAGATAATTCCCGAGGTGTATAGATCCCGTTGGCTGGACTCCAGACACAATTCTCTTCCTGTTGAATTATAAATCATCAAAAGATTAATTATAAAACAAGCGAATACATATAATTAATATTGATTAATAGTTACTTTATAGAAGTGGAAGAAGTTTCTGGAACAGTAGGTTCAGGGGATGAAACACTGCAATAACACCGGTGACTGCTAATGGTTGGAATTTGATTCATGTGAATCATTTGCAGTTTTCGGTGTAATTTAGGTGAAGTTTTGTATGACCTGTTTCAAATTATGAACAATATTTATTAATCTTTAATCTGAAAACATCGAAGAACGTACACAACTAGTTATATGAGCTCATTAGCAAAATAGCATTTTGATGAAAATTTTAATTATGCAACATATTTCTACAGTTAGTCTTTTTCGGTTCAGAACTAATCATTTTTTGACATAATTGTTCCTATGAAACAATATATTAAACATCAAACAAGCATAATACCAAAATTAAAATCACTGTTAATAATATATTAATAATCACTGTTATTAGTGCTAAACATAAAACTTCCCTCACAATCGGTAAGACTCAAATTCACCAGCAATTAGCATCACCTTAAATTAATTGCCATATACCATGTAATACAACAACGATTCACAATCCCTAATTTGATTGAATATTATCAAACAAAAATTCACCAAATTAGTAATGCAAAAACAAAAGTTACAAGATTTTATGTTTTCAACTTCGAATTTAGCACGAAATTTACCTTTTTCATAGCAAATTTCCAGCTACATAACAGAATCGTTATCTCGTTTGCTAAATAAAATGTAGATGCAAAAAGATAATAATAAACAAAGAGAAATAGAAATTACGTGACACGTGGACAAGAGATTGAAAGATTGAGAAACTGCGAGAGAAGAGAGCGACCCATCTTCTTCTTTTTATTGCTCGACTGCAAGGAATTCAGCTTATATATGGTGAAACAGGGTTCTGGGTTTGGGGGAATTGAACATTTTCAGCCCTAAAGTTTGTTGTTCTAACATTTTAGCCCCCCTTGTTATTTAGACGTTTTTCGGTTGGACCAAAAGCATATGAATAGATTATTTAGAAGTGCCCAAAACGTATTTCCGATAGTAAATTTAGGTATCCGATATTCGTATCCGAATTTTCGGATATCCGAATACCCAAATTTAAAACATGAACATTTTTAATAACAGCAACAAACAGCAGGTCTTATTACTAGATAACAATTTCAGATTAGGTAGATCACCAGAAGCTGAACACGATGTGCATCTTACTACTAAATGTCAAAAAGTAATTAACTTTATTAATAATCTGGATTATATATTTTTATTACTAAATGTAAAAAAGTAAGCAAGGAAACAGTGATGTTTAATTTCTTCAATATTTCCATTGAATTAGTTGTAAATGTCTGCAAAAATGTAACTACCGATGAGGGACGATGAAGATGATGACTGACTTGCGAACGACTGTAATATTTTTCGAATATGAAGACGAAGAAGGAGTGAGCTCGAGCTGTGAGGAGCAACGGCTGTGGACTTTGGTACAGTTTGGGAAATTTTAGGGTTCACTTCTCAAGAGGCAAAGGTTAAAAGACTATTAAAGAAAAATGAAATTTTAAAATATGAAAAATGGAAATAGAATATCCGGATACCCGAATATCCGAAAATTCATAATATTAGTATCCCGTATCCGAAAACCAGATATCCGAATTTTTAGGTTCCCGGATTTCTGGTATCGAATATTTTTTCGGATATCCAGTTTTCGGATATTTTTTGAACACCCTAGTGCCCTTAACCAGCTCCAATGGATTACTTTACGTCCGTTAGAATTTTCTATTTGGGTTTTCACAATACCATCCAAATTATTGGGCTCTTAACAATGGGCCTAGAATATTTCGACCCACAATTTAAATTATTTAATACCCCATTGCCTATCCTCCTTGGATTTGGGCCTACTAATCTGCTCCCAACGTCTTGGGAAATGGGGTTACTCGACATACACATCGGAACCAACAAGATCTTGGTTTTTTGACTTTATTATTTATCACTTCGACTTTTTCATTTTTAAAACAAATAGAAAGAGAGAACCAAACAGTCACTGGCCACAACCTCTTCCCTTTCCCCTACAAAACATAATCTTGCCCTCTTTAACATCTCCGTCGCCACTTCCGTCTCCGGTAGCGTCGCCGTCGCCGTGTAAGTTCAGAGTTTGATTTTCTAGTTTTCAGTTTTCTTTGTGCATGCATGAACGATTTAACTTTTGAGAACTGTATGTATACATATATTCACAAAATAACACACTTTGCCCTACTTTTTTGAATTCTTCCAATAACACGCCACTTTGTTCATACTTAGAATCGGATGAATTTTCATTTTCATTGTGCGTGCATGCATTCAAATTTTGAGCACTTTTGTTCAAAGATTGATTTAGTGACATTTTTTGTGTTTTTGTGTTACTAAAACACAATCTTCTTCAACGGTAATCGATCTCTTATACTTTGAAGTTGAATGAAATAAAGCTACGTTTTTTTTATTTTACTTTTAACTTATATTAATTTCAGTAGTAATTAAAAGGATGGTGAGAACAAGAAACGCTACAAATAGATCAAAAGAAGTTGCACAATCTAGCGTCAAAATTAGCGACGGATCGAATGATAATCAGCCCATCAACATTAGGGAAACAATAACCGAAGAGGTAACAAAAGCCATCCAAGCTGCAATGCCCATTATCATAGAACAAATTAACAAAAATACCCGTCAAATGATACAAGATAACATTGTTAATGTTGTTGAGAAAGATGAAAATTTGCCAATTGATCATGAAAACCCTCGAAAAATAATAGAAGATTACTCCGAATGCATGCCTGAGTTTAACGGAGTGTGTGATCACATAGCAACAATGAGGTGGATTTTTGAAATTGAAAATATTTTCAAAGTGATTAAGTGCGATGATAAGGATAAGATAATGTATGCGGTCAATAAGTTGAGATCTGAAGCCTTATTTTGGTGGGACCAGCTAATTAAGAATGGGCCCGAGAATGCGAAAAAGATTTCATGGAGTGAATTCAAGCACGTGTTTAAAGATAAGTTTTGTCCTATTAGGTTGGTGATGCAATTGGAGGAAGAGTTTATGTCATTCAAACAAGGAAGTCAAACCGTGGACGAGTATACGGGTCGTTTTTTGGAGATGGCGCGGTTTGCTGAGCACCAAGTTGCGAGTGAAGGGAGGAGATCGAGAGGTTTATACGAGGATTGAAACCTAGTACACGGGAGATTGTTTCGACTAGAAGTTTTAGTATGTTTGATGAGGTTGTTTTGGCTGCAAAAGAGATCGAAAATGAAAAGAATAAACATTTTGAAGAGCGCAATAGTGTTAAGAGAAAACGGGAAGGGTCGGAAAGCAAAATGTGCATCAAATGTGGTAAACCACATGGTGGTGAGTGTCGTTATGGTTCAAAGGGATGTTATCGGTGTGGTGAATCTAGTCACTTGGCTCGAGATTGTCTTTCGAGTGCAAAGATGTGACCAAATTGATGTGAAAATGCAATGTTTGTTGCATTCTAAGGATAGACTTTTGGATTTTTGTTTATGAAGAAGATCGTAAGAAAATGGTAAACTTTATCATTGTTTTTGGGTCATAAAAATAGATTTAGCCATTTATGGTTTTTTAGAACTATTTATGTTAGTTAAAAGTTTGTCATCTTTGTTTTCCATTTGTGCTTTTATTGAAATGTGATCTTATTTTGCCATTCTCGTAACCTACTTTTTGACATACGGTAGCTTACAATTAGTACGAATGTTTTGGTTTATCTCAATATTATGGTGAATAAGTAGTCGGTCGGAATGAGCCGGTTAAATTTATGATTATAGTTTGATTGGAACCGGCCAGTCAGACATAAAAACATTGTTGAACCGTCTTGTGAACTTCAAAAAAATGATTTTTTTCAAACGAAAAAAAAGATAAATAAAACACACCTGGATTTAACCGGCTGGCTAATTCGGTCCGAACAATATAACCTTATTTAAAACATTAACACATGCAAAAAATTGGCGTTTAAAACATTGATTCATAGTTAAAATTTTGATTAAAATGCAAAAACAGTTTAATTGTGTCAACAAGATAAATATTAGAAGGTGAAAGTGAGAACATTTTTAAGGTTATACATACCCATAAAATAATAGAAATTTATTTATTAAAATGAAATTAAACAAATAATTTTAAATTTCAATTATATTTTCAAACAAGTTGACGGGTTAGAAACGGATTGGGATGCTTAACCCTAACCTAACCCATTTATTAAATGCCCATTTACAACACAAACCAATTTAATTTAGTTTCGTATTTGAAATTAACACCCCCAAATTCAGCAATATAATAACCAGATAAAGTGATAATGTCACGGCGAGTCTGAATTATGTATAATAAACCAAGTTACCAATAATCTCCACACGAACAAATCCCATTCTTGAAATGGTGAAACCGATGCAAGTCACGAACAATAATTTCCCGCTTCTCCACAAGCGATATATATTTTGTCGCATTATGACAATCACTACACACACGAAGGTTCTTCCGGATATGAATAGTTGTACCGGGTCGGGTATTCAAAAGCCCAAAAGCAATAGCAAGCTTCTCACTATGTGTACTCACCATCTGTTCTTGCAAACCATCTTCTAAATCATACACCAAATCATTATCCGGTACATAACCAGCATCCTTAATCTTATCAATCAATGTTTCAAGAAAATCATAAATCTCCTTAGACCCCACGAGCTACCCGAATAAAAAGTATGAATCTCATTCTCCAAATCAACCCTACTGTATCCCGGCATTTTTCGTATCCCTAATCGTTCCATTTTACTCCTAATTTCCGTCACTTTATCCCACATTGAACACGTGGCGTATATATTTGCAAGAAGCACATAATAACCACCGTCATTAGGGCTTAACTCAAACAATTTACCCGCTACCATTTCCGCTAATTCAACGTTTTTATGGATCTTGCAAGCACCCAACATTGCACCGAAAACGTTAATTTCGGGCTCAACGGGCATGGTTTGGATAAATTCCCATGCTTCGGGCAGCCTGCCCGATCTCCCAAGCAAGTCAACCATTGCCCCGTAATGATCCATCGTAGGGTCAATTTTGTACTTTTCTTTCATGATAATGAAATATTCACGTCCCTCTTTCACAAATCCCGAATGGCTACACGCTGAAATTAAACATAAAAATGTTACATTATTCGGTTTTATATCTCCCTTTTCCATTTCTGTAAATAATTTAATCGCTTCCATTGCATGCCCGTGGGTCCCGTAACCGTCAATCATGGCATTCCATGTTGTCACGTGTTTTTCCTCCATTAAATCAAACAACTTTCTAGCGGTTGTAACTGCTCCGCATTTCGCGTACATGTCTACAAGTGCGGTTTTCACAAACACGTTTTTATCCAAACACGTTCTTGTAACAACTCCATGGATCCATTTTGCTTGACCTAAAATTGATAAATCTGTAACGGCTGCAATTATGCTCACCATCGTGAACGAATCGGGGTCGATGTTTTGCATTTTCATTAAAAGAAAATGATTTAAAGCATCGATTGGACGGTTATTTTGTGCGTACCCGAGTATCATCGCGTTCCATGAAACGAGGGTTTTTTCTTTCATTTTTTTGAATAATTCAGCTGCGGTTTCTACTCGTTTACACTTGCAGTACATAGAGATTAGAGAATTCATAACCGAAATATCACGGTCAAGACCTAATTCGTTGACTAAACGGTCAATGAGCTGACCACGTTCAAGATCACCCGAATCAGCACACGCGTGAAGAGCTGCCATGATAGTCACACTGGTTGGTTTAAATCCGTTATCCAACATCTTTTCAAACAAATTCAAAGCTTCTGCATA